>LPNX010891995.1:172476-243555 GCA_001517045.1 Pseudotsuga menziesii | reverse complement strand
TGGGATGATGGTAATTAATGCTCCTTGATGTCAATTAAACTTAGGATAGTGGTTTAACTAGGCCAATTTGACTGAAAGAGTGTGTATGATGGTAGATGTTTCCAACACAAACTAGCTCTCCAAATCAAGTACGACCCTACAAAATATCAGGAAAGAGTATGGGAATGAGTATCAGAAATAAATTAATTCCATTAATAATTTTTATTAGGTTCTGCAAGCGGATTATGATATGCAACATTTGTAGGGTAACTTTCATAGAAATTTCCTAAGGGAAATTTGCATCACTAGCTAGACTTGACATATGAAAGGTAGAATATATGTTTATGAGAATAATATGAAACATGGTGGTAGTATATAGAATAAAAATTTGTTCCCAAAAATAATAAAACTAAAAGTAAATTCCTCCCACAAATATGATACAATACTACTTCAAGATTGAATCCAAAGTCATGGAAACTAGTGATTCAATGGCATGGGAATGCAAGTGTTTCACATATGGATTTATTGGATTTTGACCCTCAGAGAATAGGGAAATTAAATTACAGATTAAAAAATAATATATTACTATAAAAAAATCACCAAAATAATAGAAAATCCATCATACAAATATGATACAAGACTCCTTCAAGATTGAATCCAAAGTCATGGAAACTAGTGATTCAATGGCATGGGAATGCAAGAGTTTCACAGATGGATTTCGACCCACAGAGAATATGGACATGAATTTATATAGTAAGAAATCATATATTTATATCACAATATCATCCAACTCATATAATATTCTTCATACAAGTATGGTATAAAACTACTTTAAGATTAAAGCCAAAATCCATGAAAACTAGTCATACAATGGCATGAGAATGCAAGCTTTCAACATAGGATTTTCTTGGATTCCGAGCTGAATAGAATATGGGAATGAAATTACAGAGTCTTGAATAATATATGGCTTCTCTAATCATAAAAATCATATAAAAATCCTCATACAAATATGATATAAAACCACTTCAAGATTGAATCCAAATCCATAAAAACTAGTTATTCAAGAGCATGGGGAATGCAAGACTTTCATACATGTATTTATGATATTTAAACTTATAGATCATATGGAGGTGATAAAACATATCCATACATCATACATAAGATCTTGGGAATCAACTAGCCTCATCAAAGTGCAATAACCACTCCAACAAGTTCTCCATCAACATCAGAGTGTAGGGGAATGGAGAAGAAGGACTGAGAGAATGGGGAGATAGAAGGGAATTCGAATATATGGACCTTAAAAATAAAAATAAAAACCCTCCATTAATATCCCATTATAGTTCTTAATTTAATATCCATCAACCAACTTGGAAAGGAATCCAACTCCCTCGAAGATGGTTCACAAGCGGGGAGAGTGAACACTCACCGTGCAATGGAAAAGCAAAATCTCTCCAAAATGAAAAAGGAAAATTAAAGAATGATCAAAATATATTATCCTTCCTTCTTAAATCCTTTTATTAACTTCATTATTCCTCCTAAGGTCTAATTTCCCTCCATGAGCTTCCTCCAACTCATCTTAGTGGTTTAGTAACTCTCATGACACTTGTCTTCCTCTTCATGCTCCAATTCTTTCCCCAATTCGAATGGTTTCTTATAACTCCCAAATTTGAAATCTTGGTGTCTATTTTTAGCCCTGGCATGATATATTTGTCATATTTCAGCAATCAGGTCTGAATTTGTCATACTTGTCATAGAATCTTCCCTCATTTCTTGTCATAGAGTTCATAGAATCTCCTTCCAAGTGGCACATCTCAGTCTTCTAGTCTCTTCCTTTTCCATGGGAGTTACCCTCCTTTACAAATTTGACGTCATTAACTAATTATATGATATTTGACACCACCTTAGCATCCAATAATGTTACATTACCCATGTCTTCGAATTTGGATGAATATCATGCCAACTGTGTGGGGAATCTAGTCACCCAAAGTCTTCATAAGCTTACAAGTGTCTTCATTAACCCATGCCACATTATTTTATTAGAATTTATCATTTATGTGACCCATTTAAATGTGAATATGGTAAACTAATGTCCTTTTGGGTCCCATATCCCCTTATTACAAAATTTATGTCTCCATCTCAACCTATGGAACTAGTAGGTTGGTGAAACATTATTTGGAAATAGTTTTATTTGGAAATTATTTAATTGGGGATATGAAATGCTTTCATATAAAGAAAACCATAAATAATATATTAGCTATTGGAAGAGAGAAATTCCTAGTCTAATGTGTGAAATGCATAAGTATTTTCCTAACTCATTTTTCAATACATAAGAGCACTATCTCATACACCAAGTTGAGGAGATTGAAGTGTGTGGACCTGTACACACAAGATCAGTGTGGATGGTGGAAAGGAATTTGAATTCATTGAAGGATTTTGTTAGAAAAAAAGAACGTATGGAGGGTTCTATTATGCAGGGATATATGGTATATCAATCCATGGTGTATATTAGTCGATATCTTCCAAATTTAGCAAAAAATATCATTTTGCCTCGTATTTGGCATGTAAAATCCATCAACAAATTTGAAGGGGAGGTCCTATTGGGGAAAGGTAGAACAAGGAAAGTGAAATTTAATTATGTGGTGTAGGTTTAATTTATTATACAATTAATTTTTCAATTTCATATATACATATTACTCATGTAAATTTTATTATTCCATCAGTATTTTAAGGTTAAATTAATTTCCTTTAATAATAGCTAATTTACAATTAGTAATTGTTATTTTTTCATATAGATGGTCGTGAATCAGATGCACTACATTTATACATTGCAAACAATCTTTATTGGATGAATGAATGGATAAAACGATCTATAAAATTCTATAGTACCTTATCATTGGAAGGGGTGAGTAAATTGACTAAAACAGTTCATCGTCATTGAGAAGAATATCACGATGAACTTATGCAAAGGAAAATTGATTTAGCATGTGGTTTGAATGATAAAAAAGAAAATATATTTACCGTACTCATTTTTTTCATTATTTTCCATTATATCAATGTATTTCTTTTGATTATTTATTCTTATATATTTATTTACTGAGTCGGGCATGATGTAGTTGATACACCACAAGGCTATGTGGTGCAATGGTCATAAATTACATACCAAAAAGGTTGGATTACAAGAAGACAACATTTTATTGTGGGATAACTGTAGTTTTTCAAGTCACTAATGTTTCCTCTAAAAGTGACAAGCATCCAGAAGTATATGAAAATAGGTACTATGGTTATTTGGAAGATATAATTGAGTGTGACTTTAATTCCTTTAAAATAGTTCTAGTTGAGGTCAAATGGTATAGGTTATGAATGAATGAATTTGATCCTAAAATAAATCCTATTGAGTATGCCAATGGATTTACCATGGTTAATACAAGGGCACTTGAACATGGTACAGAGCCTTGTGTTCTTCCAAGTCAATGTGAGCAGGTCTTTTACTGAGAGGTTCCAGGTAAAGTAGGTTGGTCATACATTTTTAGATATTATCCAAGAGGAATAACAATCATGTATAATGCAGAGGAAGAAGACAATGCTAAAGAAGAAGTTGATGCAGGTCAGGAGCACTTAACCATCGTATATGTGTCACTGATCAAGAATTTGATCATACAAATAACATAGCATACAATGTAGTAATCGATGATGATATTGATGATGAATATATAACCAAAAATGGCATTGATGATGATGCTGATATGAGAGATCCTTTGAACGATAGAAACTATGAACAATATGATGATACATATATTGATTTAGATGAAGAAGATGATGATGGTAATATTAATGATGATTTATCATCACCAATGTTATAATCATCATCATCATCATCAATTTTATCACCATCACCATCATATTCACTGTTATCATCTGTATCATCATCAACATCATCATTTGCATCATCATCATCATCATCATCATCATCATCATCATCATCATCATCATCTTCATCCCCCTCATCCTCCTCATCCTCCTCCTCTTCATCATCATCATAATCATCATGTTCATACTTATTATAATAATTAGAATCAAAATCATATTCATCTTTATTATCATAAATGGTATCATCATAATCATCATCATCAATGGTATCATCATAATCAGTATGGTATTCATTCTCATCATCATCGTCATCATTAAAATCGTCATCACCATCATAATCATCACCATCATCATCACCATTGTCATCATCATCATCACCATCACCATTCATCACCACCATCATCATTGACATCATCCTCATCCTCATCATCATCATCATCAATGTTATAACCATCATCATCATCAATGTTATCATCATCATCATCATCATCATCTTCATTGTTACCACCACCACCATCATTGTCATCCTCCTCCTCCTCCTCCTCTTCCTCCTCCTCCTCACCATCATGTTCATCCTCATTAAATTAATAACAATCACTATACTCTTCATCTTCACATCTTCAAAAGTTCCATGAAATATTTCTACAAATAAGTTAAAATCGAAAGTTTCGGGGATAAGCAGATAAAATAGCAAATTCTACTACATGTGTCTGGTGTATCCCACTATATGCTCGACTCAAGTCAAGATGGAAGGTACCCATTTATTGTGTCAGAGAAAACACATAATCTTGAAATTGTTGAAATGGGACATGCCTAAAATTTACCTAACTTCCTATACAATGTTGTGAGATTTATTTGGAAGATTATGCTTCCCTATCTAAAACAACCTAGGGGTTGATGTTTAGCACCCTATCTTCGACATTGATCCCCTTATACTGCTGAGTTTCATATGCGAACTAGTCGACCACTTAATCAACCCCCCATTCCTTCAATTTTCTCCATAATGACAATGAGTGAGTAATCCAAAAATTCTAGAGTTTAAAATTTTTTATGTTCTTGAAAAATTCGTTTATGTGATTTTTAATCATGTTTAGAGATCTACATTAGAGATTTCTTAAATGATTGACTATGATGTGACAAAAATTGTCTAATTACTCTCGAGTTTCCCTTTTAATTAGTTTTCACATGTTTTTCATTCTCTTTATATTCATTTCCTATGTCATTCAAAACCAACAATATGCCAAGGCCCATAAGTTTGGTGGCAAGAAGAAGGTGCTAGATTACATTTCATATTGAAATAATGATATAGTACTATTCAATATGGATAAAAAAGCTTAGATGAGAGAAAGAACAAGGGCTACATACCTAGTTATCCCCCACACCATAAATAATTATCCCAAATGGTAAAAACCTTTTACCAATATACAATCCTTGATTTTATCTTTCAACGTCTTTTGAATCACCTCAATCATAATTTCCAATCAAAAGTTATGCCAATTTTAAGATCGCATACCTTTTAGGCCCTTTATTTAGGGACTACTTTATAGACTAACGTTGTACTTGATGTAGGCTTTAAAATTTTTTTGTAGCTTTGAGTCTAAGGTTTGGATCTATAAAATATTGGCATGTCTGCTTTGTAACTCCATAGGTCACACCAACTATGTTTTTTCCATCAAAAGTGATGGTTATTACCCCAAAACTTGTTGATTTTAGGGCATTTTAGGTGAATGAAAGGACTACCATGTTGTCATTATTTATGAATTTCTTTTGAAACTTGAACTAGCATGCCTTTCTATATTTTTTCCAATGCCAAAGGTAGCACTTGATTTGGACCTCTCAAGAGATAGGGATGATTGATTTACTAAAACCTCATGTTTAAGCATTGTTTTAGAAATACACAAAGACACTAACATGCACAAACTATAAATTTGAATTGATATATATGGATTTGGATTGTGAAATTTTGAATAGATATAAAGTTATATTTATTTTTCTATCCCTACAATTTAGACACAATTAAAACATTACAAAAATTATAGTGGAGTGATAATGGTAATATGGCTAGCTAGAAAATAAGTATTATTTATATAAATTAATAAAAAATACAAAAAACTATATATATATATATATATAAACTAAAAAACAAAACAAAAAAATATAAAACAAAACACGAGTTGTAGTCTAGTAGGAAAGCTCGACAAAAGAAAATCTAATTATCGACATAAACATTTTCAAAACCCTGTGTTGGCTCTCAATGGAACTTAAACCTTGTTTTTGCACATAATAATATGGACCCACATAGGAGATCATTTTGACCCTACGGGTAGAGGAGGTGTAGAGGAGACCGGAAAATCATCTTGACAAAGGATCGAACCAGCAGAGGATACCTTCTTCGGTAGAGGTATTAATTGATTTAGTGTTTTCTTCTTTGATAGTTATCTTCTCAACTATTAATGTTATCCTATCAAAGGGAACAGAGTGAAGCTCTGGAACATAGGGGGAAAATAGAACTAGGGCATGGAATTTGAACATGGTAGGATCCCAACATCAATTTGTTATGTATACTCTGCATAAATTCACATAAATCACCGTTATAGCGACATATAAGAATGGATCATTTATTTCCTAGGAACCAATATTCAATGGCTATAGCGACAATCATATGTTGCTTGTATAGAAAATACAACTCTATGTGCATGACTAGTCGTTGCTCTAGGGACAATTGGATGTTGATGCAGCGAAGCCAGTACGACACTATAACGACAAAGAAATGTTGTTATAGCGATGAATGAATGTCCCTATAGCGATACAGTAACGTTGCTATAGCGAAAAATAAACTTCAAAATATTGGAAAATAAATGTCTCTATAGAAACGATTATAAGAGATAAATGAGATGGTGTCTGGTCAACTTAGTGAGGTGAAGGAGGAGGTGGAGGAGGAATTGGATTAGATGGTGGCTGGTAAACTTGGTGAAGTGACGGAGGAGGAGTTGGAGAAGGAGGATGAACTCCCTCATTGGTGGAGTAGATGAACTCTCAATTTCATATCTATTCCTCAAAGATTCTATAAGTCTAGTAGCTTTGACAATATGGCACATAAGAGGCATCATATTGCCAAGAATATCCCTCCACATATCCACAATCACGGGGTCTCATGTGATATCCTAAACCTTTATAGGGTGGACTCCTTTCCTAGTCGTAAATGTAGACAATTAGTTCATTAAATGATGCCTATCTATAGCAGCATTCCTGCATCGCATGACAGGTCTCGACAGCTCAAAAACCTAACGTGTCAACCAAACTGTAGTCATCTCAATGTTAAGAACTTTGGGATGCCTATCCCTATAAAATGTACCAATATATGCAATATATATAGTACACAATGATAATTAGACAATTTCAAAGAATAGTTTAAAGAAAGTGTTACAATTAATTATTTTTTAATTTACTAAGACAATAAAATGAAACTATATGAATTTAAACATAACAATAATATTACCTAGAGCATCTAGTGTCTCATCCATAGTGAAGAAAATGATTAAACATCCTCAACAATCGAACCTTTCATAAGGACACGGCATCATGTATAAATTTTTCTCATCATAATTGTCTATTAGGTCCATTGTCTTAGATGTGATCTTGGCAGGGAAAATCAACTAATCCCTCTTGGGAAACATTTGTCTCCACATATGTATCTTTACCTTAGTCATTAGTCTAGTAGGTCGATGGTCAAACGAAGGCCTCGTGACTAAAAACCTCTCAAAAAAATAAAAAAATTAACTTTGAAGTAAAAAGGAAGTTGACCCTTTCATCAAACTGTGCTCGACATCTATCAAGAAAAAACATAACTGTCACAAAAAAATTGAATACCACCGAATGCATCTCGGCCTCTACACTGAAGAATCATCATAATAATATAACATAGGAAAACTAATGCACTTCCCATCAATGGTGGAGTGCACAATGGTCGTCACCAACAACGAGAGGAACTGAACCTCCTCTCTACCAAAATAAGAGATATGTAGTTTTCCACCGAAAACTTGAAAATCCATTGGATCAACGACATGATCACTAATATATCTCAAAGAGAAGACAAGATGAATTTCTTGCACTCGTATGTCGGTTGGGACATCAGGGAAGTGGGGGAAATCCTCCCCTATCCTATATATCCCTGCAATAAAATATATATCTTCCTTAGTAGGCTAGAAAAATTGGCCTATCTCGAGTGATACCATGTAATGTCCCTTTTTGCAATTTTGGATAAAATTACAAATTGGGTAAAATTCAAGCTTAACTAGTCATGACTCTAGAGGGTTCCAACTTTCACCAAATGGTCCCGAATTTGAAAATAAATGGTGTAGTGAGACTTAAAACATACAAATTTTCATTATGGACACTTTTTATTTTTCTTTATACCTTTTCAACTTTGTTTGGGGATGATGACAAAAAGGAAAAAAGTACTAGGAAATTGTGATGAAACCCCCCCTGGGGTGTAGGACAAAAGGGATTCCCAAATAATGTACAAACCTCCAAAATTGGTAAGAAGAGTATTGGGACTGATATAATACCTCATTGAATTTCATTACACATGGCTATTAGTTCTACAATTGGTTATATATTTCCACTTTCGTTTGATAACTTTCGGTGAAAATGTTTATGGGGAAATTGCATAACTAGCTCGATTTTGACATATAAAAGGTAGGTTTAAAGGATCCGATCAGGATGTAACATATATAGAACACATACAACATAAATATTTATTTTAAAAACAGTATTAAACATCATATAAATCCCCTCATACAAGTCTTGTATACAACCCATTCAGTATGGGAGTCAAATACATGAAAACTAGTGAATTAGTAGCATGAATTGCAAGAGTTTCACATATGGATTTCTTGGATTTCGACCCACATAGAATAGGTACATGAAATTATAAAGTAAAAAATAATACATGGCTATCAAAACATGATAAAACTTAGATAACATCCCTCATACAAATATGATACAAGACTCATTTAAGATTGAATCCAAAGTCAAGGAAACTAGTGATTCAATGTCATGGGAATGCAAGCTTTTCATACATGCATTTATTAGATTTTGATCCACATGGAATATGGAAATGAAATTAAATATTAATACATCATATATGGCTATAAAAATATCATCCAATGCATAGAATATCCTTCATACAAATCTGGTATAAAACTACTTCAATATTGAAGCAAAAATTTATGAAAACTAGTGATACAATAGCATGAGAATGCAATCTTTTCACACATGAGTTTCTTCGATTTCGAGTGGAATAGAATATTGGAATCAAAATAAATAGTATTAAATAATATATGGATTCCCAAACATCATAAAATTGATATAAATGTCCTCATAGAAATCTGATATAAATATACTTCAATATTTAAGCTAAGTCCATGAAAACTAGTTATTCAAGAGCATGGGGAATGTGAGCCTTTCATACATGTATTTATAATATTTATACTTACATATAATATGGAAATTAGAGTATATATCCTCACATAATACATAAAATATTCAGCATCAACTATAATCAGCAAAGCGCAAGCACTACTCGAACAAGTGCGCCATCAAAACACATAATGAACAAGAACACACAAAACACAAATTGTTTCATGGAATCCCAATTGGGTAAACACCAATACTTCCTATTAATGCAAAATTTCTATTTACAAATAGTTTTTTCCTGCTGCTACAAACAAGGATGGTATTACACCCTATTCACAAAAAACTACTGGAAGGAGGATACAACCCCTTGTTTTGTTAGCTACAAATGACAGGATGCTACTACACCCTATTTACTAGCTTCTGTTGGAAGGAGGCTACAACCTCCTACAAGGGTTGTTTCCTATGTTGAAATTTTTCAAATAACTAAGAGCGGGGGCGTGAATCAGTTATTTCTAAAGATCAAACCATTTTCAATATTTAAAACATTATTAATGATTACATATTTACAATTATGATAATGCAATAGGTATAACAGAAGGAATGATGATCATCAATCACACACACATGATATAGATAGAAAAAGGTTCATATTTATTTGAGTACCTACTCAAATGAGGCTACAACCTATGTTTACAAATCTCTTTTTGTGGAGAGCACCAGTCGTCATGTTTTTTCTAGAACCCAATAAAAATAACATTTTCCATCTACTACTAAGTGGAAGCACCAAGTTCCACTTGTATAGGATCCAACTTATACAGAGAATACAACATGTTTTTTCCTAGCACCACCCTACAATCCTTAGTCCTTAGATTCAAATATGTTCATTATAGTATGGATAAAAACAAATATAACAATGCATACCAACTCTATTCTAATGCACTTCTGGAATTTCTTATGCACCATGGTTCCCCTCATTTTCTCTGTTATGGATATTGTTGAAAGGATTCTTACTCCTTTTTCATTTTTCAATCCCCACTTCTACAACGGTCCATGCACTAGCTCTCTTCCTACAGAGAGCACACCCAAAACAACAACTCTTCGCATGCATCTTCTTATACTTATCAATATTTAAACCCTTCACATGTTCGTATACCTGACTTTTCATCTTTATAATTGATAAAAACCGTTCGATGCCTTATGAGAGACAAGGAGTCCAATTGACGTGTAATCATATGTTTATGCAACACATCTTCGTAATTTTTCATTTTTCCAGCAAACCAGAGTTTCCATAGTTCTGGTTTCATAGGATTTTTTTCGTAGGACTTCTTCCATGACGTCAATTTTGTGTGGCCTCTCTACTAATCGTTGATCTAAAATAGGACTTAAAAAACACTTGCTTCTGCACATCCTTTTCCATAAAATCCTTCCACACCATTGATTCCATGCAACCTCTCTACCAACCATTGATATGGAATAGGGCTTAACAAACACCTGCTTCCGCACATCATTTTTCGTAAACTCCTTCTGCGTCATCGATTTATTGTGCACTCTTTCCCAATCATTGATATTATATCAGATGAGGATTGTGAATCCTAGGATTTCCAAATTTGTTTAAACAACTTCCACAAATTCTGCTCTCTACCTTCCACCTTCCGCATTCTGTAGAGCATACTCCGGGTTGCGAAAACCCATATGCTACAAGACTCCTTTCTCCTTCCCAACTCTGCTGGTGGACACCGGATTGCAGAAACCCATATTATTTTAGAATTTGATTTCTCATCTTCTACTTTCAGTCGTCTGCTTTCATCCTTCCGCATTTCGCTGGTTGACTTCTGGTTGCGGAAACCCATATTATTTTACTTTTATTTCTCATCTTCCGTATTCCTCCTTCCACATTCCACTGGTAGACTCTGGGTTGCGGACACCCATATTATTTTAGACTTTGATTTCTCATATTCCACATTTCATCTTCTGCTTTTCTTTTGAACTGTTGATTTCTTTGTGGGTTCACTCCTGACTGTTGGATCTGTTTGTCATATTTTCTTTCAAACTTTGCATTTTTTTTCTTGACCGTTGGATCTGTTAATTAGATTTTCTTTCAAACTTTGCAGGTTTACTCCTGACCGTCGGATATCTGTACAAACCGTCGATTCTTCTGATTATTTTTCTTATTCATCTGAGTTCTCTGCTTATCTGGATCATATTCTATGTTTTTCCATCAATGACAACCATATAAAAATCTGATCTATTTTCATATGCATCGCAATACCTATCATAATTCCAACATTATCCCCCTTTTGCATTGATGGAAACCTTAAAATTTTGGATGCATGTTATACTTATAATCACCAATTTTTTATCATCTGTAGAAAAAAAAAATTCTCCCCTTTGACATCAATGTCAAAGAAGATTCTATAGCACAACTCTTGCTATCAAAGTGGACATATTAGTTGGAATAAGTTATGATGCCCAGTTTCTCACGTAAATACTCAAACTCTATCTTGGGTAAGGGTTTGGTGAAGATATCATCAATCTTTTATGTAGAAGGAATAAAATTCAATTAAACCACGCTATTTGTAACCTTCTCCCTTAAGAAGTGATACTTAATAGGTATGTGTTTAGTCTTGGAATGAAGGACTAGATTTTTGGACATACTAATGGTGCTTGTATTATCACAATGGGGAGGAATGGGATCAACATATTCTACCTCCACGTCTGCCAGTGTCTGGATCATCCAAAGTATTTGTGTATAGCAGGTGGAAACATCAATGTATTCATATTCTGTAGTGGATGAATATATCGAGCCTTTCTTCTTAATCAGCTATGCAACTAAAGAATCACCCAAGAAGAATGCACCTCCACTTGTGCTCTTTCTTTCATCCAAATAATTTTCCCAATCAACATCTAAATATGCAGTTAACTAAAGATTCTGATTTCTAGGATACCAGATACCATAACTCATTGTGCCCTTCAAATGTTTAAATATCCTCTTAACAGCCACCAAATGAATTTTCTTTGAAGCAAATTGAAATCTTCCTACCATTCCATCAACTTGCATTATATCAGGACAATATGTTGTGATGTATAAGAGACTTCCTATAATTGACCGATATGTTCTTTTATCAACATTAGGTGAGAGATCATTCTTTTTGAGTTTACAACCAAAAACCATAGGTGTACTAACATGTGACGAATCTTCCATCTGAAATCTCTTCAACATTTCCTTCAAATAATTCTCTTGTGAGAGAACTAAACCTTCAAAACTCTAAATAATGTGAAGACCAAGAAAGAATGGCAATTATCTTATCATTGACATATCAAACTCATATTGCATGGCGTTAAAAAACCACTAAATAGAAGAATCATTAGTGCATCCAAAAATAATTTCATCCACATACACCAAAGAAACTAATAGATTATCACCTTCGTATTTGATATACAAGTTACTTCCAACAGTACCTTTCTTGAATCCTGTGTCATGTAGATAATTATCTAGTCTATAATACCAGTTTCTTAGTGTTTTTTTCAACCCGTATAGATCATTCTTCGGTTTACAGACATTTTCAGGATTGTCTTTCAATTGGAACCCTTCAAGTTGCTATATATAAACTTCTTCTTCTAGATATCGATTGAGAAAAGATGACTTAACATCCATCTGATACACTTTGAATTTCTTATGACTAGCATAAAAAAGAAACATTCTGATAGCTTTCAATATTGCCATTGGTGCAAAAATTTCATCAAAATCCTATCCCTCAATTTGTGTGTACCCCTTACATACCAATCGGGCTTTATTCCCCACAATTTGTCCTTGTTCATTCATCTTGTTTTTAAACACCCACTTGGAACCTATTACATTTTTATCTACAGGTCTAGGAACCAAATCCCAACTATTATTATTCTCAATATGATCAAGCTATTCATTCATGGATTTAACCCAATATTCATCCTAACTGGATTCTTAAGATTTCTTAGGTTCCATCATAGATAGGAAAGCAATCTGAGATTGTTCTGAAGATTTAATCAACTTCCTTCTTATCTGAAATCCTTTCTCCTTGTCACCAATTATATGATTTTTGGGATTATTCTTCTGAGCGATTCTGGAAGGTGGTTTGGTTTTTGTTTGTTGTCTTGAATCTGCCAGAGTGTTTACACTTTCATTATCTGACTCTGAATCTTCTTTTTCGAATTCTTGGACATGCTCTTCCTTATCTTCGACTGTATCTTCTGTATTTGGTTCAACACTGATTATTTGAGTATCTTTTACAGGGATTCCTTCATCAATTTTAATGTCAATACAATCAACCAATTTATGCAGCCTCATATTATAACAAGTGTATCATTTACTATTTGCAGCATATCCTAAGAAGATACCTTCATCAGCCCTATTATCATACTTGTCAAGATGTTCATCATTATTTTTAATATAAAATTTACTTCCAAATACTTTAAAGTGTTTGATAGAAGTAGGTCTTCCAAACCATAGTCCATAAGGAGGGTTATCATTGTTTTTCCTTAAGTGATATTTGTTAATAATATGGAAATCTGTGTGAATTTCCTCTAGCTATTATGTCTGTGAAATATTCCTTTAATTCATCATTGATCTTGCCATCTGTTGTGCTGACCTATTCTGTCTCTCAACTACTCCATTCTGTTATGGAGTCCTTGGAATAGTGTATTCTCTTTTAATTCCATGTCTATAACAAAACTCTTTGAAGTCTCCTGAACTGAACTATCCTCCTCTATCATATCTTATTTCCTTAAGTCTCTTTCATGTTTGATTCTCAGTCAGAGCCTTGAAAATTTTGAACTTTTCAAGCACTTCATATTTTTCTTTCATAAAAGAAACGCATCTGAGTCTAGAATAATCATAAATAACCGACACAAAATATCTTTCTCTTCTTGCGCCTTCATTTCTTGATGGTCCACACAAATCCATATGTACTAACTGAAGTGGTTTGTCTATTGATGTGAATTTCTTGGATTTAAACTATGTGCGAGTCAATTTTCCCATTTGACAAGGTTTACAAATAGAACCATATGGATTTGATATTTTTGGAAGATCTTTTATTGCCCCATTCTTCACAAGCTTGATTATATGATCAAATTTTAAATGTCCAAGTCTCCTATGCCAAAGCCAGCTTTCATCATACTTTCTTAGATGACATTCTTATTTTCCTTCTATCAAGACATAGACATTATTTTTTGTTCTTATGCCTTTTGCAACCAACTATCCTGAGGGTAAAGATTTTATCTTGAAATCTTTAGAGGTGAAAACAACTTCACATCTTCTATCACAAACTTGACTGACACTAAGAAGATTTTTTTTTAGTCCATCTACAAATAAAATGTCTTGGGATTTCCCTTTTCCATTAATCAACTTCACCATTGTTTTTCCTTTTATTTTCCCTGGAGCATCATTTCCAGAAGTTACATTTCCTTATTTATTTTCACTTAGAGACAAAAACTTAATTTTATAACCATTAATATGTTTGGAACATCCACTGTCAATACACCAGGGTCCTTTTTTCCTTTGAACATAAAGCACTAAGCCACATTTTTATTTTCTTTATTCTTCCAAACTTTAGTACTTTAAACAGAGTAATTCACTCTTGGGTCTCTTTTGTAATCCTTCAGATGACAATTTGAAGCCTAGTGTCCAAAATTATGACAATCATCACATTCTGTCTCATTGTACAGTATATCAAAAGAGTTGTTAAATCTATCATGGGTTATTCTTTGAGTTGTATGTAGTTCTTGTCTACTTGTTGACTGCCTTGTTCTATGTTGCAGCAATTGACTGTTCTTTGATTTCATATTTCTAAAATTAAATGCACAATTTGCAGCTTTGTGGCCAAAATTAGAACAACAATAACAGTAACCATGGAAAAAACTTTGATACCTGAATCTTGGTTGTCTTCCATTTTGTTTACTTTGTTTCTGAGCAATCCTTGGTTGATCATTTTGATCTTAATTTCTTACTCTGGTACTTTCTTCATTTCCTTTTGTTTGCACATTATTTTCTCATTATGATTGTTTGCTGCTTGAACCTTCTTCATAGCCTAGACCCTTTTTTAACCATGGGGAAATTTGCTTACTCAAAATTTTGTTCAGTTATTCTTAAGATTTAATACTTGACATATTTTGGTGATACAAAGCTTGAAATTTATCCAATTCTTTCCTAGTTGTCACTACTTCTTCTTCCAAAGCTTCATATCTCTTTTTCCATTTTGTTAATTTTTTTTTTAGTATATCTTCTATTTTCTCTGCCTCTTCTAATTACAATTTTAACAAGGAAAAATGTTCACTTGGTTCTTTACCATTCTTTTCATACTGATTCAATAAGTGTTTTTGTTTCCTCTTATTTAGTATGAGTCTTCCAATCTCCTCCAAAGCACTGACTAGTTCACCTTCCATATCAACCACAACTTCTTCATCATTCAGGTCACTTCCTGTATATTCATTTCCAAAATCTTCTATGGACATAATCATAAAGCTATTCAATTCATATTCACAAGATGGATTTTTGCCTATTTATTCTGAAGAATCAACAACATTTACACACAAGATTTTCTTTTTATATTTAGCCTCTTTATTCTCAGTATAGTTTTCTTCATCATCAAAACTCTTCCTCTTTTTCTTGTGGGTACATTTAGATGAAAAATGGCCTATTTTACCATAGTTAAAACATTTAAAGGGCATCTTTCCTTTGTATTTACCTGATCCTTTCTTCAACCTCCTTGCAAAATTTGCCTCAGTCACATCCATTTCAGAATCAGTGTTCTTATCTACTTTAACATATGCTTATGTAGTGGTGGATTTATCTTTACCAATCCTCATTTCATATGCTGACAGAGTACCTAGAAGTTGGTCAATAGGCAGAGTTTTAAGATCACTCAATTATTCTGTTGCATAAACTTTGGGATTAAATATTTCAGGCAAAGATCTTAAAATTTTATGAAGTACATATGCTTCATCAATATTTTCACCAAGACCCTTCATAGAATTCACAGTCTCTTCTATTCTTAATAAATATTTACTGATATTTTCATCCTAATTCATCTTTAGTTGTTCAAATTTTATTCTATATGTCTGTAGTTTGGCATCGTTTACATTCTCATTTCCTTCATAATTGCTTACAAGTTTATCCCACATCTCTTTTGCAGATTCAAGATGCATCAATTTAACAAAATCCACCTCTGCAAGACTACTTAGGATATCATTCATTGCTTTTGCTTTAAAAATAAACTCCATCTTATCAACTCTGGAGGCTAGCACAACCAACTTTACATAGCCAGTGTCTACTACATCCCAAACATCAGCACCTAAGGACATTATATAGGTTTTCATTCTAACCTTCCAAAAGGAAAAATTGGTTCCATCAAACAGAGGAAAATTATTGGATGAAGTCCCTTTGTCACTTGTCAATTTTAAGCTTACAGAACTACCTTTAAATAAAAGGAACCTGCTTTGATACCAATTGTTGAAATTTCTNTGAATCAGTTATTTCTAAAGCTTAAACCATTTTCAATATTTAAAAAATTATTACTAATTACATATTTACAATTATGATAATGCAGCAAGTATAACAGAAGGAATGATGATCATCAATCACACACACATGATAGAGACATACAAAAATTCATCTTTATTTGACCACCTACTCAAATGAGGTTGCAAACTATGTTTACAAATTCCTTCTTGTGGATAGAACCAACCCTCATGTTTTTTTATATCACCCACTCAAATAACATTCTCTAGCTGCTATTGAGTGGAAGCACCAATTTCCACTTGTACAGGCTCCAACTTGTACAAGGAAGACAACATTTGTTTTTACTAGCACCACCGTACCACCCTTGTTCCTTAGATTCAAACATGTTCATTACAGTATGGAGAAAAGCAAATATAACAATACATATCAACTCTGTTCTGATCTACTTCTGGATTTTCTTCTACACCACGGTTCCCCTCATTGTCTCTGTTTTGGATATTGTTGAAAGGACTCTTAGTCCTTTTTTCATTATGCAATCCCCACTTCTACGATATTCCATGTACCATCTCTCTACCTACAGATAGCACACCCAAAAAAAACCATCTCTTCACACACATCCTCTCATACTTATCAATATTTAAACCCTTCAATTGTTCGTATGCCTGACTATTCAACATCATAATAAATCAAAACTGTTCGATTCCTTATGATAGACAAGGATTCCAATTGACATGTAATCATAAGTTTCTGGAATGCATCTTCATAGTTTTCTGTTTTTCCAACAAATTAAAGTTTCTATAGTTCTGGTTTTTCAGGCTTCTTTCCGCAAGACTTCTTCCGCACCGTCAATTTCATGTGGCCTCTCTACTAACTGTTGATCTGAAATAGGACTTAACAAATACCTGCTTCCACACATCCTTTTAAGAAAACTCCTTTTGCACCATTGATTTCATGTAGCCTCTCTGCTGACCATTTATCTAAAATAGGGATTAACAAACACCTTCTTATGTACATAATCTTTTGCAAACTCTTTCCACGCCGTCCATTTCTTGTGCACCATTTACTGATCATCGATCTTATATCATATACGGATTGCGGATCCTAGGTTTTCCAAATTTTTCTAAACAAATTTAACAATTTCTTCTTTCTGCCTCTCGTCTTCCATATTCTGTAGAGTGGACTTCGGGTTGCAAAAACCCATATGCCGCAAGAATCCTTCCTCGTTCTACTTTCTAAAGTCTACACTCCACTAGTGGACACAGGGTTGTAGAAACCCATATTATTTTATATGTTGATTTTTCATCTCCCACATTCCGCCTTTCACTTTCAACCGTCTGCTTTCCTCCTTCTACATTTCGCTGGCAAAATCCAAGTTTCAGAAAACCATATTATTTTACTTTGATTTCTCATCTTCCACATTCTGATGGAGGACTCCGGGTTGCAGAAACCCATATTATTTTATAATTTTATTTCTCATCTTCCGCATTCCACCTTCCACTTTCCTCCTTTCATTTTTCTTCTAAACCATTGATTTCTTTGCAAGTTCACTCCTGACGACTGGATCTATTCATCAGATTTTCTTTCAAACTTTGTGGATTTACTCCTGATCGTCAGATCTGTTCATCATATTTTCTTTCAAACTTTGTGGGTTTACTCCTGACCGTCGGATCTCTGTACAAACCATCAATTCTTCTGAGTATTTTTCTTATTCGTCTAAGTTCTCTGCTTATTTGGATCATATTATACATTTTTCGATCAGTGACAACCATATCAAAATCTAAATTTTTTTCATATGCATCACAATACCTATCATAATTCCAACAACATGCCCTAGCGCCACCCTACCAACCTAATATGTTTTTAGAAATATTTTATATTCCTTTACCCTTCAATATCTGTCACACTCACTGGTCTCTATTTATTCTTCTATGATGTAGACCATAGAGACCATTTCTCTCACTCATCCCTCTGTGTATAAATACCTTTATGTTTCCTGTGGACACATCTCTTCACCATTACGCCATTTCATTCTTCGATTGTGCCACTTCATGAGAGCTTAATTCCTCATTCAATTACTGATTCGTAGAGTTATCTACCTCTGCCGTTATTCTTTAAAACAATTCCATGTTAATCGATTTATAGTTTATTCTTCCAGTCGTGTTCTTACGCAATCTATATTTCTGCAATCATCGTAAGTTGTTGATATCATTTCAGGATTTTTCCTGACCATAGATGTGAGATAAAAATCGTATAGTGGATATATGATTTTTTCCAAATATCATTCCACTATTTCCTCTTTTCACATCAATCATTCCGCACCATTGATCTTCTTAGAGCTCTTTGTGACCGTTGATCTGAGATGAAAAGTGGATATCATATATGTGACTTTTTCCAAATATCATTCCACGATTTCCTCTTTCCAAACCAATCTCTCTGCATCGTTGATCTCATTCGAGTTCTATCCTGATTTTCTATCTTTCGGATTTTATATTGTGGATTTCAACATGCCTTTTTGAGATTTCCTCTTTCCACCCTTTTTCTTCTAGGCCGTCGATCTTCAGGATTTCGGGTAGCGAAATTGTGACATTTCCTAATGTATTTTCACGATTCTCCTCCTTTTGCTTTCCTCCTTTCGCATTCTACTGACAAACTCCTTTTTTCACCATTGATATTTTGTGGATGTATTCCTAACCATTGATCTACAATCAATTGCAGATTTGTGGATATCCCCTTTTCTTTGTGCGAAAATCATTCCCTGCCATATATTTTCTTGCGGATTCAATACTAACCGTTCATCTATGATCAAATGTGGATTTATGGATATTCTCTTTTCTTTGTGGGGAAATAATTCTCCATCATTGATCTTCTCAAAATCGTCTTCTGTATTTCTCTCAACTAATCTGGACCGTCCACCTTGTCAATCATTTCTTGATGAAATTTCACTCATATTGGCTCGTGTTAACCACCTATCACTTGACCCAGCGAAAGGTCTGTATCCTTATCTATCATACCAAACTTGATGCCAGGACCTTCCGTATGCAGCCTTTACATGAACTGATACATGAGTTAGTCGGTTCTATATTTAGAAGAACCACTAAATCCAACCAACCCGACCAATCTCCTAGGAAACGCTCAATGAAGAGATGACTCCAATTATTTGATAACTAAATAACATAATAATTTCACGCCCAAGCTCTGATATTAAATCACCTACTAGTTAATAAATGAAATGAATGAGGACCATTAGATCTAGATCTCCGATGGACTCTAAATATCATAAAGTGGATTTCAAGGAAATTTCATGCACATCAGAATTTTATTTATCCATGCTAGTTCTCCCAGTGAAATCATTGACAGCCATTGATCTTCTTCTACTATCAACCTTGTTTATTGATCTCGATCTCCTTCTTGGTGATTAGTTTTTTTATTTCACAGCCCAACACCCTTTTTATCCTCATCACTATTAAATCAACGAAATCAATAGTATCCATAGATCTTCGGAACCTTCATATCTCCACCACACGATCTGCAATCATGAGGATAACTTAACTTATGTAGTTTTGGGTTATCTCATATGTAACTCCAACCTGCGAAATCAACTTTCAACCTTGTATTTTCTCCTACCATGATCTAAACCATCTAATCTTGCACAGACTTAAGTCTCGTTTATCAGTGATCGATCATTGATAAACCTGTAACAAGGTTATTCTGAAACTTATTCCTTTCATGAAATATCAACGTAATATGGACTCCCCCTGTTCTTGCAACAAGTTCCTTGAATGATAGATATATGGACTCCCCCTGTTCATGTACTTCCTTTCCTTGAATGATAGATATATGGACTCCCCCTGTTCATTCAAGAACTTGTTCCTTTCTTGCAACAAGTTCTTGAATGATAGATATATGGACTCCCCCTGTTCATGTACTTCCTTTCCTTTGTCAACATTTTTGTGACCGAGTTTACACTCAACATTACACTATTATTTAAAAAAAAACTGTATTATGTAACTTGATCTTCTTAATAATTATTCACATAATCCTTGGTCTGAGATAACAACACGATTTGCTACAAGTTCGAGAGACAAATTTAGAAATAAATTCCTTAAACTGATAAATGTATTTTTTTAAATACCCATTGTTCCTTCACAATATTCACTCTCATTTTTACTCATTCTAGTACTTTTCAATAGATTGATTTTTTTATTTTTCAGATCAAACTTGAGTTTTCTTCCACTGTCAAGAAATTTTATGTGTCATGACTTAAAATTCTAAGTGAGCATAAAATATTTATCTTTTATTTTATTGTCGACATCGTGGTCTTCATGAATCACACATTTTGTTGTTCTCATGTTACTTCATAGATATTACACTTTCTCTAAGTCAACCATACACCAATATTATCATTTAACCTTGATCATCTATTGTCTTTGATGAAGACATCTTTCAACATAATTCAACATTAGATAACAATTCAAATTTTCTGACTTTAACTCCCCCTGAGTATATGATCCCTCTGAATGTTATTTTCAAGGTTCTCTTTAAACCACGGGAGATCTTTTAGAAAAGAATCCCACAATAATCACTATATCCTTCTTCATCACCTTCATCTTCATCAGTGTATTCTTTTACAAATTCATCTTTCTTTTCCTTATAATGTATGTCATTCTTTATTATGGGACTATTATGTTCATCATCGTCTTTGGAGACCTCACTGATGTTTGAAATTTTTGTTTCTTTTGAGTTCTCATAATTTGACTTTTCCCTCCATATATTTCCATGAGGTATCATGCTTACTTTTCCTTTATCATCTTCTGTGTTTGTGTCTTGTTTCCTTCTCAAAATTTGATCTTTTCCCTTGGTTCTGCAATCAACATCCTTGTAACCAAACTTATGACAACAATGACAATATCCACATAATTTCTCTTTATGTTTGAGGAGACTTTGATCTTCTTGCTTCACAACTTCCATATTCTTCCACTATTTCTGAGCTTCTATTGAAACACTCTTCCTTAGTTTACATTCTCTAGCCATATGTCCAAAGTTATTACATTTGTAACACTCTATGGAATATCTTTGAAGAGGTCCAAACCGGTTATGATTTCACTCCTTCCGTTTGGATTTTTACTAAACATATTGTTCTTATATTCATACACCTTTCCATAAGATCTACATTTTAGGGATTTATGACCAAAATTATTACAAGAGTAACAATGACCCAAAAATATATGCTGATATCTATTTATCATTGGTCAGTTAGATACCTCATTAGTTTTGTTTTTTTCATGAAAGGATGAAACATATTTCTTGCTTTCTTCCCTTTTAACAAGACTCTTTAGTGCATCATAGCTACTTTTATTTCCACCTTGGTTTGTGATAGAGGAATATTCTTGCTTCTTTACTTTGTCATATCCTAGACTAGTTTTATCATTTGATGGTCTTTGGCTACTTAAGATATCATCTAAAATTCTTGAGTTGTTCTCAAACTTTGATTTGATATATTTTTCATCAACCCCTTTTCTAAGATGAATAATCTCGTTTTAAAGTTTTTCATAATCTTGGATTCTCTCCTTGAGCAGAACTACTAGATCCTCTTCAGTCTTCTTGGCCTCTTGAATTTTTTTTTCAAGTCCATAATGATTTGATTTGTTTCTTCTTTTTAATTTGATAGTTTTTCTTTCAAAACTTTGTTCCTTTTCCTATTTTTTTCAATTTCATCAACAACAACCATGTATTGAGCTTCTACGTCCACTTCTAACTTCTCATTTGAATTTGTTGTCCCTATAAATAGGATTTCTCCCTCTTCACTTTCATCATCACTGTCTTCTTTGGAATAGAAGTTCTTCTTATTTTTCTTAAACCTCTTCTTACCCATGGTCTTACACTTATGACAACAAGATCCTTCATGATCACTATCCTCTTGTTTTGGGTAATGACAATTATTGGAAAAATGTCCAATTCTTCCATAGTTAAAACATTTCAAGGGTAGATTTATGTTGCTCCTGCAACCACTTCCCCAAAATTTATAATTTTGGGGCCCCTCCTTAGAATTTTGGTTTTAAGCATTCTTTAGAAATGATTCTAATCTTTTATTTTTTTCATTCCATGACTTAGTATTTTCTTTGATCAAATCAGAAAGGTTTTTCACTAAGTTAAAAATCAGCTTTTTCTTTCGATGCGTTAGAAGAACTCAGCGAGTTGAGCTGACATGTTGGAAGAAATAATATTTTCAATCCGATGTTCTTGATCCGAATTTGATTTATTTTTTACCAAGCCCTAAGTCTTTATTGAAACTATTTTGTGAGTTCCTACCGAAAGCGTCGATGAAACTCAGGATTCTGAGCTGACAATACCGGCGAAAAATTATCTTTTCTTGTCAACGCTCATTATCGAAAGAATTTTATCAGAATATCTTACCGATTTTTTTCGACAATGTCGATGACACTCAGGGTTTGCAGCTGATGTGTTCAAAAAGACTTATATTTTGTTGCCAACATCTTTTCATTGGAGCTCTTTTGTGAGTTTTGTTGATGGTTTTTTTTGAAAATGTTTGATGAATTCCTGTTGATGGTGTTGGAGAAACTCAGGAATTTAAACTGACGCTGTCACAGGAAACTCAGAATTAGGCGCCAATGTATCGGTAAACTTAGGGAAATTTTTTGAGATATTTTTAAGTTGAGTGTCGAAATGGTGTTTTCATCTGCGTGATATTTATTACACAAATGACCACATTTATTGTTGTTTCACCATTATATATATATATATATATAACGAGGTACATTTTTTGGTTTGTTACCACAACCCCGTTTTGGATGCATCTATTCAACTTTCACCACTTGGAGCTTTCAGATAGTTTCACCAAGCACCATACCCACACCTGCAGTTGCCAGGTAGGCCCTAAAATTTGTCTTTAAACTTATATTATTTTAAAATATTGAAAGAACTACATGTTTAGAGGTTTAGGGTTACCATGATAGGGTTTTTCTATCCGAAAACTTCTTTCACAAGCCAACCCCAGCCCATAAGGTTTCTCATTTTGACCAGTCAACCACTGGAGTCTTCTCGAGTTTGGATGCAAGAGAAACCTTGATCTCGTTGAGCATTTTCCCATCCTGCTATCTCGGTTGTGATGGGTTTTATCTCCACCTTCGCTACTCTGTTTGAGTTTTTCATTCAAACCATAGATATTTGTATGTCAAAACTCTGGGTTTTTTATGATGAAATTACGGCAGGTCAGATGTTTCACCAACTACAACTTGTTTGGTTTAGTTTTATATGTGGTGATAGGGGAACCTTTGGTGGGTTTGTACTTAATTTACCCCTACATTTCGAAGTTTTTCCTATGGTTTCCTTGCATTAATTATTTGACTCCATACTTTTCCCCTTAGCGTCAGCACTGTGGTTTAAGAATATTTGATAGGTTTTCAGGTTCAAGCTAGGGTTTCAAGTTTCCCCAAGATGCCAGCGGCTTCGAGTCACAAATCCGTTGTCGTGTTTTTACTAGTTGTTTTCTTACCCTATTAAGAAAGTCAGTGAGAATAGGTCCCTACATTTTAATATTTAAAGCAAAATGGATAAAAATTAGAAATAATCTTAGTAAACTTTGTAAGCAAAAGCACAAGGAAGTCATTGTTTAGGCTTTAAAACTAGATTTAATTAGAATGGTGATGTAACTCCCAAAACAACATCTACACCTGTGTTAATGAATTTCATTTAAGTTCACCAAACATATACCCTTGTTGTAATTGAAAATGTTTGGAAAACCTGCAGGAGTGATTTCTCTAACTCACAAAGTTGCTTTTGAATGGCCAATGATGTGTTGGTAAATACATCTTTGTTATCCTCTATCATAATAAACACTGACTGCACTCTTACTCTTTGAAATGATCCATGATTTGTTTTTTTTAACATTGATATCTTAGCTTCTCATTTTAGTTAGTTCATGTTGATGAAAATGCTTGTGGCTTTGACTAATAAATTTCTTGTTGTGATCATGCTACAATTTTAGTCCTCACATCACAACATGCCGAACAAGAGTTGAAAGAAGAAGGACAAGGTCACCGAATATGATTCAGACATGGAGGTTATGCCCAAGATTTAAATCATTTATGAAGACACAAAGGTTGTCACAGGGGCTAAATAAGAGTTTTAGTGGGGTCAAATATATCATATGATCAAAGAATATAATGCCCTTGATGCAAGTGTGGAAGATATACCTTTATATGAAAACATAAGAAAATCAATTATCACAAAGGCAACTACGCTCCCATAACTCTTCTTGTGTGCTGAGGTAATCGGATGGATCCTACCTCAAATAGACTTAGCCACTATGATTATTTCCAACACAAAAGGGAAAGCCTTTGCTTCCTTCACTCCGAAATATATAACCAAGGCCTGCAAACTACCCACCCCACATACTATGATGACAGATGACTAGGTGAAAAGTGTGAATTTAGACGTCTTTGAATGTCCTAACTGGGTGATGGTAGAAAGAAAGAAACTAAACCAGAAATCCACTGGAGAGTATGAGATTGCAAGTTTACGTACCTCCTATAGGTTCATAGCCCTAATGCTAAATAGAATCTTTGGTCAGGCGAATGGGAAATTATACAAGTTAAGTTTGATCCCATTGATATACCATGTGGCTATGCAAGGAACCATTTTTAACTGGGCAGATATTGTATCAAGCATCTTGTCGTCGT
The DNA here is from genome assembly GCA_001517045.1 of Pseudotsuga menziesii. Taxonomy (NCBI): domain Eukaryota; kingdom Viridiplantae; phylum Streptophyta; class Pinopsida; order Pinales; family Pinaceae; genus Pseudotsuga; species Pseudotsuga menziesii. The sequence goes on along the minus strand of LPNX010891995.1, from coordinate 218,100 downwards.
GTATAGCTGCTACACAAGGAGGCATGACTCGAAGAAAGTCAAAATATTACATGGGATCTTACTTGATTGATTTAATTTTAAGCCTACACCAATTCCCAAAGATGATTTTTACTTGAAATTACACCAAGACCCCATATATGCTTCCTATCAAATTATTTGGGCACACAAATACTCCAACTTCTACAAGCTCATATGCAAAGAATTTTCCTCAATGAGTGAAATTGTATGTCTTAAAGTGAAATTGAAATATATGTGAATATGGGGACTATTATTTCTCAAAGGAGTGTACTCACCTAAGGATGTATGGAGGATCTCGAGCTCCATCATTTTTCCTAGATACGCCACGGACTATGTAGTCCATAAGGAGGCAGTGAGAAAATTATTCATAGATGGATTCTGAAATTTACTATTCAACATGAAGAAGGAAAATTTTCCACCACTGCCATTTTTCATTGGAAGCTATAAATTCACAAGGGTAAAAAATGCACCAAAATTTGTAAAAGATCTGGAAAAAATTTTCTTTGGGGAAAAGAGTTTCTATAGGAATGACTCATATGACAAGGTTGCAAAACATTATGCAACTGTAGGAGTTTGTTTTGAATATTCTCATAATTTTTTCAAAGATAAGGAGACATACAAGAATTCATGCAACATGAATGCTCTAAGTAAGTGGTTCATAAATAAGATCAACACCAGTGGAGGAAAAGGTAGTAGCAGCACAACATAACAACAGAAGCAACAAGAAGAGGATACAAGGAAATGAGAAGAATATGCTCGAAGGATAGTGGAATAAACTAAGAAGCAACTAGCCGAAGAGGCTCAAAGGAAAATAGAAGAAGAATAAATTCTACAAAAGGAATCAGAAGTGAGAGCGAGAGAAGAAGCTGAGAAAGCAGCTGAAGAATTGAGAAAGAAAGAAAAAGAGGATAAAGAAAGAGAGGATTTGGGCCAGTACTATACCCAAGATAATCCAATATATCCTCCTACCCCATCAAGTGACATAATAATAGGAGGTCGTGTTCCTCTTGCAAAGGTTGGATGGATTCCTTTCACTCCATCCAAGCATCATGCAGTGGCATGCTTGGACACGATATTCTTCGATAAGAACAAGAAAACCATTGTTAGAATATCATAAAATAGATTAAATATCGGCGATGAACCTGATGTGGTCACAGTGACTGAGAAGAATGTCATGTAACAAACAAATACAGATCCTCAATTCCTAGCATCTGTAAGCATAGAAGTCACACAAGATAATGCAAATAATGTTGACAATTTAGTAGGAGATGTTGAACATTATAATGAAATAATGTTTATTAATATTTAGGACACTCTAGTCAATGAAAGAGGAGAAGGATGAGAGTTAAAGAGAAAGCATGAGGCTACAATATCTAAGAAGGAGAGTCTCCAAAAGGAGTATCAAGACTTAGAAACAGATGCAATAGATATTTTGGTTACAATCATGGCAGGAGAGAAAAAATATCTTGAAGACAAGATTTTGGAATTAGAAGCACATAAATATGCAGCAAACAAACAAATGGGGGAGCTAAGAACCCAGGTAGAAGAGTTGGAGGTACAGAACATATCATTGGAGACTCAACTTAAGATGACCATCGAAAGGCAGCCTAATATCACTCCTTTTGGTGATCAAGCCTACTCAATCAGGAGGAACATTCATCAAGTTCAATTGAAACTTGCAAAAGAAAATGTAAGGTCAACTGGGCGTAGGAAAGGCTGAATGAGATTTGAGCAATGTCGCTTGATTTCAGAACAAGGCTATTAAAGTTTGTGAAAAAGGTTCAAGGCCAACTGACTTGGATGGAATCCAATTCAGCATTTCCCACACACTTTCCTCAAAAGACAACAGAAGGTTTGAATATATAATTTATTAAATTCTGTCACAACAATATTGAGACAAAGCACAAACTTACAAGAGATTCAAGACAATTTAGGCATAAAATGACATAATGGTACTGCAATAGGAGGTTGCAGCTTTGTATAATCAATAATGGAATAAACTCAATGATACAATGTCTTGCAGAATGCATGAATGCCAACACAATTTGAATTCAATGGAGGTCATTCGAATTGCACAGATGGGTGTAATTTAACTGACTGTAGCCACACTAAACACACTTAGTTAACCACCAATATAGCCATGATTGACTCTAACTGAGTCCTAAATGAATCAGAGTGCAATAAATGATTGATTCTAACTGAAAGTAACTCAAGTACATGTCATTGCATGTCAATCAGAAGGTGGTTGTGCATCATTAACTCCAAACAACTCCGATGAAGTAAGTGAACTAACACTGGTCATTAGAAGTTGTTCGAGGTGCATTAACTCACTCTAGTTCACCCAAATCAGCCCAAAATAGACAATGATGTGAGGGAGGGACCTTTACAACTCAGCTTAAATGATTGTTAGGTGAAACAAAATTTAGTTAACTATTTGGTGCACATATGACACTCGGATAACCCCAAAATTTCTCCCTCATTGAAGGAGGAAGCCTAGTTATCCTCCCTGGTTCAAGGAGAAGGATTAGTTGGCCTGCCTGATTGAAGGAGAGCATGGGTGTGCCCATGCTGATGTCATGGTGTGCTGATGATGATCCCAATTGAGTCAATAAACTTAGGATAGTGGGTAATTAGGAAAATATTGACCAAATAAAGTGTGTAAGTTGGATAATGACTCCAACACCCCCCTTAATCTATACTCAGGAGGGGTAAAATAAATACATGAAATGCAAGGGCACCAGAAACAAAGGCCATAGGTCACCATGTACAAAAAAATTAACTCTAAAACGCTCAAATAAATGCTAAGGAAAGAGGGAAAACCCAGTGGGAAAAACCCCCCCTTATGCTGAACACTGAAGAATTAACGGATCACCCTGATGAACTCACCCCCAACAGTGAACGTAAGTAAGTGAACTTTTTCTCAGTAAAGTTCTTGGTGAAGATATCTACAATCTACTCATCTGTATGGAAGTATTGCAAAACAATGGTCCTATCATGCACTAAATCCCTGATGTAGTGCATGTGTATCTTAACATGTTTGGTCCTCTTCCTGGTAGTTGGATCTATGGAGATATTTATATCACTTTGGTTGTCACAAAATATGAATGTGTACAAAGCACTACCAATCTCAAACTTTGAAAGAATGCCTTCCAACCAAACAGCTTGGATGCAAGCATTCACTACTCCCCTATGATCGACCTCTACTAAAGACAATGTAATGGCGAACTGATTTTTGCTAGACCAGAAAATGGGGCCACCACCAAACATAAATAAAGAATCACATAAATATACAGCAAACAGACAAATGGAGGAGCTAAGAACCCAGGTAGAATAGCTAGAGGTATAGAACATATCATTGGAGACTCAACTTAAGATGACCATTGAAAGGAATCCTAATATCACTCCTTTTGGTGATCAATCCTACTCAATCAGGAGGAACATTCATAAAGTTCAATTGAAACTTGCAAAAGAAATATTTAAGGTCAACTAGGCGTAGGAAAGGCTGAATGAGATTTCAGTAGTGTCACTTGATTTCAGAACAAGGCTATTAAAGTTTGTGAAAAAGGTTCAACGATAGCTGACTTGGATGGAAGCCAATTCATCATTTCCCACACACTTTCCTCAAAAGACAATAGAAGGTTTGAAAATATATTTTATTAAATTCTATCACAGCAATATTGAGACAAAGCACAAACTTACAAGAGATTCAAGACAATTTAGGCATAAAATGACATAATGGTACTGCAATAGGATGTTGTAGCTTTGTATGATCAATAATGGAATAAAATCAATAATACAATGTCATGCATAATGCTTGAATGCCAATACAATTTGAATTCAATGGAGATTATTTGAATTGCATGGATGGGTGTAGTCTAACTGACTGTAGCCACACTAAACACACTTAGTTAACCACCAATCTAGCCATGATTGACTCTAATTGAGTCCTAACTAAATCAAAGTGCAATAAATGACCAAGTCTAACTGAAAGTAACTCACGTACATGTCACTGCATGTCAATCAGAAGGTGGTAGAGCATGATTAACTCCAAACAACTCCGATGAAGTGAACTGAACTAATACTTGTCATTAGAAGTTGTTGGAGGCGCATTAACTCACTCCAGTTCACCCAAATCAGACCAAAATAGACAATGACATGAGGGAGGGACCTTTATAACTCATCTTAAATGATTTTTAGGTGAAACAACATTTAGTTAACTATTTGGTGCACATATGACACTCATATAACCCCAAAATTGCTCCCTTATTGAAGGAGGAATCCTAGTTATCCCCCATGATTGAAGGAGAAGGATTAGTTGGTCTACTTGATTGAAGGAGGGCATGGGTGTGCTCATACCGATGTCATGGTGTGCTGCTGATGATGCCAATTGATTCAATAAACTTAGGATAGTGGGTAATTAGGCCAAATTGACCAAATAAAGTGTGTAAGTTGGATAATGACTCCAACACCCCCCTTAAGCTATACTCAAGAGGGCTAAAATAAATACATGAAATGAAAGGGCCCCAGAAACAAAGGCCATNAATAAATGCTAAGTAAGGAAAGAGGGAAAACCCAGTGGGAACCCCCCCGCCCCCCCCCTTATGCTGAACACTGAACAAGTAACTGATCACCCTGGTGAAATCACCCCCAACAGTGAATGGAGGTAAGTGAACTTTTTCTCATTAAATTTCTTGGTGAAGATATCTACAATTTGCTCATCTGTATGGAAGTATTGCATAACAATGGTCCTATCATGCACGAACTCCCTGATGTAGTGCATGTGTATCTTAACATGTTTGGTCCTCTTCTTGGTAGATAGATCTTTGGAGATATTTATAGCACTTTGGTTGTCACAAAATATGAATGTGTACACAGCACTACCAATTTCAAACTTTGAAAGAATTCCTTGCAACCAAATAGCTTGGATGCAAGCATTCACTGCTCCCTTATGCTAGGCCTCCGCTAAAGACAATGTAATGGCGAACTGATTTTTTCTAGACTAGAAAATTGGGCCACCACCAAACATAAATACATACCCAGAAGTGGACTTCCAATCTATGGAATCCCCTTCCCAATCTAAATCTGTGTAACCGACCAACTCTAGCTCACGATCTGCAACATAGTGAATGTCGTAGGATATTGTGCCATGAATGTAATGAATGATCCTCCTGGATTCCTTCCAAAGGAGCTCATGAGTATATTGCATTTATCTTGATACATCATTCATGGAATAACAAATATCATTTCTTTAATGTTTCAAGTATAGCAAGGTTCCGATCAACTGGAGGTAAATAGTGCAATCCATGGGTGGAGTGGATTTTCCCTCTTCAAGGCTGATCCCTATGAGGAAAGGAAATGGTGCAGCCTTGCAATAATCCATGTTAAAATTAATTAACAGGTATGCAATATATTTTATCTGATTTACCATTATCCCATCAAAGTATTGGGATATTTCAAGCCCCGGAAATTGCTTTAGGACCCCCAAATCGCTCATTTCAAATGCATAATGAAGAGCAGTTTTTATGAAAGAAATCAAAGCAAGTGTGCTTCCTGTTATCAAAATATAAACAAGATATAATACTATGATAATAATATTACCATCATACTGCTTCAAATATACATTCATATCATATTTTCATCTTTGGAATTTTTGTGAAAGCAGAAAGGCGTCCTTTTTGGCATAGCAAGATATTGGGGCCTGTTTCAACCCATATAATGATTTCTGCAATTTGCAAACCAAAGAAGGATATGATGTATAACCCTCATGTTTCTTCATGTATATTTTCTCATTCAATTCTCCATGAATAAAATTACTCTTGAAATCCATGTGATGCACCTCCCAATGCTTGGATGCAACAATGTCCAAAACTAGCCGGATGGAGTCCATCTTTGCCACTGCTGCAAGGTCTCATGATAGTCCAATTCTTGGACCTGGGAGAACCATTTTGAAACCATACATTCCTTTTATTTTCAGTTTTTTCCATAAGCACCAAATTTTTTCCAAAACACCCACTTGCATTGAACTGATTTCCTCCCAGGTGGAAGAGAAACTATCTCCCAAGTAGCATTTTTTCGAAGAGAATTAAACTCTTCGTCCATAGCAGCTTTCCATATCAGATATTTCCAAATATGGTAGTAGGAATTAGGATACAACTGAATAATTAAATAACAACTCTCATACATCAATGAATCATGACAAGAGAGAGAAATACCTTCTCTTTGAAAATCATGCCCGATTCTTCTTGGATCAGCAGGATTTCCAATGTTTGGCCTGACGAAAGAGAGTGTATTTTTGGCCCAAGTTGGGAGATGTGTTTGCACTTTAGAATATGATTATGAAACTGGTATTTTTTTCTCACTTATATCAGATATCATATCCTTAACTCCCACTTTCATCACCCAAATTATCAGTAGAATAGGAGGGAATTTCAGTATAATTTTCTTCAACTAGTTCTACCTCTTGGAGAGGTTCTTCAGATCAGACACTTCTTTCAATGAAAATTTGTCTTGTTATGATATTTGGAATTTTTAATACCTTATATTATTATATATTTACAATGAACAAACATTCAATATTTTTCGGTTGCAAATATTTCCTCTTGTCAAGTAGAATTCAAGCCCATGTAGTGGACCCAAAAACCTTGAAATTTGAAACATTCGGCTTGTGTCCAAAATAGGTTTCGAAATGAGTCTTACCTTTCATGGAAGAGAGAGGTACATTGTTTTAAATGTGAAAAGAAACACTGATGTCCCTATGCCATATATTTTCAGCAAACCATTTTGCTTCTAGCATGCATGTAGTCATCTCCTTGAGAGATCGATTTTTCCTTTCCGCTACACCATTTTGTTGAGGTGTGTAGGGACTGTAATGTTGAATTTGGATCCCACTATCGGAACATATTTGAAAATTTTCATATTTGATATACTCCCCTCCATTATCATATCTGAGAGATTTTATATTTCTCCTAGAGTAATTCTCCACCAATGCTTTGAACTCGGTGAATCCTTCCAAAAATTCAGATTTTTTCTTTAGAAAGAACAACCAAGTGTGTTTGGAGAAATCATCAATTAAGTTAAGTACATAAATTGAACCACTCATGGATGTATTAGGAATGGGTCCACTGAGATCAAAATTAATCAGCCCCAAAATACTTTTTGCACGGCTTTCCTTTCCCCGATCAAACTTGTGCTCAAGGTGTTTGCTGACAATACAACCTTTGTAAATTCCGCTGGAAGTTTTGATGATTAGGAGGCATTCAACCATGGAAATTTTCTGAAGTTTCTACAAGTATTTAAATTTAAAATGAAAAAATCTCTCATGCCATAGTCTACTAACCTTATTCCCATGAATCAGAAGAGCGGTGGGCTTTGCATCCGCAACAAACTGGGAAAACTCATAGGCCTCAGCATCATGATTTGTTATGCATGTTGCAACAAGTTTCCTGGATGCAATCTAAATTATTTCAACATCATTTGGGATGAAGGTTACTCGCTTGGGCACTTCGGTGTGTGTCATTTTCTAAACACTCAACAGATTGGAGGCCAAGGAGGGTACATACAAAACATTAAAAAAACTGCCATTTTCAAGTTTTATGGTACCTTATCCCTTCGAAATGATTTGTAAATCATCTCCGATGTGGATGGGAATGATTTTTTTAGTGTCCAGAGATGTGAAGGATTTTCTTCTTTCCATCATGTGATTCAAAGCTCCTGAGTCTATGAGTAGAGCTGTGGACTTCGAGGTTCTTTCCATGAGAGCATGTCCTCTTGCTTGTTGGGTATCCTGATCTTGATTATCTCTCTTTCAAACACTCTCTGGAAGATTTATATTGTTTCTCTCGAGTAGGAAGGACATCTCATCAAGATTCTTCTTCATGCAAGCATGTTTAGGGTGGAATCCCTTCCCGCAATAGGAACGCTTGACTTTCTCTTTTCCTTGGTTTCCTTTGTTCTTGTGTTTCTTTGAGCCGGAAGACTCTTCTTGCTGCTGGTTCTTTTATTTAGGCTTTGGAGCATCAAATTTAGACTTTGGTTTCGTATTCTTTCCTTTACCCTTCGGATATTTGTGCCCCAAAGCAAATAGAGCTTGATATTTTGAGGATCTGATGATCCCCATCTGCACAAGCTTGTCATGCTCATTTGTGAAAGACTAGATGAAGGCATTGAGAGAAGGCATTTTCCAATTTGGCATTGTTAGTTTCCTAGTATGGAATGTAGAAACAAAAACTAAATAATCTGAACCAAGTTTTGAGAGGATAGCTAGGATGAGCTGATCATCATCCTTCTCAACCTTACATTGCTTCAACTAGAGCACCAAGTTCTTGAATTTTGTGAAAAAATCATTCATAGTTTCGCAATTGCCTGGATTTAGGGAAATAAGCTCATTTTTAGGCTAATAGATCCATATATCATCTTGCTTATCAAACAAGGAAGCGAGCTTATCCCAACTCTCCTTCGGAGTCTTCAATCCCGTGATGTGGAAAATAAGATTTCGGGAGATAGACAAACACAAGAAACAATAAGCCTCATCCAACTTATTCCAATACTTTATCTTCTTATCTATAGCATTAGGCTCTACTTCTGTGTTCATTATGACCCGGTAGAGCTCTTTTGAATGGAGCTGAATCTCCATGTCCTCCTTCCATTGGTAATTGAAAGGAGTGAGAGGATTCAGAGTAGAAGCCATGGAGCTTAGGTAGCGAATGTAGTCAAGAACCTGTAAAAACATGCAATCAACACAAAAAGGGCACCGTAAGGTTGAACAACCTACACATTTCATGTTTTCATCACACCCAGCTTAATTGATCAAGTAAGCTTGATCAACAATTCCTTTGCTTAGGATTTCTGTGTTAAACCTTTGTCTTTTGGTGCAGTGCTGGAAATTTTAAGCTTTTTGCTCAATTTTGCATGCTAGATCCACCAAAAATCATGTTTTTAAAGAATAGAGTTTCATCCTACCATGGCTCTGATACCATATTAAATTATGTGACAACAATATTCAGACAAAAGCATGGACTTATAAGAGATTCAAGACAATTTAGGCATGAAATGACATAACAGGACTGCAATAGGAGGTTGCAGCTCTGTATTATCAATAATACAATGTCATGCAAAATTAATGAATGCCAAGATAATTTGAATTCAATGGATTTCATTCAAATTGCATGGATGGGTGTAGCTTAACTGACTATAACCACATTGAACACACTTAGTTAACCACTAATCTATCCATGATTGACTCTAACTAAGTCCTAACTGAAACGGAGTGCAATAAATAACCGAGTCTAACTGAAAGTAACTCAAGTACATGTCAGTGCATGGAAATCAAAAAGTGGTAGCGCACCATTAACTCCAGACAACTTCGATGAACTAAACTGAACTGATACAGGTCATCGAAAGTTGTTGGAGGCGCATTAACTCACTCTGGTTCACCCAAATCAGCCCAAAATAGACAATGACATGAGGGAGGTTCCTTTACAAATCATATTAACTAATTGTTAGGTGAAACAAAATTCAGTTAACTATTTGGTGCACTTATGACACTCATATCACCCCATAATTTCTCCCTGATTAAAGGAGGAATCCTAGTTAGCCTCCCTGATTGAAGGAGAAGGCTTAATTTGCTTCCCTGTTTGAAGGAGGGTGTGAGTGTGCTCATACTGATGTCATGTTGTTTCGATGATGATTCCAATTGAGTCAATAACTTAGGATAGTGGGTAATTAGGACAAAATTGACCAAATAAAGTGTGTAAGTTGGATAATGACTCCAACAGAATTAACACTCCTAGATTTCTGTAACAAATCTTCTTTGATATTGACCAATGCAGTAAAAACTACTCTGGAAATATGCACTGAGTTCTACAATAAAATGTGCATGGTTCATAATAAATGCCAGACATATTCAGCAAGAAAGATCAAGGAATTTCCAGAAAAGGATCAGCATTTGAAGTATCTCCATAATAGATTGCATGAAGATGAAAAAACCATTCAAAAAATTGAAGGACTTAGTGACGAAGTGGTTAAAACCTGGATTGTACAATCCTCTGTTGGTAATTATCTCTTGGAATACCTATATAGAGTGACCCCATCGAAAATGGCATAAGTGGAGTCACAGCTAGCGGTGCATGAGGTAATTGTAAGATTGCTAGAGCCAATGGATTACTGAACTATTGCTGAAGAATAAAATGTGCGGGGAGAGTACATCTCAAGACCAGCTGGACCCACTTGAAATTTGTTTTTTCTATATGTTGGCACTTTATGCAATTTTTTATTTTTTATTTTATTTTCGTAGTACAAGGCACTAGAGGAAAAATTTTGAAGTCGAAAATTCAGGGAAGTTCTAAAGTCAAGGTAGTTAAAGAGCCATTTGTAATAGTATTATAAATAGTAGTAAATGATAGAATAGAAATGAATTTCACTGGTGCAAGTATGTTGAGTTAATTGTATGAAGAACTACTTCTTCTATGAATAAAGAAGAACATTTTTTGTTGGTGAAGGACTGCACATGATTTTACGTGGATTGGACAGAGTGCCAAAGTTGAATTACTTCTTATTTAGCTTCCGTGCAACTGTGAGATCGTTCTGACCTTATGAATTATTTCTGTAATGATGAATGATTTTTATTTTTATTTGAAATCATGTGCATATATTGAGTAATGAATGCCTTAACAAAGAAAATCTATCTTTGTTTATTTTTATGTTGTAACTATGTGTGTGGAATTTAAACATCTATCTGTAGAATTCAATATGCAACATTACAGTACATTACTCTTTTCTATTTAAATTTTTCTCCCCTTGGGGATAGGATAGATTAGTTCAGAATTTATTATAACACTTTAGATTTTTTTAATTTAGAAGTGGTTGAGGAACAAGATTCACGTAAGGCGAGAGGTAAGAACCTACGCAACTTCTTGAAGGTTATTTTTTATCAGTCACTTGCATTTAGCTTAGGAACTTGCATTTCATCCTTAAAACAATAAAATCACATAAACAGTGGACTAGGCCACAATCGGTAAAAGACTTAAATATTTTAATTCTATGGTAGTCACGTCGCTAACCAGACGGGTTCCCCACACCAAACGGTGAACTGTCTGGTTGGTATTGCTTACTAAGGAGAATCGCTACTATCGGTACCTAGGAATTTTCCAGGCATCAATAGTTTTGGTGCTATAAGAAGGGTCGCAAGTTAATGGTTGGTAGAGGAAAACCTTTTACAAGAAACTATTCCATTGGAGATACATCTAAAACTAAGTTTCTTGAATATTTCATTCTTGAAGAGAAAGTAGGCTCTGGAAAAGACGGTTCATAACGTATATGCACTGTTCTATTTTAAGAAGTTAATCACTTGAGAATACATACAAGATATTACATGAAGAAGATTAGATGATTGAAAGCAATTCCTGCATTACCAAGAAGGAATGCTTCTAGGAAAGTACCTTCTTATACTCAAGATTCAATACTGGTGGAAAATTTGGCAGAGTTGGTGGGTTTATCCATCGTAGAGATCATCCAACCCTTTGATCAATTGGGATCTGAGTCTCCTATAGTTTAGTCTCCGCTACATTCACCTCCATAGTATCCACCATAGACTCCTCATCAAATTATGGTTGCTGCCAATCAACCAACATGGAGGGCCAAAGCAACACTCAATCTGACTGCACCTTTGCATGATTTGACTAAAAATCAAAGAGAACGCTACCAAAGTTTGACCCACAAAAAGGAATTTCTGCAAAAGACCACCTGAAAATTTTTTTCTTAGCTCTAGAACTTTTAATTATTGAACATGAAGATGTTGTATGCAGAATTTTTCCACATACTTTTGAACCTAAAACGACTTCTTTTTATTTTAGTTTGCAACTGAATTTAGTAACAAACTGGGACATTTTTGAAAGGGCATTTAAAAGAAAATTTGGTAGTAAAAAAATTCTCGCTACCCTTATGAAAGAATTGTTGTCCCTGAGAATGGAAAAGAAAGAAACAATATTTCAACCGAAGATTTACTAATCATTTGAGCAATTTTAGTGCTACAAACAAACCAGCTGAGGATTTATTGGTAGAATAGTATAGCATAGCACTATCCCCACAACTAGAAATGTTTGTGAAGAGGGAAGTTAAACTAACACCGGTTGAAAATTTTGAAGAAGCCATCAAAGTAGAAGTTGATCTAGACAGTATAGAAAAACATACTTTAGAACCAGAAGTAAAGACCTTTAGTGGTAAAAAAATCTTTGCTGCTATCCATACCTAAGGAAGAACACTCAAATGAATTAGAAAATGTGGTCAAGATGGTACAAAATTTATTGAATAATATAGTAGATCTAGAAAAGGACAAAGAAGCTAGTTCATTAAAAAAATAGTTCAAGCCTTATTTCAAGAAAAGGGAATAAAGTGGACAGTCTCAACTGCTTGTCTATAATTCTTTGATTTTGAACTTTAATGAGGTAGGCATGGACCATTTATGTACTTTCCATCAAGAACCTCATTCTAAAAAGAGTTTCCCACAGTGGATAAACTCAATGACTTTGGTTATGAATCAACTATTAGATCCTCAATTAACAGAGCCTAGGGTGGAAGAAGAACAAGTCAATGAACCGGAAGAAACACATGAAGAAACCACAATGGTATTATGGTATTGTGTACCTACATTGGCACTAAATGAAGAGGAGTCTACTGAAGAGATTCAACTATCATCGGTTAATGTTACAACCGAAAGTAAAGGACCGGTCATTGATGAAAGATTAGTACTGCCTAAAGTAAAGAAGATGCAAGAAAACACGAATAAAGTTATCAGTACTACCCAAACAACATCTAAGTCTGATCTGGTCAACATAAAAAGATAAAACCCAGTAGTTAGTAAGCTTGTAAATACCGGGGTAAGTAAAGCAGAAAGCAACATGAAAGGTCTAGAAGAATATGATATGGGGTATGATTTAGTAGAAGACATTAAGAAAACAAAAAGCAAATATTTCTCTATTTGAATTATGCAAATTTCCTGAGAAAATAAAGAATCTTCTAGAATATTTTAATCCACAACCCAACAGTCCCCAAGAAGATGTTGAATCTGATAAGAAAATTAATGAAGCAAGCATTGGAGGAAAATCCAAATCTCTGACTTTTCCTTGTATGTTATCCTTTGATATTTTTAATGATAATTTTCATAAATGTTTGGTAGATTCTGGGGCTTCATCTAATGTCATGCCACTCTTAGTATGTGAAAATATTAATGGTCAACCCACACCATCCTCATGTAGGATAATTCAATTGGACAGATATGTTGTCAAGGTAATAGGGGAAATGAAAGATGTATTGATACGATTATCTGCAGATGATAGAGTTTGTCATTTTATAGATATCATGGTAGTAGATATACCAGAGGCCTATGGATTGATATTGAGAAGGGATTGGTTAAGGAAACTAAATAGGTACTTTGCAACTGATTGGTGTGACATGTGGTCATCATATAAGAATAGTCAAAATCATATTAAGGTAATGAGGGAACCACATACCAAACACATCATAACTCAACTGAAGGGAAAGAATCAACCTGTAAACGTCTCATCTTCAGTCTTGGGTAACTACTTTTTAGATATTAAGTTGGGGAATTATCAAGCTGAAGAGGCCACTTGTGAATCAGACACGCAGTCCGATCTCCTTCAATTTTCACGGACTGACGATATTGACTGTAATATAGTAAATTTGGTTTCTAACATAGGAAGTAACACTATTCAGGTAGATTTAGAAGATAGATTTTTTTTTATACTTTGATGGTTCCAAAAAACAAGAGGGATTAGGATTCGGTTGTGTCTTGATTGACCCAAAAAATAATAAACAATTTCTCTCTTGTAGAATAGAGTTTGAATGTATAAACAATACTGTTGAGTATGAAGCTTTAGTCCAGGGCCTGAGGAAAGCCGTTGAACTTAATGTTAAGAACTTAAAAAAATTTGGTGAATTTGAGATAGTAGTTAAACAAGTTAGAGACACAATACATTGTTTATCACCGCACTTGAAAGGATATCAATCTGAAGTCTAGAATCTAATTTCACATTTTAATGCGTTCAATATAAATTCAATTCCTAGATTGTATAATGTTGCAACTGATTTTTTAGCTATTTCTGCTACTAGGTTAGTGCCTACTAATAACAAATGTGATATTGAACTTATTTTCAGGCTAGCAGTACCAAATAATGTTACAAATCTGAGTGTGTTTGATGATGATGAGAAAATTATATATTTTCTGACAAACGATGAAACTTTGAAAGACTCTGTGATTGATGATGAAGAGGATCAAGCAAATTTACAAAGCGAAGAAGTAACCAAAGGAAATTTTATGCCCAAAGGAGTAAGGACACTGAAGGGGATGTTTGAATTACATAACGAATTCAAAAATCCAACCAATGTCAAGACTAACAATTCATCTATGCAATATGAACTGATTAATTTATGGACATAGGCTCACCCAAGTACGTGAAATTGGGAAAGTGTTGTTCGCCCGGAGAAAGGAGCTGGTTTATCAATTTGTTTCATCAATACAAAGATATATTTTCTTGGACATATGAATACCTAAATACATATTACACATGTATCAGTCAGCACATTATTCCTATTAAAGCATGCGTAAGACCATTCCAACAACAACTGAGGAAAATGCATCCAAATTTGGAGCCTTTAATACAAAATGAGGTAAAGAAATTACTTGGTGCAAATATTATTTTTAGAGTCTGACATTCATAATGGGTATCCAATTTGGTTCTAGTGAGAAAAAAGTCGAGAGAAATAATATTATGTGTCGAGTTCTAAAATTTGAACGGAGCTTCATATAAGGACAATTATCCAATTCCACAAATGGAACAAATTCTCCAGATGGTATCAGGTTCAAAATTGTTCTCCTTATTAGATGGATGTTCAGGCTATAACCAAGTGTTGGTGGTTGAACAAGATAGGATGAAAACTACATTTCAAACAAAGTGGGGTACATTTTTCGATAAAAGAATTCCTTTGGCCTCATAAATGATAGAGCTACATTTCAGAGGGAAATGGATATCTCTTTTTGAGGATTAATTGGCCACATTGTGGTGGTATATCTAGATGATGTGACAATTTTCTCTATGAAAATATAAGATCATGTTTTTCATTTAAAACAAATTTTTGGTCGTTGTAGAAAGTACGCCATATCTTTAAATCCCAAGAAAAGCATTTTTGTAGTTTTAGAAGGAAAGTTGATGGGTCATATCATTTAAAAAAGGGAATGTCCATAGACCTGAAAAGAATAGAACTTATATCTTAGATTCCCTTACCCCATAACAAAAAAGGTATGTAATCATTTATGGGTATGATAAAAAAATTTCGAAGGTTTGTTCTAGACTTTTCACAAATCGTGAAACCTTTGCAACAAATGGTGAAATGAAGTGTGTAATTTAAATGGATTGATTTGGAGAAGGTTTCCTTTAATGACATAAAACAAACAATAGATCATGCACCTTCTCTAAGAATTCCTCATATTGAAAAGGATTTTATTTTGTACACTTTTGCTTCAAACAACTCGCTTGTAAAAATGCTCACATAGAAGTGAGAATTGGGAGATGAGTACCCAATATCATTTATGAGCACCAGATTACAAGGGGCTGAATTGAATTACCCTGCCATAGACAAACAAGCATATACATTCTTTAAAGAAGTAAAATAATTCATACCTTACATTTTCAAAAACATAACCAAGGTAATCGTCCCTCATCCAACTATCATAACCCTCTTTGTACAGAAAGAATTAGGTGAACGAAGAGGGAAATAGGTGACAACATTACAGGAGTATGATTTAGAATTCAAAACAACCACTATTGTTAAAGGTCAAAGGTTGTGTAAGTTAATTATGGAAGGTCATACTAATGAATATCATGATTTGGAAAATGAAGTAGAGTTAAACATGATTGATGTATGTCCTATCTTTACTGCTCCCGAATCTTTGTACAGAGACCTGGAGCATTATCTCTGACAAGGATATTTACCAGAACATTGGAACTCTAAGCAATGAAGGGCACTTTGCCTAAATTCAACATCTTACCAGATAATCGATGGACTTCTTTTCAAGAAGAACTACGATGGAGTATTCCTGAGATGCCTCGAGAAAGAAGATGCTTCCAAAGTCATTATGGAATTGCATGATGGCCCTATTGGAGGACATTTATATGGAGATACTACTACTCACAAGATCCTTAGAGTTGGCTATTTTTGGCCAACATTATTTAAATATGTTCATACTCATGCAAGAAAGTGTGACATATGTCAAAGAAGATGTGGAATATTAGCAAAAGTAGCTCGGCCATTGCAACCTATCATTATTTCAGAGACTTTAAAACAATGGGGAATAAACATCAATGAGGATATTAATCTGAATTCTTCACTGCAGCATAAATATATCCTCACAACTATGAATTACTTCATGATATGGGTAGAAGTGGTTCCACTACACAAAGTGAACGAGGATGTGGTTATCAACTTCTTGTAAGAAAACATTATGACCAGGTTTGGGGTTCCAATTTCACTTGTTTTCAGTAATGCGTGCTATTTCTCATCCATTAAAATAACTGAATTCGGTAGCAAAAAGGGAATCAAATTACATTATTCTGCCAACTATTATCCTCAGGGAAATGGGTTAGCGGAATCAAAAAACAAAAATATTATCAGAATTCTAAAGAATATTGTTATTGAAAATCAAATAAGTTGGCACACAACACTTATCAATGCACTATGGGAAGATAGGGTCACCCCAAAGAACTCCTTACTAGTGTCCCCTTATAATTTGGTTTATGGGAAAGAGGCTATTTTATTCCCCAACATTCTGCTTCCATCCTCTCAGTTAGCTCAAGCCTCACGGGGATCTGGTAGTGGAATTTTACAAGCTCTTATTAACACTTTGCTGAAACTTAAAAGAGTCCAGACTTAAGTCTAACAAAAGATTTAAACAACAATAATAAACTGTCAAGAGGTGGTTTTATAAGTGAAAATATGGAAAAGAGAGTTTTGATATAGGAGACTTGGTTCTAAAGTGGGATCATCCGCATGAAGAGAAGGGAAAACATACTAAATCTCCACATTTATGGGTTGTTCCCTTACCATATTGCTGAGAATATAGGCCCCTCAACCTGTAAGTTGCAAAATTTACAAGGACATGAAGAGAACCTTCATGTTAATGGCCTTGTTCTCAGACCATATTTCACCTAGTTCTTTTAGGGAGTCCTTTTGTACATAAATAAACTCTTTCTTTTATTTTCTTGTTTTCCTGCCATTTTCTTTATTTTGCTGATTTAATTTAGTTTATTTATTTTGTTTCAAAATAAGCCAACTCAATTTTTTTTGCTTGGGGACATAGGGATTTGAATAATTGCAAAATGCTATGAAATCCAAGAAACTGCTTATTGGGAGATATATGCAAGATTTTGGTATAATACAAGATTCTTTAATTAATAGACTATTGAAAGGGAAGATATTTCAAAAACACATTGAACTCTTGCTTAAACCTTGAAAAATAACTAATGTGTTAGGTCTAGAATACTATCTTGAGGCTCCATCCACTTTCACACTAATATATGTCCGGAGAAGATTTTCGTAATAGACCCATAGAAAGGAAGCAAAACCAAAAGGTGTATGGCATTAAAAACAATCCCATGCCACAAAATGAAATCCAAAAGGCTTAAGATAAAGAGTCAAATTTCCAAAATAGAAAATAAACATCAATAAGATATACTAGAGAAATAAATCAGGAAAATGAATGGATTGCTCAGAAAGGTTCTTCTTCGTCCGTGATCTGAAACAAGTCATCACTCACACAAAAGGACATCATGGATGGAATAACCTAATCAATTTCTCAAATTTAAAGAAGCAATCAAGGAAGACTTGAAAGAAAAATGTCTTTAAGCATAAAAAAATGTGAATGGCATGGGAATGTGGAACAAACAAATGCATATGTCTAACTCCACCATGATCCTGTAGTGTCATATCCGAAGGTAACCAAAGATACAGCTAAAATGAATCTCACATTTTGGCCCCAAGAGAGTTATTAAGACTTCTAATCCTGGTTATCCTACCCATAATACTACAATCAATGTGATGCACTGAACTTTATATCCTTGGAGAAGTCTATTTTTTTAAATGATCTTGAAGGATACTTGGAATAAGTTTCTCTAATCAAGTACCATATATCAGTTTTTGTTTCGAAAATATATTTTTTTCAGAGATCTATGTTCACCAGCTAGTCTCCAATTGGTTCTCCTGCAACCACTTCCACAAAATTTTATAATTTTAGGGCCCCTCCTTAGAATTTTGGTTTTAAGCATTCTTTAGAACTGATTCTACTCTTTGATTTTTTTCATTCCATGACTTAGTTTTTTATTTGATCAAATCATAAAGGTTTTTCACTACGTTAAAACTTATCTTTTTCTTTCGATTTGTCAGAAGAACTCAGCAAGTCGAACCGACACGTCGAAAGAACTCATGTTTTCCATCTGAGGTTCTTTAACCAATTTTGCTTTATTTTTTACCAAGGCCTAAGTTTTTATCGGAACTCTTTGGTGATTTCCTGTAAGCATCAATGAAACTTGGGATTTTGAGCCAGCACTACCGGTGAAAAATTATCTTTTCTTGTTGATGCTCATTATCGAAGGAATTTTATCAGAAGATCCTACCGAGTTTTACCAACAGTGTCGATGAAACTCAAAGTTTGCAGCTGACGTGTTCGAAAAAACTTGGATGTGATGTCCCTAACCTTGAGATACGGCCAAAGGTGCTAAAATTAAGACTAACTAAGGTTTAATAATAATGGATATAGATAAATTACTATTTATATGACTAACCATTCACCCAAATAAATTAAATTATAGAGATTCAATTATAACTAAAGTTTGCGATATTTAATTAAATAATTAATTGTGACAATCAATTAATAATTTCCAAGGTGCAAGCTAGATATCATAATTGAAACAAGAACATCAATAATACATGATAAGTATCATATTTGTTATGAATAGCTATTCTATGTATTTTGGGTTTCTTTGATAGCATAGTTTATCAATAACGAAGTATTGATGTCATTCATTATTTGCAAATTAATATACTTTTTTGGTGTTATTATGTGTGTGTTGTTAGTGAGCATAAAAAGCAAGGAAAACCACATATCATGGAGCATACATAGGCTGAAATATACATCCATATGGAAACCATATCAAAAAAGAACACTGGCTGCAACAACAACCCTCAAAATCGACTCCCGATGACTGTCCCCTACAGTCATCTCTCACTAATAAAAATCAGATCGTATGGATACCACCCTCTAACCATAGATTACTTTTACATATAGAATACATTTTTCATCCTCATATCTGCAACTAAGATCAATAATGCAACAAATTTATTTACAATAAAATGACAGGTGTGCTCATCTTGTCACCGAAAAGCTGTCGGACCAAAAAAAACATATCTTGGTCATCTGGAAAGCTTTTTCAATGAAACAAAACATGTTGTTCACTGGAAATGCTTCTGCGGACATAATGGAATAGGTCTCAAAACACATAAATGAGAATATATGGTCGAACCAGATCATATGTTTTCGCCCCTCTCCATAAAATAGAGCCAAAATTACAATTTCTCGTTATGAAGAAGAAGAATAGAAAGAAGGTAACGAGAATAGAAATTAAATTCCATACTATGTGAGATTCATCCTTCCTCCGTGAAGATCCTAACATTCAATACATGAACATTCAAACAACCAATCAGCCATCATTTTACATATACCAAATAAAATAATGTAATGAAAACATAACATAAGATAAATACTTATCTCAAATATAAGCAACTAACTATAGCAGGACAACTTTCCTCCCAACTGTAGACATTGTCAAGCCTTCCTCGCTTAAATAGCTCACCCATGAGATGAAACCATGGATCCATGGGTATAGTATGGATTAGTCTCAATACTCTCGAAACTACCTCTTTAGAGATATACAACACTTCCCACTACTTCTTTCATGTCCATCTCCACTGCCTATGGGATGTGACCTAGATCGCCATTCCCATTTCCTGGATTTTTGTGTGAGAACCTCGACTAGTAGAGTGCTATAATGGAAGAAAGGGAACAAATATACTCTCTCTAAGTCTCAACACGCTCTCAATAATATCAACATTCCCAACACGATTGGATAGCATAAATCACATGGTCTAAAGCTCAAGATTAACTTCAACAAGGAGATGGCATATGTATTTATAGGATAAGGAGGACCACTCTAACCCAAATGGATCAACCCAAATTAGATATAGTTAAGGTTTAAGCTTCATCATGGATAATTAACTTGAATTAGTGGAGTGGTGGCTTAGTGAAAAGATTCTCGTTCCCAAATTAGCACCATGAGGAGGAGTTACCCAAAACTATGGAGTGGAGCCACGAAGAGCACATGGATGCACACTAATGCATAAAAGGGGTTAAAAAACATAACGGAGGTCAAAATAGGTGATATTGGGCATCCAATGGGGTCATAAATATCATGGAAGCACAAAAATAGGATCATTAATGCATGGTGTAAGAGTGGATGCTAGAAAATAGCTTACAGCCCTAAAAACTAGGAAAATGGCTCATAAATGACCATAAACACATAAATGTGAGGGAATATATTCCCAAGGAGGGTTATCTATGCAATATGGTCGCATAAAGGTGTGCACAATATGCAAAAATATTTCCATAGTCCATAATTATTGAGAATAGGGTTCCTTGTACAAGGTTTGGGTGACGAACATTATTAATATCACCAAGGTGCAAATATGAATTAGGATGGACAAAGTTAAGTAAAAAATAAGTTATAAGGAAATAGGGATGTCCCCATTCCCCATCACTTTTTGGAATCCATGGTCCCCTATACTCTTTTAGTTTCCTTTGTTGAGCCAGTTGTTTATTTAATCAATCATTAACAACATTCAAAGATAGCAGAGATTCTAGTAATAACATTAACATTAATAATAGAGACAAAGTACAAGGTCATGTTATCAAACATTAATAATAATTCCTTAATTAAATTAGTCATGAAAGGGAGCAAAATTCCACAATCATATAAAATATCATAAGTCCATACTGCAAGAGAACATAATTCACATGAAGGATCATAATTATGGGGCTTAACAACTAGGGTATTACATCTCCATCCCCCTTGAACAATGCATCATCCTCGATGCATATTACATACATGCCACAAAATTTCAAAATAGATGAGGGTATGCATCCCTCATGGTATCCTCCAACTCCCAAGTGGTATCCTCAGAACTGTAATGGGTCCATTGGACCTTTGCCTACCTGATTTCTTGATTCTGAAGAAGCTTGACCTTTCTGCCCAAAATGGAAATGGGTTGTACCAAAAAATACCCTTCCATTTCCACCTAGATCATAATCCATTCAATCACATTATTAGTACCATGTTCATACATATATCTATATATTAATAAAGAAAATAAAATCACTCTAGTTACCTGGATCACATTCCAATCAATTACATGGTTAGTATTAGTTATATACTTTTTCAATAAAGACACATGAAACACATTATGTACTCTAATGCAAGTGGGTAGGGCCAACTCATAAGAAATAGGTCCTATATTAGCTAAGACATCAAAAGGTACACAATATCTGACAGCTAGCTTGGAGCAGTTTCTCAAGCTTAAGGAACTATTCTTGGATTTGACTTTCAAAAAGACATGATCACCAACTTGAAACTTCTTGGCGGTCTTGTTATGATCTGCATAAATTTTCTTCCTATCTTGAGCTACCTTTAGATTCTGCTTTATCTTAACCATTTGATTTTCCATACCCTTTAATAATTTTGGTCCAACAATGACTTTATTCATTTGGTTATCCCAACTAATGGGAGTATTACAGTTCCTTCCATACATGGCCTCGAAAGGACTCATCTTCAAAGAGGAATGATATCCATTATTATAATAAAATTCCACCAAGTGTAAATATTCTTCCCATGCAGATGTTTGATCCATCACATACATCCTTAACATATCTTCAATTACTTGGTTAACTCTTTCTATTTGTCCATTTGTCTGAGGGTGGTATGTTGTACTCGTGTTTAGACTTGTACCAAACCCTTCAAACAATCCTTTCCAAAAGTTAGAAGTAAATTTTGAATCTCTATCTGATACTATAGCCTTTGGAATACCATGCAATCTGGCTACTTCTTTCATGTAAATATTTGCAATGTTAGTTGCTTTGTGATTTGTCTTTACTAGAATGAAGTGTGTTTCCTTAGTCAACTTATCTACCACAACCATGATCACATCATTTTTCAATCTCATCTTAGGTAACTTGGTGATGAAATCCATCATCACCACATCCCATTTCCATTCTAGTATAGGCAAGGGTTGTAACAATCCCACTAGATGTCGATGCTCAACTTTACATTTTTGGCATTCCATGCACCTAGCTATATATTCTGCAATATCATTATTCACCCCTGGACAACATTGTTTCCTCGCTACTGCTACTATTTTATGATAACTTGAATTTCTGGAATAAGGGACATCATTTGTTTCCTTCATAACCATCTTCCTTATATCTCCACCATCAGGCACATAAACTCTCTCTCTCTCTCTGAATGAGTATCCCATTTTCTTTAAACTTATACTTATCAAATTTCTATGGAATTTTTTGTTGTGTCAACCCTTCTTTCACCTATTGATAAATTTCATATGTAACACTAGCTTCAATGATCTTATCCTTCAAATCTGATGCACCAGTGATGATAGTTGCTACATGCATCACTTGAATATTCCTACTAAGTGCATCGGCTACTTTATTTTCCTTACCTTTGATATCCTTGATGTCAAATTCATATTCACATAATAACTCCATCCAACTCCTTTGTCTTGCATTCAAATTAGGTTTCTCAAACAATTATTTTAACCCATCATGGTCAGCTCTCAACTCAAACTTTTTACCCATTACATAATGTCTCCACATCTTCAAAGCATGGATGATATCTGCAAGCTCTAAGTCATGGGTAGCGTAGTTTCGCTCATGTTCCTTCAACTTTCTAGATTCATAACTGATCACATTTCCATCCTTCATTAATACTCCACCAATGCCTTTCTTCTATGCATCTGTGCATACAACAAAGTTTACTTCAAGGTCCGCAATTTTTAGCACTGGTGCACTGGTGCACTGGTAAGAATTTCCTTAAGTTTTTGAAAATTATCTTCACGCTTAGAATTCCAATCAAACTTCACACCTTTCTTTTGGAAATATGTGATAGGATGAGACAACTTTAGGAACCCTTCAATGAACCTTCGGTAGTATCTAGCTAACCCCATGAAGGATCTGACTTCTGATGCATTCTTAGGTGTTGACCATTCCATAATGGATCTTATCTTCTCAAGATCTAATGTAACACCTTCTTTGGATATGATATGCCCTAGGTAGTGGATTCTTACTTGATAAAATGAACACTTGCTTAATTGGGAATACAAATGATGTTCTCTAAGCATTTGCATTACTAGTCTTAGATGTTCTTCATGCTCTTGCTTTGTCTTAGAATAGATAAGGATGTCATCCAAGAATACAATCAAAAACTTATCTAAGTACTTTCCGAAGACTCCAGTCATTAAACACATGAATACTGTAGGTGCATTTTTTAAACCAAAATGTACTACTCTGAACTCATAGTGTCCATACCTTGTTCCGAATGCTGACTTACTAATATCCTCATTCTTAATTCTAATATGGTGGTATTTCGACCTCAAATCATTTTTGAAAACACCTTGGCTCCTCTTAGTTTATCAAACAAGTCATCAATTCTTGGTAAGGGGTACTTTTTTTTAACCGTTTCTTTGTTCAATTGTCTATAATCTATGCAAAGTCTTACAACTCCATCTTTGTTCTTCACAAATAACACAGGAGCTCCCCAAGGTGAAACATTGGGCCTTATGTAACCTTTCTATAGTAGCTCCTCTAACTGCATTTTTAATTCCTTTAACTATGGATTACTCATTTTATAAGGTGCTTTAGATGAAGGTACTGTTCCCGGCACCAAGTCAATAGAAAAATCAATGTCCCTCTTAGGAGGTATTCCTAGCGGTTCTTGAACTGCAGAATTTTCTAGTATTGAATAATCCTGCAACTCTAGTTCTTTTCCTTCTTTGGATTCTTCCACATGAATTACATATAATTGGAATCCATTATAATACATTTCTTCAATTGTAGAGTTGTGATCTACCTCAGGGATATGGGTCTAGGTATTCCTTTTATTGTCACTTGGTTCCCTTCTTCACCCAAACAAGTATAATTTTTATTATGGAAATCCAAAATTGCATGGTGTGCATCCATCCAATCCATTCCAATAAATATATCATATGACCCCAAGGGTATGATGTTTAAGTCTTCAAAGGTTTTCATTCCATTCATTTCTAAAGGACACAATTTTACAAATTCAATGATTTTTCTCTTGGCTCCTATAGCTAGCTGTACTAGACTTGATATTTCAAGTTTAATTTTCTTTAAATGACATTTCTCAACAAGATTAGGTGAAATGTAACTATTTCTATCTCCTGAATCATTTATTATTAATCTTACCTGCTACTTCAATCATTCGGTATTGGTGGTCAGCTTGCCTCCCGTCTAGGGCTACATATATCCTTTGAACACTTCCACCTACATCTCCAACATTTGAATCCTCTTGAATGTTGTGAATGTTACTTTTCTTACGCGGGAACTGACTGGAAAAGTGATTTTCCTTGCATATCCAACATTTCACAGGTGGTATTTTCCCTGAAGGATCTTCCTTTGACTTTCCTTGTTGGTAAGAATTATTATTTCTGAACTTTGAAGGATGGAAACCTTTCTTTCTCTGCTCCTGCTTATTATTCTTCGTATCCTTCCAATTCTTCTGATATGGGGCTTTGCTCTTCTTTTGTTCATATAATATTTTTTCCTTTCAGATGGCATCCTTAAGGTTCTTTGGCCTATCATACTAGATTTTATCTCTATAATATTCAGGAAGGCCACTTATGAACCTTTGAATCTTTATCTTCTCGTCTTTGATGAATTCCACATAGTTCAAAAGTTCTAGAAACTTTTTCTCGTAGGCATCCATAGTCATGCTTCCCAGCTTAATCTCAAATAATTCCTCCATCTTCTTGTCATAGTAGTGCTCAGAGAGGTATTCTTTATGAAAGTATTTCTTAACCTTCCTCCAAGATATTTCGTCTTCATCAATGTCGTTCAACTTAGCCAGTTGATCCCACTCGATAGATGCTTTACCTTGCAGATGGTATATGGCTACTCTTGCCTCCATATTAGGTGTATACTGATGCAAATGGAAGAATTTCCTAAGTCCTATCAACCATGCTTCAACATCTTGTCCTTGCTTTAATTCTCCATCAAAAGTTGGGGGCTTAATTCTTCTTAACTCTCCTACTAGTTCATCCTGGGTAAACCTCCTCTTCTTGTATCTCATTGGATATTTTCCAGGACTCCTCTCTGTAATGCTTGATGCATACCCCTTCTTTCTCTATGAGTGATAAGGTCTCCTTGAAGATGATATATACCTCACATAACCTCTTATATGACTCTTTCCAATGGACCTTTGGATAGTCTTCAATTATTTTAGATCATTCATAATCTGCTCTTGGATATGAATTATTCTTTCATTATCCTCCCTACACTTCCTCACTGAATTATCCAAGCTTAACGGTTCACTTCTCATATTATGTCTTGTTGACCTTATTCCCTCAAAAAACTCCTCTTTGGGACTATATGGTCTCCATGCTTCCTCAATATCCATCCCCAATCTCTAACTCCCTATTGTTGAAATTTTACTTGTTGAAAACTTAGTCTTTACAGATTTGATTAAAATATCAATTGTAGTAGTCACACGGATTTATCAATCAATCACTAGGAACTGTAATGTGTTCATTAATAATAAAAAAATTAGTACACTACACATTAGTATAAGTTCATTATCATTAAAAAAACCACATTTCTTCTTCTTTACAAAGTAACTAGCCAACATTTCTAAGTTACAATCTACCTAGTTGGAAAAGGGGTGGGGTAGAAATCCTTCCAAGATTTATCCTTACTAGATGAAATTCAGTTCCATACCCATCCCAATATAACAATTTAATTAACTAGCTCACATGTGAATTATATTAAGGTGCATTCATCCAAGATATCTAATGCAAGTGCATGCTTACAAGGTAACTTGAAACTTCGCAGAAGCCCAATAGCCATAGTGTTGAAACCTTAAGCTATGATACCACTTGTGATGTCCCTAACCTTGAGATAAGGCCAAAGGTTCTAAAATTAAGACTAACTAAGGTTTAATAACAATGGATATAGATAAATTACTATTGATCTGACTAACCATTCACCCAAATAAATTAAATTCTAGATATTCAATTATAACTAAATTTGAGACATTTAATTATGCCACTTAATTTTAATAATTAATTGTGACACTCAATTAATAATTTCCAAAGTGAAAGATAAATCTCATAATTGAAAAAAGAACATCAATAATACATGATAAAGAGCATATTCATTGTGAATAGCCATATTCGTTGTGAACAGCTAGTCTATGTATTTTGGGTTTGTTTGATAGCATAGTTTATAAATAACCAAGTATTGATGTCATTGATTATTTGCAAATTAATCTAATTTTTCGGTGTTATTATGTGTGTGCTGTTAGAGAGAATAAAAATTAAGAAAAATTACATATCATGGAGAATACATAGGCTGAAATATATAGCCACACCGAAACCATAGCAAACAAAAACACTGGTTGCAACTGCAGCCCTCAAAATCGACTCGCGATGATTGTCCCCTATAGTCATCTCTCACGAATAAAAATCAGATCATATGGCTGCCACCATCCAGCCATCAAATACTTTTACATATAAAATACATCTCTCATCCTCAGATATGCAACTAAGATCAATCATGCAACAAATTTATTTACAATAAAATGACAGGTGCGCTCATCTTGTCACCGAAAAGCTGTCAGAACAAAACAAACATATCTTGGTCATCCGGAAATCTTTTTCAATGAAACGAAAGGTTTTGTTCACTGGAAATTTTGTTCCAAATGCAATGGAATAGGCCTCACAACACAAAAATGAGCATAGATGGTCGAACCATATCATATCATTTTGCCCCTCTCAATAAAATAGAGCCAAAGTTACAATTTCTCGTTATGAAGAAGAAGAATAGAAAGAAGGTAATGAGAATAGAAACTAAATTCCATACTATATGAGATTCATCCTTCCTCCATGCAGATACTGCATTCAATACATGAACACTCAAACAACCAATCAGCCATCATTTCACATATACCAAATAAAATAATGTAATGAAAATATAACATAAGAGAAATACTTATCTCAAATATAAGCAACTGGTTGCAACAGGACAACTTGCCTCCCAGCTGTAGACACCGTCAAGCCTTCCTCGCTTAAATAGGTCACCCATGAGATGAGACCATGGATCCATGGGTATAGTATGGATTAGTCTCAATACTCTTGAAACTACCTCTTTGGAGATATACAACACTTCCCACTACTGCTTTCATGTCCGTCTCCACTGCCTATGGGATGTGACCTAGCTCACCATTCCCATTTCCTGGCTTTCTGTGTGAGAATCTGAACTTGTAGAGTGATATAATGGAAGAAATGGAACAAATAGAATCTCTCTAAGTCTCGACACAATCTCAATAATCTCGACATTCCCAACACGATTGGATAGCATAAATCAAATGGTCTAAAGCTCAAGATTAACTTCAACAAGGAGATGGCATATGTATTTATAGGATAAGGAGGACCACTCTAACCCAAATGGATCAACCCAAATTAGAGAGAGTTAAGTTTTAAGCTTCATCATGGATAATTAACTTGAATTAGTGGAGTGGTGGCTTAGTGAAAAGATTCCCTTTCCTGAATTAGCACCATGAGGAGGAGTTACCCAAAAACTATGGAGTGGAGCCATGAAGCGCACATGGAGGCACACTAATGCATAAAATGGGTTACAAAAAATCAAGGAGGTCGAAATAGGTGAGATGGGGCATCCAATGGGGTCATAAATATCATGGAAGCACAAAAATAGGATCATCAATGCATGGTGTAAGAGTGGAAGCTAGAAAATAGCTTATAGCCCTAAAAACTAGTAAAAGGGCTAAGAAATTACCATAAACACATAAATGTGAGGGAATATATTCCCAAGGAGGGTTCCTTATGCAATATAGGCCCACTAAGGTGTGCACAATATGCAAAAATCTCTCCATAGTCCATAATTATTGACAATAGGTTTCTTTGTATAAGGTTTGGGTGACGAACATTATTAATCTCACCAAGGTGTAAATATGAATTGGGATGGACAAAGTTAAGTCAACAATAAGTTATAAGGAACTAGGGTTGTCCCCATCCCCCCTCACTTTGTGGAATACATGGTCCCCCATAATCTTTTAGTTCTCTTTGTTGAGCCAGTTGTTTATTTAATCAATCATTAACAACATTCAAAGATAGCAAAGATTCTAGTAATAACATTAACATTAATAATAGTGCCAAAGTACAAGGTCATGCTATCAAACATTAATAATAATTCCTTAATGAAATTAATCATGAAAAGGAGCAAAATTCCACAATCATATAAAATATCATAAGTCCATAATGCAAGAGAACATAAGTCACATGAAGATTCATAAGTCTGGGGCTTAACAACTAAGGTATTGCATTGGATTTCATCGCCAACATATTTTCATCAGAACTCTTTTGTGAGTTTTGTCAATGGCCTTTCTTGGAAACATTCAATGAGTTTCTTCCAAAGGTGTCGGCGAAACTCAGACATTTCAACTGACGCTATCATGGGAAACTCAGAATTTAGCGCTGATGTATCGGTAAACTTAGAGAAAGTTTCGGACGGATTTTTAAGTAGAGTGCCAAAATGGCATTTTCATCTGCACAACATTTATTATCCCAAAGACCACATTTATTGTTGTTTCAACATTTTTTTATATATATAACGTGGTAATTTTTGTGGTTTCTTACCACAACCCCATTTTGGACACATCCAGTCAACTTTATCCACTTGGATATTTCAAATTGTTTCACAAAGCACCGTACCCGCACATGCAGTTTCTAAGAAGGCCCTAAAACTTTTCTTTAAACTTATATTATTTTAAAATCTTGAAAGAACTGGATGTTTAGATATTTAAGGTTATCATGATAGGGTTTTGCTATCCGCAACCTTGTTTTCCCAAG
Organism: Pseudotsuga menziesii; assembly: GCA_001517045.1. Classification (NCBI taxonomy): domain Eukaryota; kingdom Viridiplantae; phylum Streptophyta; class Pinopsida; order Pinales; family Pinaceae; genus Pseudotsuga; species Pseudotsuga menziesii. The sequence goes on along the minus strand of LPNX010891995.1, from coordinate 188,799 downwards.
CCAACCCCAGCTTGTAAGGTTTCTCGTTTTGATCGGTCAACCACCAAAGTCTTCCCGAGTTTGGATGCAATATAACCCTTGACCTTGTTGAGCATTTTCCCAACCTACTAGCCCAGTTGTGATGGGTTTTATCTGCACCTTCATTGCATCATTTGAATTTTTCATTCAAACCGTAGATATGATTATGTCAAACCTATGGGTTTTTATGATGAAATTACGGTAGGTTGGATGTTTCACAAACTACACCTTGTTTGGTTTAGTTTTATGTGTGGTGATAGGGGAACCTTTAGTGGATTTGCACTTAGGGTACCCCTATGTTCTGAATTTTTTTCCTAGGGTTTCATTATAGGAAGTATTTGACTCCATACGTTTCCCCTTAGGGTCGATACTGTGGTTTAAGAAGATTTCAAAATTTTTTAGGTTCAAGCTAGGGTTTCACGTTTCCCAAAGATGCTTTTGGCATCGATTCACAAATACTTTGACATGTTTTTACTAGCTATTTTCTTACCCTATAAAGAAAGTCAGTGAGAAGAGGTCCCTACATTTTAATATTTAAATCCAAATGAATAAAGCGTAGAAATAAGCTTGGTAAAATTTGTAAGAAAAAGCACAAGGAAGTCATTGTTTAGGCTTTAAATCTAGATTTGATTAGAACAGTGATGTAACTCCCAAAACAACATCCACACCTGTGTTGATGAGTTTCATTTAAGTTAGCCAAACATATACCCTTGTTGTAAGTGAAAATGTTTGGACAACATGTGGGATTGATTTCTCTACCTCATAAAGTTACTTTTGAATGGTCAATGATGAGTTGGTAAATACATATTTGTTATCCTCCATCATAATAAACACTAACTACAATATTACTCTTTGAAAGGAACCATGATTTATTTTTTTTAACATTGATATCTTAGCTTCCCATTTTAGTTATTTCATGTTGATAAAAATGCATGGGGATTTTACTAAGGCATTTATTGTTGTGATCATGCTACATTTTTAGTCCTCACATCACAACATGCCGAAGAAGAGTGGAAAGAATAAGGCCAAGGTCATCGAAGATGATTCAGACGTAGAGGTTATGCCCGAAATGAAAATCATTTATGAAGAAATGAAGGTTGTCGCAGGGGTTGATCACGAGTTTCAGTAGGGTCAAATATATCATATAATCAAAGACTAGAATGTCCCTAATGCAGGCCTGGAAGATATACCTTTATATGAAAACATAATAAAATCAGGTATCATGAAGGCATCCATGCAACCAGAACTCTTACCGTGTGCTGAGGTAATCAGATGGATCCTACCTCGAACAGACTCAACCACTATGATTATTTACAGCAAAGAAGGGAAAGCCTTTACTTCCTTCACTCCAACATATATAACCAAGTCCTCCAAACTACCCACTCCATAGACTATGATGACTGATGACTAGGTGAAAAGTGTGAATTTAGACATCTTTGAATGTGCTAAGCATATGATGGTAGAAGGAAAGCATTTACGCCAAAAAGCCACTAGAGAGTACGAGAATGCAAGTTTACACACCCCCTACAGGGTCATAGCTCTAATGCTAATAGAATATTTTGTCAGGAGAATGGGAAATTCTACAAGTTAAGTTGGATCCCATTGATATACTGTGTGGCTATGCAAGGCACCATTTTTAACTAGGAGGATATTCTATCAAGTAACTTGTCATCATGTATAGTTGTTGCACAAGGAGACCCAACTCAAATAAAGTCACAATTTTACATGGGTTCTTACTTGATTGACTGAATTTTATTCCTAAACCAATTCCCAAAGCTCAATTGTACTTGGAATTACACCAAGACCCCCATCTATGCTACCTTTCAAATTCTTTGGGCACACAAGTACTCTAGCTTCTACAAGTTCATATGCGAAGAAATTCTGATGCCTTTGTATGAGCTAATTTTCCTCAAAGAGTGCAACTGTATGTCTAAGTTGCAATGGAAATCATATGTGAATATGGGGACTATTAATTCTCAAAGGAGGGTATTTACCTAAGGATGTATGGAGGACCTCAAGCTCCGTCATTGTTTCCTAGATACGCCACGGACTATGCAGTCCATAAGGAGGAAGTGAGACAATTGTTCATAGATGGATTCATAAATTTCCTATTCGACATGAAGAAGGTATTTTTCCCACCACTTCAATTCTACATTGGCAACTATAAATTAACAAGGGTAAGAAATGCACCAAAATTTGTAAAAGATCTAGAAATTTTCCACTTTGGGGAAAAGAGTTTCCACAAGAATGACTCCTATGACAAGGTTGTGAAACATTATGCAGCTGTAGGAGTTAATTTTTAATATTCTCATCACTTTGACAAAGATGAGGAGACATACAAGAACTCCTGCAACATGACTTCTCTAAGTAAGCGGTTCAAAAAGAAGATCAACTCCAGTGGAGGCAAAGGTAGTAGCAGCAAAAGAGAACAACAAAAGCAACAAGAAGAGGCTAGAAGGAAATGAGAAAAATATGCTCGAAGGATAGTGGAATAACCTAAGAAGAAACTATCCAAAGAGGCTTAAAGGAAAAGAGAAGAAGAAGAAAGATTACAAAAGGAATCGGAAGAGAGAGTGCGAGAAGAAGCTGAGAAAGAAGTTGAATAATTAAGAAAGAAAGAATAGGAGGATAAAGATATAGAGGATTTGGACTAGGAATCTACCCAAGATAATACAATAAATATTCGTGCCCCATCAAGTGGCACAATAATATATAGGAGGTCGTGTTCCTCTTGCAGATCTTGGATTTGTTCCTTTCACTGCATCCAAGCATGATGCAGTGGCATGCTTGGACATGATATCATTCGACAAGAACAAGAAAAACATTGTTAGAAGATAAGAAAAGAGATTAAAGATCGGAGATCAACCTGATGTGTTCATAGTGATCGAGGAGACTGTCATGCAAGGCACAAATCAAGATCCTCGATTCCTATCATATGTAATCATAACGGTCATGCAAGGCAAAGTGAATAATGTTGACAAGTTAGTAGGAGATGCTAAACATTATAAGGAAAGAATTCTTAAGATGAAGGACACTCTGGTCAAGGAAAGAGGATAAGAACGAGAGTTAAAGAGAAATCATGAGGATAGAATATATGAGAAGGAGAGTCTCGAGAAGGAGTATCAAGACTTAGAAACAAAGAAGGATGCACTGGAGCTTTTAGTTAAAATCATGGAGAGAGAGAAAAAATATCTTGAAGACAAGATTTTGGAATTAGAACCACATAAATTTGTAGCAAGAAGACAAATGGAGTAGCTAAGAACCCAGAGAGAAGAGATGGAGGTACATAACAGATCATTGGAGACTCAACTTAATATGACCACCGAAAGGCAGCCTAATATCACCTTTTTTTTGTGATCAAGCCTACTCAATCCAGAGGAACATTCATCAAGTTCAATTGAAACTCGTAGAAGAAATATATAGGGTCAAGCGGGTGGAGGCAAGGTTGAATGATATTTCAGCAATGTTGCTTTATTTTAGAACAAGGCTATTAAAGGTTGTGGAAAATTTTCAAGGCCAGCTGACTTGGGTGGAATCCAATTCATCATTTCCTGCACACATGCCTCAAAAGACAATAGAAGGTTTGAAGATAGAATTAGCACTCCCAGATTTCTGCACAAATATTCTTTGATATTGACCACTGCATTTGAAAAGAATCTGGAAAGATGCACTCAGTGCTGCAAGAAAATGCACTTGGTTCATAATAAATGTCGGATATCTCTGACATCAAAGATCAAGGAATTTCAAGACAAAGATCAATATATGAAGTATCTCCAAGACAAATTGCATGAAGATGAATAAAGCATTCAGAAAATTGAAGGAATTAGTGAAGAAGTGGTTAAAACCTGGATTGCACAAGCCTCTGTTGGTAATTATCTCTTAGAAAACCTATACAAAGTGACCCCACCAAAAATGGCAGAAGTGGAGTCACAGCTTGAGGCGCATGAGGTAACTATAATATTGTTGGAGCTAGTGGATTACCGAACTATTTCTGAACAAGAAAATGCATGGGGAGAGTACATCTCAATACCAACTGGACCCACTTGAAATTTGTCTTTTCTATATGTTGGCACTTTATGAAATATATTATTTTTTATTTTATTTTCCTAGTACAAGGAACTAGAGGACAAATTTTGTAGTCGAAAAGTTAGGGAAGTTCTAAAGTCAAGGTAGTCAAAGACCCATTTGTAATAGTATTATAAATAGGAGTAGAGGATGGAATAGAAAGGACTTTTACTAACGCAAGTATGTTGAGTTATTTGTATAAATAAATACTTTTTCTATGAATAAAGAATAACATTTTTTGTTGGGGAAGGAATGCACATGCTTTTACGTGGATTGTATGGAGTGCCAAAGTTGAATTAGTTCTTATTTAGCTCTCGTGCATCTGTGAGATTTTTCTAACCTTATGAATTATTTTTGTAATGATGAATGATTTTGCTTTTTATTTGAAATATTGTGCATATATTGAGTAATGAATTCCTTAACAAAGCAAAGCTACCTTTGTTTATTTTTCTGTTGTAACTATGTGTGTGTAATTTAAATAGATATCTCTAGAATTCAATATGCAACATTATAGTACATTACTCTTTTCTATTTAAATTTTTCTCCCCTTGGGGATAGGATAGATTAGCTTAGAATAGATTAGAATACTTTATATTTTCTTAATTTAGAAGTGGTTAAGGAACAAGATTCATGTAAGGCGAGAGGTAAGAAACTGCACTGCTCCTCGGAGGTTCTTGTTTATCAGTCACTTTCATTCAACTTAGGCACTTACATTTCATCCTTAAAACAATAAAATCACATAAAGAGTGGATCGAGCTGCAACCGGTAAAACACTTAAACATTTTAATTCTATGGTAGTTAGGCCGCTAACTGGAAAGGTTCCCCACACCAAATGGTGAACGATATGGTTTGGATCACTTACTAGGGAGAATACCTACTATTGGTACCTGGGAATTTTCCAGGCATCAACACTTTCATTTGTATTTCCCATTTCCTTTCTCAAGTTTATTGATGAAAATAGATTCTTCACCATCTAGTCTCTCTAGTTAGTTCTTGGATAGGGCTTTAAATGTTTCCTCTTTTCTTGAAGTTTCATTCTACCTGATCCTCATCTCATATGCAGTGAAGATCCCATGTAGTTCATCTATTATTATGTCATCAAGGTCATCCTGTTCTTATAGAGTGGACACGTTTGAGTCATACTTCATTGGAATTGTTTTTAGTACCTTTCTCACCACTTCTCTTTATTTTAATTTTCCTCCAAGTCCTCTAATAGCATTGACAACCTCATCTACTCTTAGAAGGTATTCACCAATATTTTCTTCATCTTTCATTTTAAGGCTTTCAAACCGCCCTTTATATGTCTGAAGCTTGGATTCTTTGACTTTAGGTGCTCCTTCATAGATAATTTTTAACTTATCCCAGGCTTTTTTTGCAGTCTTACATCACATAAATTTTGTAAATACAGAGTTTGTCAATCCACTCAAGATTGCATTTAGGGATTTGGCATTACCTTCATATTGATCCAGTTCCTCTGGGTATGTAGGTTCTTGGTCTCCTATTTTATATTCTTTTTCAGTTGCTACCCAAACCTTCCATCCAAGGGACATCAGATCACACTTCATTCTCACACTCCAATATGCATAATTTTCTCCTATGAATAATGGAGGTTTGTTAGTGGCTAATCCTTCTTGTTGATCCATAGTGGTTTTTAAATAGGATCTTCCTTCCAGTGGTTAAACTGTGGTGAAGGAACCTGGATTTGATACCAATTGTTGAAATATTGGTCAATACTAAGAGGAGGGGGGGGGGGTTGAATCAATATTATAACTTTTATCAATTTAAAACCACTTTTAATTTACTCATTATACACACATAATAAAAAAGAACACATAGAACACAAATTTATCTTGTAAGCCCAATTGGGTAATCCACCAATACTTTCTATTACTGCAAAATTGATATTTACAAATAGTTTTTTCCTGTTGCTACAAAAAAGGATGGTATTATATCCTATTTACCAATAGCTACTAGAAGGAGGTTACAACCCCTTATTTTGTCAGCTACAACTGACGGGATGCTACTACACCCTATTTACCAGCTTCTTCTTGAAGGAGGCTACAATCCCCTGGAGGCTTGTTTCCTACCCTAGCGCCACCCTACTACCCTAATATGTTTTTAGTAATATTCCATATTCCTTTACCCTTAAATATATATCACACTCATTGGTCTCTGCTTCTTCTTCTATGATCTGGACCCTAGAGATCGTTTCTCTCAATCATCCCTTTATGTATAAATAACTTCACTTTTCCTACGGACGCATCTCTTCACCATTGTGCCATTTCATTCTTTGATCATGCCTCTTCATGAGATATTAATTCCTCATTCTATTAATAATTTGTAGATTCATCTACCTCCGTCGTGATTCTTTAAAAAAATTCCTTGTTAATCAATTTATAGTTTATTATTCCAGTCATGTTCTTCCACAAACATCCTGAGTTGTTGATCTCATTTCCAACTTTTTCCTGATCATAGATTTGAGATAAAAATCGGATAGTAGATATGTGACTTTTTCCAAATATCATTCCACGCTTTCTTCTTTCCGCATCAATTACTCTGCACCGTTGATCTTCTTCGAGCTCTCTGTGACCGTTGATCTGAGATGAAAAGCATTTATCGATAATGTGAATTTTCCTAAATATCATTCCATGATTTCCACTTTCTGAACCAATCTTTCTGTCGATCTCATTTGAGTTCTACCCTGACCCTCGATCTTCGATATTTTAGACTATGGGTTTCAACATGCCTTTTCAATATTTCCGCTTTCCACCATTTTTCTTTCCCTCCATCGATCTCATGCGGATGTTTTTCGGACCGTCGATATTCCAGATTTTGGGTAACAAAACTGTGACATTTCCCAAGGTATTTTCATGATTCTCTTCCTTCTACTTTTCGCCTTCCACATTCCAATGATGGATTCCTTTCCACATCATCAATCTTTTTGGGCCGTCTTCCTGGCCGTTGATCTACAATCAAATGCAGATTTGTGGATCTCCCCTTTTCTTTGCGCATAAATCATTCCCCACTGTAGATTTTCTTGTTGATTCAATCATGGCTGTTGATCTATGATCAAATGCATATTTGTGGATCTTTCCTTTTATTTGTGCAAAAATAATTATCCACTGTCGATCTTCTCAAAATCGGCTTCCGCATTTCTCTCAACTAATATGGATCGTCCACGTTGTCAATCATTTCTTAATGAAATTTTGCTCATATTGGCCCGTGTTAACCTCCTTTCACTTCACCCAACAAACTTTCTTTACCATCGTCAATCATACCAAACCTGTTGCCATGCCCCTCTTTATGCAATATTCACATGGACTAATACATGATTTAGTCGGTTCTATATTTAGCAGAACCGCTAAATCTAACCAAACTGACCAATCTCCCAGGAAGCACTCAATGAAGAGCAGACTCTAATATTTGATAATTGGATTACATAAGAATTTCATGTCCAAGCTCTGCTATTAACTTATCTTATTGTTAATCAGGTAAATTAATGAGGACCATCTGATCTAGATCAATGGTGGACTCCAAATATCATAAAGTGGATTTTAAGAAAATTTTGCACACATAAGAATCTTATTTTTCCATGCTAGTTATCCTAATGAAATCATTGAAAATCGTTGATCTGCTTCCATGGTCAACCTTGTCTATTGATATTGATCTCCTTCTTGGCAATTAGTTTCTGATTTCGCATCCCAACTCCTTTTTTATCCTCCTCTCTATTTAATAGAGTGTGGGGAAATAGAGAAGAAGGAATGAGAGAATAGGGAGATAGATGAGAATTCAAATTTATGGACCTTCAACTTGCAACTAAAAAATATTAATTAAGATTCATTGAGAGCTTTGACTGGCCTCTCCATCAACCAACTTGGAAAGGAATCCAACTCCCTCAAAATTGGTTCACGAATAGGGAGAGTGAAAACTCACCGTGCAATGGACAAGCAAAAGCTCTCCAAAATGCCAAAGGCCAATTAAAAAATGATCAAAATCTATTCTCCTTCCCCATGACATCATTTCATTAACTTCATGAGGTCTCCTAAGTTCGAATTTCCCTCCATGATCTTCCTCCAACTCATCTTAGTGTTTTAGTAACTCTCATGACACTTGTCTTCCTCTTCATGCTCCAATTCTTTCCCCAATTCGAATGGATGACTCTAACTCCGAAACACGACCTCTTCATGGCTATTTTTATCCCTGCCATGTCATATTTTTCATATGTCAGCAATCAGGTCTGAATTTTTCATACGTTTCATAGAACCTTTCATCATTTGTTTTGATAGAGTGCATGGAATCGCCTTCCAAGTGGCACACATTGTCTTCTAGTCTCTTCCTGTTCCATGTGAGTACCTCTATTTTACTAATTCGAATTCATTGGCTCCTTATATGATATTTGACACCACATCACCATCCAATAACATTACATTACCCATATGTTCGAATTTGGATGAATATCATGCCAAGTATGCAGGGAATCTAGTCACGCAAAGGATCCATAAGATTCCAAGTGTCTTCATGAACTCATGCCACCTTACTTTCTTAGCATTTATCATTTATGTGACCCATTTAAATGTGAATATGGTAAACGAAAGTCCTTTTGGGTACCATATCCCCTTATTACAAAATTTATGTCTCTATCTCAACCTAGGGAACTAGTAGGTTGGTGAAAAATTATTTGCATATAGTCTTATTTGGAAATTATTTAATTGGGGATATGACATCCCACCGATAGATCAACTTTGACAAAAATACCAAGTTCCTCTTTAGGGATGTATCCTCTTCATAGAAATTGAGGGGGCCTAATTCCCTCAAGGGGACTCATATCTTTGCAGTAATGGGGTGAGGGTACAATTCCCCTTCCCTTTCTCTCACATCCCATGCCCATAAAGCATCATAAGGGTCAACTCATTGTCCTTGTTTTTGATGCTCCTCTATGCATTGACATATTTGATTAATATATAAAGTATATAGTAGTCTATTATATAAAACATTTAAGAAATTTTACATGATAATTTTACTATATAAATATTAAATAATATTTTTTCTAAAACCATTTGAATTTCCAAACCATTGCACTTGAAAAATAGTTAAGCACCACTTGCAGTGTGCAGTAATACATATGCACCAACAATGATGCGCTGCCTATATGTAGCACACTGATGCATTCATACAATCGATATGGTGAACTATATACATACAAGTCACTGATGTGTTCATAACACAACTAGCATCGACATAATGCATATATAATGATAGTATGCACCGCTAGAGAAATAGTAGAGAGTCTCGGGATGGTGTCGGTGCTTCCCTAAGAAATGGAATCATTGGTGCTTCCATAAGAGGTAAGTACTGGTGCATGTGTTAAATGTTTTAGTACAACTAGAAATACTCACAAAAACAAACAACACGCTGTTATCGGTGCGTGCATTTGTGAAATAGTGAGGAGCATCAACCTTTTTCCAAGATTCTTGGTGCATTTCCCTTTAGAGAAGTATTGTTAGTGTTGCATACTGATCAATAAAATGCACTGGTGTGTTCTAATATTAACAAACTGAAATGAAAATATTGAATTTAATTAATATTATTTGGTGTGCTTGGATAAAGTAGTGCATTGTAATGGAGCATTACGGTTTAAGTTAAAATGACACACATGTATCCATGCTCTTCATGTAACCAAGCACACCGGTGCACTCTATACCATGAACACATCAGGTAGTTTTTTAATTTTTCCAAATTAATATAAGGCTATGCTCTATAATTTACCACACCATATTATTAGTGTGCTTAGTGTATCAATGTTGAGACGCACCATTTGTAGTGTGAGGAATGGAAAACATTGGTGTGTTTCTATAAATTAACACATTTTTTATATTTTTATTTTTTTGTTAAAATGAATCAGTGTGCTATATACTATAGCCCACCATATAAATGATGCACTATGTTGTATGGTTAATAGTGCACCACGTCTAGTGCACCTTGTTAATTTACAGGGTGCATCAAGACGCGGTGTGATCTGAAGCATGTGAGCGCACAACCCATAATTAAAAAAAAAATGGAAATTCAAGCTTAATTTCAAATTTTAATACATTAAAAGTTTATGTTATAAGAAAACAAAGAGATTACCTAGACATTTGCTCGCTAGGGAGGCATGGTTTCCACGTACTTCAAAAAATGAAATTTGTCCATTGTTCGACAAAATTCAAAAAACGCATACCAGCAACGAATAAGAGAAATGAAGATAAAAGGAGCATTGATGGTAGGGTGCTTTAGGAAGGCAAAGGTGGCAATAATGCTTGAGATCTCAAGAGTAATATGGAATGGTAAAAAGGAATAGTTCGGTCGGTATTTTTTTTAATAAATCCTTCTTTGGTGTTCCTAGTACCAAGATGCACTACGGTGTTTTGTTATGGGTCCTACTGGTACTTCCATGGAATACAAAAGCACCATTATGTTATAGAAAAATATAAAAAAGGTGGGTTCAACATTTTAAATAAAACTTAAATTCACTCAATTCAGTGCTCTTACAAGGCATCGATGCTTTTGTTGGTATTTAGCACACCCTTTATGTCTTTTTTTAATATTATTCTTGGCCTATATTTTGGGGGCCAACTACAATGTATTCAATATACTTACACACTGGTGCTTTTGCTATATCAAGTATGATAATTAGATAAAAAAAAGTATGAAATTTATTTAAATTATAGATACTTTTTCTCTTTTCCATTTTGAATTTGATACTAATGCGCTAGGCTCCACAGGCTTCGGGACTCCTATCATCGAGGAGCCGTACTTCAAACCTTAGACAAGTTTCTTGTCTTTAGGCTTCTCCTTTTTGTTATGTCACAGGAATTTTGGAAATTTCATGTCACAAATTGTAGTCTAATAAACATTTTTCTATGTAAAAGGGTACAATCTCTTCTTTTTAGGACCTATTTTCCCTCACTGAGGGAGGGTCTAGTAGACTTTTTAGGACTGCCTATTACTCTAAGGCTGATTGAACTACTATACCTGCTTGTTCATCTTAGCAGGAATGTTTCTATGATCTTTAACACATTTTGTACCATTATTACTTTTACTCAATAGATTAGCTCTTAAACTTACAAAAAAAAGTACAACCAGATAATTTATAGCTAGTGAACACGGAATAGAATGCAAGTTAAGTACCACGAAATTATAAGTTATCCATGTGTCAACTACCAATATGCATTCGTCATTCAACTAAGATTTATCTATTTATCAACAATCAGTTATTTTATATCATCTTCGTCAGCTACTAGTCATCTATGCATCAACTATCAATTATCCTTTCATCAGCTACTAGTTATTTTTTGTATTCTTTTTTCTTATAATTGATTATTTGGAGTTTCGAACGAGTACTATAAAATCAATATGGATAGTTAATTTGTATCATCCTAGTATAATGTTGGAAAAGAAGTATAGACCATAGTCTAGACAAAATTCTCAAATAAAAACACTTATGGGCCTAATAATTTTTTTTTTAACAGAAACTATAAACATAAATATATAAAAGGGGGCTGTGCATAGCCATGCGTTACAGAGATGGTAGCTTCAGCAGAGAATGTACATCAAAATGGCTGTCAAAGAGGACCAGCCATGGGATTGTCCAAAATACCCTGCAAACTGACTGTTCAAAGCTTCTAAAACTGCTATAGGGGTAAACCCTTATGAACTGAAAACAGATAAGGAGGCAAAAAAACATTAAACATAACTTAGAGGGAACAGATTACTACATATTCCTGTTGTTTCTCGGCTGGACTACTGACTCCTCTTCCATGGGTAGGGCCGCTTCAGCAACTTCACCATTGATCTCGCCATTAACTCGGCTGGCCTGATGCATTTCAATGAATCTCTGAAGATCCTCTTGAATTCTGTCCATTTTCCCATGCATTACCCGAAAGCTGCTCTCATTATCGTCAATGCGGGCGTCGTTATTGCTTACTTGCTGGGAAGTATAGCTTACTGTTTCAGCCATCTTCTTTATCTCCTCACTCATTTCTTTGGTATCCACAACGTTAATGGCCAGAAGCTCATATAGCCTGCGAAGATTCTTCTTAATATCCACCCAATCGCCTCCGTGAGCCATACTAACCCCAGGCGAAATGGACAGACTAGCAAACAAATTTATAGGCACGCTGACATAATTACCTGAAGTTCTGCGATGAATCTTGACTGTAGAAAAGAGAGAATTGAGCACCTCTAACTCATATGACAACGAGAATTTTCCTGCCTGGAAGAGGCCCGAAGATCCCACAACGCCCAGCACCCTGCTCTGCCCGGAGTCCAAAACCCAAACACTGCCTGTGTCCCTTTGCTCAGCAACCCGGAACTCTGGCTGACTGAACCCTGCGCCAGAGGACAATACTGCCAAGACGAGCCAGTCTTTCACCAACGAACGCGATATTGGGAGAACCTTCCAGGGGAGGCCCTGAAGCCACCCTTCGCTAACACCCAGGACCACCTGCCCCAGTATTCTTTGAATTTCGAATATGCCAGAGGTTACATAGGAGGAGTTCCGGAGCGACATTCTGGAGACGAAGATGGAGGAAGGACCAAGATAAACAAAACTCCAAACGTGCGAGAGGTAAATGCGAAAACTCCAGAGCCTTGCAAGCATTAAGACGGACATGACCGATTGAAGGGAGGTTCGAGGAGGGATACACGCGGCACAGGGAGGAGTATGGGATTTTAAAAGCATGCAGCCGGCGAAGGACAAAAGCAGCGGGGAGGCGTAAATGCAAGGGATGAGGAGGCTCGAAGAGTGGGAAGGGTGAAGAGGGATGAGTGAACCCATACCCAAAACACAAAGCCGTCTCCACCTTAGGCTTAGGCATAAAACCATAGATTTAGGCAGAAGACAAAGCCTTCTCCACCTTATCAAAAGGACAATCCAAATTTCAATATATAATGTGAGCCAAATGCATATTGCCTGATTCATTAAGGAATATAATGGTGGGAGGGAGGGTCCCCATCCAGTTTATAAACTCCTTGTGAAAGGGTTGCCCTGATGTTAGCCATAGCGTCAGCAGCTTTATTGTTAGTTCTCAGGATGTGAAAGGGTTGGAAGGAGTGATGCCAAAGGGATTTGACTTTATTATACAGGCGTCGACATCTGACAGCTCCCGAGGGGTAACCATTAATCATTTTGGAGATGACATGCTTAGAGTCTCCAAAAATTAGGACCTTGCGGTAATTTTTGGCCTGAAGAAAACACAGACCTTGAAGCAGAGCCAACCATTCTGCTTCGTTATTGGTCCTGATCCCTAACCCCCATGCAAAGGAATGTTCAATTTTCCCACCGGGATCAATTATGGGCCTAATAATTTATCATTTTCAACAACATCACATTTAACAATAAAAACTATTATCTTTCTTTAAAAATATTTAAATAAATTTTTTTAAATTAATAATTTCCCAAAAGATCACCTCTCACAAATATAACATTGAATTTATAACAAATATTGATGATGACGATGATGGTTAACGTCCACTAAAACCAAACTTGGTCTATCGGACCTAAAGAAATAAATTAAACTTAGTGTGTTTTAAAATTGTATCCGTATACTCAAAGAGATTGGAGAGAAACAGCCCAAACTCACTATAATTTTGACATGTTAAAAGGATAGAAAAGTGAACCTTGCAACAAAAATTATGAAAGTGAAATCTAATGTTGAAGTATGTAAAGCACTCTAAAAGAAAGTGTTATAAATACAATACCAACCATAAATAAACAACAAAATAACATTTACTATCATATATTTATATTATTTTAATTTTATTAACAATTACTATTTCTAACTTTATTCTTTGTTGTTATTTTAAAAAATTTAATATATTTATATACTTTTTCATTTTATTTTAGAATTTATAATACAATTAACTGCCCATCATAGAATCTTTGCGAAAAATGTGATTTTAAATTTTAAAACGTTTTTTCAAACGATTAAAGTCAAAGACTTCATGTATCAGATGTTAAGTATATGATAATTTAATTCCAAAGTTAGTTAGAAATAAAAATAATAATAATCGCATTATGTATTAATTTATTAGTCCCTCCCTTAAGGCAGGGAATATAGTGATCGTTTGGTCTTCAAAACAGTTTGACTTTATATTACCAATACATTTTTAATATTGTTTTCCAATGTTTTATGATAATTTTATATTTAATTCAATATTCTAAAAATAAAAAATTTAATTTCGAATTTTAGAAATTTGTTATTCCTAATTTTTCATTGGTTAAGTACATTGAATAGACTAAATACCCCTGCTGTGAAAATTATTTGTCAAATTTAAAAAAACAATTAAAATTTATAATTTTGTTTTTATAAAACATTGACACCTAGCATTATTTTGTCAGCACAATTAAGAACCTAATAAATAAAACATAAAGCCGGAATGTGAAAACAGTGTGCTGAAGGAATTCGAGCCGTCGATAACACCGGAAGATTACGTTATCAAACAGATCATTTAATTCCCAAAAATAAACATATCTTTCACTATTTACCATGGTTCTTGCCTTTACGGTAAAAGTTACGGCGGTTGACCTCTTTTCCGGCGAGTTCGGATGTTTATCGGGAATGTCACGAGAGCTGGCAACTACGCCTGGGAGTAATTGTCGTTACTGGGAAAGGACGTGGGGGACCTGGGGGCGTTTATTGGGTTGTGGGCATTTAATAGAACCCATGTGAATGGCAAGCGAAGCGTCCAATTCAGCGTGCAATTCATTCCCCTTCGCCTCCAATTCATGCTCCATAGCTAGCTTATTCCCCAATTCATTCCCCATTGATTGTTTCATCCCACATTGATTGTTTGCATTTAGACGTTGTACTTGCGGGTTTTCCATTTATCCAAAACCGGTTTCGTTGACGGTTTGATGGTTCATTGTTTCGTTGTGGGAGAGAAGCTTGGGAGCTTAACTTGCTCCATGCGACCTTCCATTTCATGCTCCCATTGTGCGATGTTCTGCCTGTTAATGGTGGCAGCTATGGTTACTAATTCACTGCCTGGTGATGGTTCATTGTTTGCATTGTGGGAGAGAAGCTTGGGAGCTTAACGTGCATAATGTTCCTTCCTTCCTGGATTCATTGCCTGTTCAAGTAATATACAGGAAATTCTTGTCCCGGGCATGATGTCAGTGCTAGCATTCCTTCAGGATGAACCTAGTCTCCTCTCGGGTAAGCCTAAATGCCCTTCCTACACAATTTTTCATTAATGGGAGGTATATATAGTCGAGTTTCGTAACTGAAATGTGAATATCCTAGTGTGGCATTTGATTAATTTGCTTGGATGGAGATCCTAGTTTAGGTTGATTGTATTAGAAACTCTGAGTTTTATCTAATGCTCAAATGCTCAGCCTGGGGTTTTCATTGCTCCATCTTAAGCCTGCAAATTCTTCCTACAGAAATCGTGGTTGCTAACCAGGGTTTAACATTTATATAAATCATTATGAAGAATCTATATTTGTTTCCTTCTTGCTTACTTGTATTGTGGAATGTAAACGATTTTATGATGCAGAGCTGAGTTTTTATTTTTACTTGTTTTAGAAAGGGGTTGTAATGACCATTATGTATGGCTTCAACTTTAAGCCAATTTTTTAGGATTTTGGGTTTTCTGTGTTCTTGTTTTAGAAAGGGGTTGTAATGACCATTATGTATGGCTTCGACTTTAAGCCAATTTTGTAGCGTTTTAGGTTTTCTGTGTGTAAGAATTTATGGCTTCATTGTGGAATGTAAACGTTTTTATGATGCAGAGCTGAGTTTTTATATTTACATGTTTTGAGAAAGAGGTTGTAATGACCATTATGTATGGCTTTAACTTTAAGCCAATTTTGTAGCGTTTTGGGTTTTCTGCGTGTAAGAATTTATATAAATTCTGTTGAGATCCAAAATATGGATGATAGGCTATTTTTTCCGTAGTAGTTATTTATTTGTATTTGGGAATGTACCGATTTTATATCAGTTTCTTTTTCTGGGCCTCATGTATTCAATTATGTGCATATTTTTATGCTTGCCTGAATTAATATACTAGTGTTGTGTTCTATTTATAAGAGACATGTTGAATTCTACGAATTGGGAATAATCTCTCATCCTTCTGGGTTTTATGATTCTTTTAGTCAGTCTGTTATGTAACAACAACTAAGTTAGGTTTAAGTGAGGTTTTGTTTATTAGATATGTTTTGGTTTGGAAATTGATATAAGGTTTAATATATATTTTTTTATT
>LPNX010891995.1:109818-170359 GCA_001517045.1 Pseudotsuga menziesii | reverse complement strand
ACCATGCTGTTGTCTTTTCCAAAGTTACAACAAGTAATAAATAACACATCGATATAAAAGCAACAAGTAATTTCACATAGAAAAATAAACAACATAGCAACAAATAATGACATCATAAAATAAGCAACATAACAACAAATAATACATTGTTGCAAGTTTTTAATGTTTCATAATTACTTCAACTTTCAACTTATATGCAATATAGCATTAAAATATTTCTAAACGGCAGGTATAAGCAGCCTTGCTGCTATTTGACTGATAATGATTGTTTTATAGACGGCAAAACACCAAGTAGGACTGGTTATTGCCTTTTTTATTAGTCCATGCCAAGGCATGGAATATAGTGATCATTTGGTCTTCAAAATCAGTTTGACTTTATATTACCAATAAATTTTTAATATGTCAGATTTAAAAATATAATTAAAATTTTATAATTTTTTTTTATAAAAAATTGACACCTAACATTGTTTTGTCAACACATTTAAGAAACCTAATAAATAAAACATAATTATGATTTGACAAGTGTTTGCAGAATGTTTGCAACGTGTTTGCAGAATGTTTGCAACCAGGAGCAGAGTTTCAGGATTCCAAATAGTGAGAAGGGCTGAATTTTCTTTGTGCGGGCGCTTTGCTCCATCTAAATTGCGGTTGTTAATGCGCCGAGACGCGCACCATCCACGGGACTAGACTGGCGTTTCGGTTGCATGTCTTCAACCACACATTATGTTTTGATCCTAGAGTTGACGTGTCCAAACATTGGGATACAGGATACTGTATGAACCTGATTCTGTAAGGAGAAAAATCTACTCCAAACCTATGTGGAGTCAAGACTCAGCCACATAATTCTTAAAGATGTACAGGTTGATAGTCTATATAACACGTGAGAGTCTTTGGACTTATCAAAATTATCATTAAAAAAAAAACTAATGCCACTTCATTTAGGCATGAAAGTTAATTTAGTTTGTTTACTATATCATTGCTAAATACATATAAACTCTTTTTTTTTTGGCTAAATATATATAAATTCTTTTTTTTTTGTTTTTTAGAAAAAAGTTCTTTTGTTTTTTTAGAAAAAGTTAGAAAAGTATTTAAGATAAAAGTAATTTTAATTTTCAATAAACAATAATTATTTAGTTTTCAATAACAATAAAAATTAGATTAAGTATAATTAACTTTTAGTTTTATTTTTTTTATTTTAATAATGTTAAATTTCTTTAAATTAGCAATAAATAAATAAAAATTTATTATTTTAATTTAAAATTACTTTTATTTCTTATGCTATACTTTTATTTTTAAAAGTAATAGTATTTATAAGTTTTTATTTGTTAATGATATTAGAATTTTTTATTATACCTTAGTTATTAGTGATTATGTATACTCTTAGTACTAGTAATTGTCCAGTACGCAAATGGCACAAAACTCAAAGATTTTTTTTTTACTTTAGTTATTAGTGATTATCTACATTCTTAGTACTGGTGGTTGTCAAGTAGGCAAATGGCAGGAAACTCAATCATTTTTTTTTAATAAGTTTAATAACTTGGAGTCACGTTACATTATTTTTTTTCACTCTTCATAATTTTATTGTAACTATTAGTTATATAGATTTGTTAAACTTTCACTTTTCAAAATTTTGTTGTAACTATTAGTTATTTATTATTTTAAAAAAATATAGATGTGATTTGTTAAAGTTTCATGTAAAAATTAAATCATACATTATATTGGAATGAATGTATTTATTCAATAACTTTAAAGTAATTATTTTTATAATTGTTGGGAGAATTAAAAAAAATGATAAAGATCAAGTTTTCATTATTACATAAAGATATAAAAAATCAAGTTTTCATTGATGGTCTAAATTAAAGATATCGTATTCGGTGGTTTTTAAATTGAAACTTTTTCAATTTTTTTAATGTTATTCTATTAGCTAAATGATAATAGGGAAAATTATTTAGTTAATGTCTATTTAAATCAATTTGACTTGTTCAATATGGGTAATGTTCCGTTTTCTCTGAAATCATTAACCTAAAATAACATTAACCACTAATATATCAACCTCTTTATCATTGATACTTTCTAACCATCAATTAGTAACACACAAACCCACTAATCATTGAGCAACCAACCCACTAGTATGCCTTGACAACTAATCCCTCATTTCCCTAACTACTATGGCTCACTATGATTATAGTCGAACATAATAAACTATAGTGGAATATCAGTATCTATGATTGATGCTACTAACCTATCCATACATATGTGGCAAACCCATACATCCTTTAACCATTTTCCAACCAATTTCTTATAATAGAAAATAATATATCTTAATAAATAACTTCAGGATTTTATTACTATTTTTTCAAACATTTTTTAAGAGACAGGTACTAAGTAGCTTTGCTCTTAATTTACTTGTTAAATATATTAATAAATTTTATATTTATGAAAGTCTTATTGATGTTTACCTATTAATTCTTTATACAAATATTTACAATAATAAATAAACAACAAAACTAATATCATAAATATTTTCTTTTCAATAAACATATATCATATTTCAATTATAAACATAAATTTAAGGCAGGGACTAGCTCCTTTGCAGCTATTTTCCTTGTTAATTAGGTCAAGAATAAATTAATTTTATTGATAGTGTCAAAATTATTACTAGATTTGAGTTTTAAAAAAATTGGTGTGAAAAAAATTTAGGGTTTAAGAGAAAATTAAGATACTAAAGAGATTATTAATCCTAGGTTAAATTATCAGACTTATCTCTTTATAATAACTAGCTCACTGAAGAAAATTAATATAGCCAAGATTAGAACTAACTCTTATGAACTCTATAGCGAAACAAAGCATTGGGCGTTGGTGTATCTGTGTGGGTCTATACGCGTTGAGTATGAAAATCACTTTCTCTTAGAGTGCCTTGCTTACACCCATAGAGTGCCTTGTTTACACCCACATTAGAACTCAGTTTCATAGTATTTGCTGCAATACAAACCTTTATAACTTAGTAACTTGCCAAAACTATAATAAGCTTGGAAAGCTTTTTGAACATAAAAACAAAATTGTAAAGTAAATCAAGTATTGTCCTTTTTAAGATATAGACCAAAATTGTTCTTAGTATAAGTTAATCATCATCATCATCATAAATAATTTTAAAACTGCTCTCTAACTAATACTATGTAAACATGATCTTATCATATTTTCACGATTAAATTTTTATAATAATGTGTTATGATTAGTTTAGATATAATTTACTCCGCGATTAGATTATGACTACTTCAAAAATTGCACCCAACTAACCTACATAATAATTTAACATTTATCTAATTATATCTATATCATTTTAATGATTAATAATTTAATTCTCTATAATGATCTATTGTGATTAGTTTAAATATTACTCGTAACATCTAGTTTAAATATGATTATGATCGGTTTTATGATCCGATTCCCAAGCACTTTTGGAAATGAACGCACAACATATAATGGTAACGCTTTTGAAATGGCATATCATTGATTTCACAATTTAGTTAAAAAAAAATCCACGAGTTAAATGTGAAAGTGGGAGTGGGTATTTAAAACTTGATCAGATTTGAAAACCTATAATTACCATCATGCATTTAATTAAAGTTAAATGTTTTTTACCAAATTATTTATGTTTATATGATATATTTAATATAAATTAAATGTTTTTACCAAAGTATTTATGTTTACAGCTCAAAAATCCTATCTAATAACACTGATTTAATATGTTAAAGGTTTTTTTTCTCAGGAAAAAAAATATTGATTTAATATGTTGAATTATATCTAATGTATGCAATCATCAAATATATTGATTTAATATGCTGATTATCATATAAAATGTAAGCAATCAGCATTTGAAAAATGTATAAGTTTTCAATATGAAAAATAAAAATATATTGAACAATATATAATTGAAAAGTTAATAAAGTTTGTAATATATAGCAATTTTTAAATGTGTATAGTAAATTTCTTTTTTTAAGTAACATAATTAAAAAGTAATTTATCTTTCTAACATCGCCTCTATGTCGCTTGCATCCCATCTTGTAAAAAATAATTATCCTCACACAAAAACATTTAAAAATGTTATAATGAATAATGAATCTAATTATACCAAGAGTTAGTTTTTTTTTTTTAATGGAAAATCTAATTCCACTAGGAGTTAGCTTTTTTTCTTATTATTTTTTTCATGGAAAAACAATCGCATTTTATTTTTATATTGAAAAACTAAACAAATTCTTAAGTTAGCTATTGAGAAGAGTGAATGCAAAGATTAAATTAAAATTTGAAAATTATTGAAGGATTTTTATAATTTAATTAAACGTTATAGTTTAAAGAAAAGTTGTTATGTTTAACTAAGGATATCTGCATTTCAAGAAATTTTGGAAAGTTCAATCATTAATGAAAGAGTGGAAGCAATATATTGAATTTTTTATTGTATCAGTTTGATGGTTGTCAGTTTATATTGTTGATGTAGTCTTTTTATCTTCTTGAAGTTGAGGGTTTGATGATGATTAAATATATGTTTGCGGTTTCGAATATATTTATATTCAAAAACTTGTAGTTTTTAACTGTTGAGCTTTTATAATTGGAAATGTGAAATATTATGTTGTAACGGTTTTCTTTTTCTTTCATTCATTAGAATAGCAGCCAAAAGAGTCTGATTAAAACATATGATATTATATATATTTAAATTTTACACTAGATGTAACATCCCTAAATTTCGTCAATATTTTTTTTTTATTTACTGCATGTAATATTAGAATTTCCTAGAAATTTATTTAGATAGATGTTATTATTCATACTTCTTTTGTCAAGCATTACTGTCGTCATGTACCTAAGTTATTGTTAGCTTTCTTTATTTGGTGATCTGTCGACATGACATTACTTTGTGACAAGAAATCTGTCTCTGTTTGAACTTGTTGTCGTAAGACAGTTTCTCGTTGCCTTCTACTTGATTTTACTCTTGAGCTGCACAAGGGATAACTCATGGTCTTACTTATTCGTTATGACTAATGCATGAATTTTCGTTTTACTCATGTGTAGGTAGTGAGATATTTCTACACTACAGTTAAAGGACATCTCCATGCCAAGACGTTATACAGAGCAACAAGAAGGCGAAACTAAGGTTTGGATAAATATTTATTCCTAATTTTTTTTTATATTCAAATTCTATAATACATAGTAACTATTTTTACCATTACAAGAATTCTATTCTATGTATACTAATCATCGAATGTTATCATTGCAAGTTTGTAATACAATACAAACAAAACATTAGAACATAAACTATAAGATTACACTATTTCCCACTATGGTAGATTATACAAAAGACTTTAGGTTTGAGTTCGAGGTGATAGTCTGACAGTCAGTCTTAAATTCGGTTTTGACTTTATACCAAGAAAGGACATGACAAGAATTTGATTTTAAGGCAGGCCATGTAAATTCGCTACGGCCTCCAGCTGTCATCAACCAGAAAGCAGTGAAACCCTGGCGTTTTGATGCTTCTTGAAGAACGATCCCATCACTTTGATGGGGTTTTGGTATGTGTCAATTCTTTCCAAATTGTTACTTGGATACTACGTGCTCTGCTTTGCATTACCTCCACAGTGAACAATGATGATGGAGTCATCATCCTTGGCCCTCAGCACCTTAACACTTTGTTTCAAAACTTGGCTTTGATCTTCGATTGAGATTTTCAAAGAGTCGCCAATACTGAAGAGAGAAAGTTCATATGTACTTCTGAGCTTCTCTCCTTCCTTTATAAACATTTTTGCCATTAATAAAAACTATCTTTTGGATTTACAAGTGTTTCACACGTTGGTTTTTCTGCAATGAAGGTCTTGGATTGGAAGTTGATCGAGAGGTTTTTCTAGCTGGTAAGACTCATTGCTAAACCTTGTGTGGCTCTGAGGATTGAAACTTGGTCTCGTAGTATGTAAACATTTGGTATTTAACTTTGCACAACCTGTTGTTGTGAAAGTGATATAGTTGCTTTGGTATAAACGGTATATTTACTGTAATGGTATTTGTAATACATGTGGAGTCTATTTTAAAAGATTATGCCACTCTGTAATTTTTGTTGGTTTTAAATACTTGTTAACTATGTACACACACATGGGGATTTCAATATTGAAAACTTGTTTTCTTACGCGACTGTGTAAATCCTGAATGTAAATAAATGGTTTATCTATGGAGTCTTGTTACTAAGCCACCTTTTTCTAGATGATATCGTACTTCTGTAAAAAAATTCTTCTAGTTGTATCTAAGTGCAACCTTCAGTTTTTTTGTTACACCGTGAGGGATTTATTACTTAGTTGGTTTTACAGCACTGCATCCGTGAGCATTACTCTGTCGATTTTGGTTTATATTTCGAAAACTACTCTAAATTATAGTTGATATTTTGATGGGTAATCTAACTAGCAGTGTTGGGGTTTATACCCCAGACCCCTCGTCGTGTGATAGAAAATAGATTTGCTTGATTTAACAGAGGACTTGATTTCTATCTCTGCTAATAAGAAGATCTTGTAAAAACTATTAGTTGCATAAGACCCTATGAGGGATTTGTTTTGTTTTGATAGCCAGTCTTTAACATTGATTTAGGATCATAATGATTTTACTTGTCAATGAGGTTTTGGTCTAAAATCCACTGTCACAACTTTATAAAATAAAGGCTACCTCTATAACTACCCGTGACGGTTTGTATTAATCTAATCAATGGATGGGGTGTTGCGTTTATGTTGTCTCTATTTTTTGTTGTTTATCCAAACCCTTATTTCCTTTACAGGTTAATAATGTTTCCTTAAAAGTATGGTAAATCTGTGATGAAGTAAGTATATAATACCTTCTAAAAAGTTAAAACAACATTGCTGAAACACAGAGTATGGTCATAGTGTTATTTTTGTCTTTGTAATCTCTGTCTAAAGACTGATCTTGTTTCCAGTTATAACGAACTTAAGGTTTTACTATTTAAAAGGATGATTAATCAGTCATTAATTTTCCATTGACAGTCTGTAGGGTTTGGAACCATTAAAAAGGAAAAATATGATTTAGTTGTGAATACCTTAATACTATTATTTCAGTTTTACTAAAGATCCTAGTGTTTCGTTGTTTTGTTTAGAAACTATAAAGCTTTTACTTTGAATATTTAGCTTTGTTATTTAATTTTAATGTCCATGAGACTGTAGGTAAACTCTCATCACTATTGAAAGAATTGAAACTTTGTTTAGTTAACCATATTATTTTGAAGATAAATAAGCCCTAAGGCTGTAACTTCCTTCTACAAGAGAAACACTACAGAAACAACACTAGTCTGAACTGAAGCTTGTAACCAATGCTACGTTTTGTCGATGATCTCGACTTGGTGTTACTAAAAATAATTTAATGGTTAAGAAAACTGGGCTTAAGATGATCTTATATGATCTAGCTTAATTCTTTCTATTTTTGTGCATATGCTTATACTATAAATTGAGGGTTTGGTTCTACTAACTGTAATTGTTTCTAATTGTTTTATTTTTTGAATTAAGATTTGTAGATTATAAAAATTAGCTAAATATCAGTATTCTAAATATCAATGGATTGCAAACAATATATATATATATATATATATCACATTTATTTTCTATAATAACGAACATATATAATGATTCAGTGATTCTGGTACTATTACTAAAATATAATTTCATATCTTCTTGTACTACAGTGCGCCACTTCAATGAGAGCAAAAATACAGGAGATAATTTATCTTCATTTCTCTATCAATCAGTTTCTATGCAATTACTAAATCCTATAATCATTGAATAATGATCCATTAACTTAACCAAATTTTAACCAAATTGCATCTTGCTTAAACACAAGTAAAACAATGTCACAATACAGATTTAGAGTTGGAACCTGGATGTGTTACAGAAAAGGGACTAACACCCAAGGGATACTGTTCAACCCAACCTTTTTTTGAAGCAACCAAATCACTTTCTTAGGACCCCCAAGCTTGTTCACTGAACCACTTGGACGGAGATCTCTGCAACACAATAGACTTCTACAACTTAGAACTCAATAGTAGACTTAACTCAACAAAACACTTTAGCTATCCCCTCATCAAATTCTTTGTGTGCCTATCTTTTCAATTTGCAGTAGTCACAAAGTTCATTCTCTCAAAAATCAGAATGAGTAGTGAGCCTCCTTCTCAATTTGATGGTTTATAAAAGATTGCCTAATTCTTTGGGTCAGTTTTGGAATTAAATGAGCCACCGGCTCAGTTTCCTTTCTTAGAGAACATGACCATGTTTTTAGGGATTATGCTCCTGCAACAACTAGAAAGTGAATTCTAGTGCTTCCACTTGTCAACCATCCTTCTACAACTACTCCTTCCTCATAGTGGGTCAGTGAACACCCATTTAACAGTCATCCTTAACCCACTTGGAAATAAACTTTACAAAAAAAAATTACATAATGTTTTTTTGCTGAAATAAATAATAAATATTTTTTTTTTTCGGTTATGGGTATGTTACAAACACCCCCCCCTTAAGCTCAACATTGTCCTCGATGTTGCTTAATTTATTTCGAGTATTATTGGAACAGAGATAGATATGCCACCTGCATATCGCTCTCCAATTCCCAGGTTGCTTCATCTGGACTAAGGTCTTTCCACTTCACCTTTACCTGTCAAATGATGCGATTTTGAAGAAAAATTTCCTTCCTGTCAAGAATATAATCTGGTTCCACCGGAAAATATCCTTCTGGTTCTACTTAAATCACATTCCAATTAATCACATGAGTAGCATCATGTATATACTATTTCAATATAGAAACATGAAATACGTTATGTATTTTAAGATTAGGTGGCAAGGCTAATTGATATGCCATTGGCCCTACTTTTTCCAGTATTTTGAATGATCCATAATACCTAGGTGCTAATTTAGCATAGATCCCTAACTTGAAGGAGCTCTTTCTAGGTTTCACCTTAACAAACACATGCTCAACTACTTGAAATTCCTTCAGAGTTCTTTTAAGGTCAGTATGTCTCTTTTGCCTGTCTTAAGTAGTTTTCAAGTTGCATTGTACCTGTTTCACTGCTAGTTCCAATTCTTTTAAAATTTCAGGTCCTAACATCAATCAGTCTACTAGATTACTCCATGTAATATGAGTGTTACACTTTCTACCTTTAAATATTTCAAAAGGACTAATCTTTGTTGAATCTTGATAATGGTTATTATAAGCAAATTCAATCAATTGCAAATAGTATTCCCACTTCTTAGGATAGTCTCTAACATACATTCGTAACATGTCTTCTAATACTTTATTGACTCTTTCTATTTGTCCATCCGTTTGCATATGGTAAGTAGTACTGAAATTCAATTTAGTATTTAATCCTTTAAATAAAGTTTTCCAATAATTACTAGTAAATTTAGGACCTCTATCAGAAATTATTACATTTGGAATTCCATGCAAATGAAAGATTTCTTTCATAACAATGTCAGCAATATTAGTAGCTGTATAAGTTGTTTTAACAGAGATAAAGTTTGTTTCTTTACTTAATTTATCCACAACCATCATTATCGAATCATTATGTTTCTAGTTTTTAGGTAAGCCAGTTACAAATTCAAGACTCATGACTTCCCATTTCCAATTTGGAACTGATAATGGCTGTAAAAGGCCTGCTGGGTACTGATGTTCAACTTTAACTTGCTGACATTCGATACACCTAGCTAAAAAATCAGCAACCTCATTTTTCATATTACACCAAAAGTAACTTTTCTCAACATGGTTATCATTTTCTGATATGCTTAGAATAAGGACTTTTTTGTATTTCATTCAAAATGAGCAGCTTAACTTCCGGTATATTTGGTACATAGAGTCTATTTTTAAACACTATTAAAACTTTTTCATTGAAGTTGTAATCTATAATTATATTTTCAGATATATTATGAGTTACCTTTTCTTTTAAATTCTGGTATTATGGGTTCCTCTTTATTCCTTCTTCCAATTTATCTTCCAAATCAGTTTTATAACTGCTAATGGAAGATACAAAACTTGTTACTGCATTCCTTCTTAGGGAATCAACCACTTTTTTTTCTTTCCCTTTAATATGTTTGATTTCAAAATCATATTCGATAAGGAAAGCTAGCCATCTAGGTTTCCTAGCATTTAGATTTTGCTAATCAAACATATATTTTAGGGTTATGTTATCGGGCATTAACATAAATATTTTACCTATTAAGTGATGGCGCCACATTTTTAGAGCATGGATTATGGCAGCCAACTCTAAGTCATAAGTTGCATAGTTTTTTTTGTGATTTTTTAATTTTCTTGATTCATATGCAATTACATGACCTTCTTTTGTTATTATGATCCACATGGATATCGATGGCTACCTACCTATTCCACTAGCTCAAAACTATTGTCCATTGTGGCAGTCTCCTAGTTTTTTTCTACAGTTTTTTGGGTCCCAAACTTCCAAGGTTGTTTTGAGGCCCTAAACGACGTATTTTGGCAATTTGGGTGGCAAAATGGTTTCCTTTGGAATGCATTTGGCCATAGTCGAAAGTTTTAAATCTTAGACAGACATTTCCAATGAGCTATCGAGCGTCCAAATCAAAGATCATATGCAAAATTTATGACCTCGGGAAGTTGATTGTTCAACTTACCACCTTGGGACCGCAAACTTTATGACGGTTCATCTTATAGAGTTATGTTTTGGACTTTTGGGGTTCTTTCCCTCATTCTATTTATAAATATCCCCCTTTGGCCTCATTTTGTATTCATCTTGGCACAGATGAGTGTAGAATCCACGTCTCTTCTCAGAGATGGCTACCACCATTCTAGCAGTTGTATTACAATCTGTTTTATTTTTTCCATTTAATAAAATATGTGTTTAATGTACCTATGTTATATTTTCAAAATGTCTATGTTTATGATTCTATCTCGATTATTTAATTTCTTTCACACAAAAATCAAGATTAGTGGTATCAGAGCAATCTTCTCTTTGATTGTTTCTCATCACATGTCCTTGATGAGGTCCGAGTATATAGAGTTTGGTCTCGAACTAGTTTCACTTGATCACTCTTACCATCCCAATTGACCTCCCATGGAAAAAGAAAAGAGATACAAAGGAGCAGGAGATCCTATAAAATCATTGCTCGAAGAATCCCTCGTGCGATAGAGGAATGAGATGATGGATAGTTTCACCCAAATCCTTCTATGAATGCTGACAGTGGCAAGTGCATCTTCAATGAGAAGTAGGTTTGGGGATGCAACTCCCTTCAAGGTACAAGTTAACTTTGATATTCCTTTATTTGAAGGCTAGATTGATGCATATTCCCTAGATAATTGGTTGAATGTTCTAGAAGGGTATTTATATGTCCACAATTTTCCAGACAGAGAAAACATCACCATTTCTCTCCTTAAAGAAATCCCTCATTTCCAAAATTGTTGGGGTACTTATTGGGAGAAAAACTCATCAAAAGAGTCTGAAATGTTTAAGACAAATCCCACTTGGGGCCTTTTCATAGATGCCATCAAGGAACAGTATTACCCTGTGGGAAAATATGATTACCAGTACACCAAATGGACCATTCTATGTCAAGAGAGGGACTAAATGGTGTTGGAGTACACCAGCAACTTTCATACCTTGCACATAAAGATTGGTATCAAGGACTCCGAGTGGCACCTAATTCTGAAATATCAAAGTGGTTTGCATCGATACATCCAAACTAATATGGAATTCCTCGACATCTATTCACTTGGATATGCCTATGGGTATGTTTTCAAAATTGATGAACATAGGAAAAGGAAAGGCCAACCAGTCACCGCCACAAGTAAAGAAGGGGGATGGAAAGAAATAGAATAACACCAGTAAGTGGTGTGAATTTCATAAAAGCCCTTGGCACAACACTAATGAATGTCGCTCAAAGCAGTCATTTGTGGCTGAGATCAAATATTCAGAATCATATCCCAATTCTGATTCTGAACCCAATCCCACAACCACAGACAATTGGAAGCATATCATTGATGCATACCCCATTGCCATTATTTCTACCACATAGATTCAACAGGGGGAGCCTGAATATTCAGAGGAAGAGGAGCACCTCTTCCAGTCACATATGTGGATGAAGGGAATCCCACTACATTTCATTGTTGAAACTGGCAGCCAAAAGAACCTGATCTCAGCAGAAGTCGTCAAGATATTGGAGCTCCTAACAACACCACTCTCACTACCCTACAAGATCAGTTGGATAAGCCAAGGATGAGGTATCCGCATTACTCAATAATTCCTCCTACCATATGGCATGAATCCTTTCAAATATGAGGTACTGTGTAATGTGGCTCCACTTGAATTTTGTGATGTTCTTTTAGGACAACCATATATGTGAAAGCACCATGTTGTATATGAGTCATGGCCTCACAGTGTCATTGTTAATTTGGGAGGAAACCTCTATCGGATACCAGAGATAGTTGCACCAAACACAGTATTGCAAGGTAGGAATATAAGATCCCACATCATAAAATTATTCCTCTTCACAATTGTGTCTGAAGGAGAACATCAGATTACCTCCAGATCCTCAACACAGGGTATCAATGCTCATCAAACATAAGAATGAAAAATTCATTGTTTCCTCATCCATATGATTACCTCTACAATGCAAGGCCACGCATTCAAGGTGCTCCTCCAAAAACAAATCATCCACACAATAATTATAGCCCTCTCGGGATGCCAAAGAAAAGCATCCTCTTCA
Source organism: Pseudotsuga menziesii (assembly GCA_001517045.1). Lineage (NCBI taxonomy): Eukaryota > Viridiplantae > Streptophyta > Pinopsida > Pinales > Pinaceae > Pseudotsuga > Pseudotsuga menziesii. The sequence continues at coordinate 157,607 of LPNX010891995.1, read as the reverse complement.
CTTCAACAAACGTTGCACTAGGAGATCAACTCAACACACAGTTCAAGATATGATACGGGATTTGAAACAATGGAGACCATTGCTTCCTAAGGAGGGAGGATTAATCCAGATGGATATCAGTGGCCATCCACATATTCCACTGGCTCAAAAAAATTGTCCATTATGGCAGTTTCCTAGTTATTTTTCTAAGGTTTTTTGGGTCCCAAACTTCTGGGACTGTTTTGAGGTCATAAATGACGTTTTTTAGCAATTCAGGTGGCCAAATGGATGTTTTCGACATGTATATGGCCACAATATTAACTTCTAAATAACAAATATATCTTTCCAATGACCTATCGAGTGCCCAAATCAAATATCGTATGCAAAAGTTATGACCCCATGAAGTTGACTGCTCAACTTACCACCTTAGGGCCGCAAATTTTATGACGATTTATCTTCTAGGGTTATTTTTTGGACTTTTGGGGTTCTCTCCCTCTTCCTTATTATAAATAGGCCCCTTTCTCCTCATTTTGTATTCATCTTGGCACGTATGAGTGTAGCAGCCACATCTCTTCTCAGAGATAGCTACCACCATTCTAGCAATTATATTACAGTCTATTCTATTTTCGCCATTTAATAGAATATGTGTTTACTGTATCTCTGTTATCTTTGAAAAATGTTTGTGTTTATGATGTTATCTCTGTTATTTCATTTCGTTCACACATGAATCCATATCAGTGGTATCAGAGCAATATTTTCTTTGATTGTTTCTTAGCGCATGTCCCCAATGAGGTCCAAGTATAGAGAGTTTGGTCTCAAACTAGTTTCATTTGATCACTCTTGCCATCCCAAATGGCCTCCCATGGTAGAATAAAAGAGAGATGATGGAACAAGAGATCCTATCAAATTGTTGCTCAAGGAGTCCCTTGTGCAACAGAGGAACAAGATGATGGATAGTTTCACCCAAATACTTCTACGAATGTCGGCAATAGCAAGTGCATCTTCAACGATAAGTCGGTTCATGGATGCAAATCCCTTTAAGGTAGAAGTTAAATTTAATATTCATTTATTTGAAGGAAAGATCGATGCATATTCCCTAGATAATTGGTTGAATGTTCTAGGAGGGTATTTCTCTATCCACAATCTTTCTGATAGGGAAAAGATCACCTTTTCTCTCCTTAAGACAGTCCCCCATTTCCAAAATTGGTGGGGTACTTATTGGGAGCAAAATTCATCAGACAAGTCTGGAATGTTTGAGACAAATCCCACTTAGGGCCTTTTGTAGATGCCATCAAGGAATAGTATTACCCTATAGGAAACTATGATGACCAGTACACCAAATGGACCATTTTGTATCAAGAGAGGGACCAGATGGTGTCAGAGTACACTAACAAATTTCATACCTTGCACACAAATCTTGGTATCAAGGACTCTGAGTGGCACCTAATTCTAAAATAACGCAGTGGTTTACATCAGTACATATGAATTGAGATTGACTTTTTCGACATCTATTCACTTGGATCTGCATATCAGTATGTTGTCAAAATTGAGGAGAAATTTCAGCAAAAGAATAAGCGATACTCTGGACCTATGAATCCATCATAGAAGAAAGGCAAGGGAAACCCTTTCCTGCAGAACACAAGAAAAGGAAAGCACAACCAAATCCCGCCATAAGCAAAGAAGGGGGGTGGAAATACAAAGAAGGACATCAGGAAGTGGTGCAAATTTCATAAAATACCTTGGAACAACACTGATCAATGTCGCTCAAAGTAGTCATTGGTTTCCAAGATCAAATATTCAGAATTAGATCTCAAATCTTATTCCGAACCTGATGCACAACCACAAATAATAGGAAGTAGATCATTGATGCAGACCCCACTTCCACTATTGCTGCCGCACAGATTCAACTGGAGGATCCTGAAGAGTTAGAGGCAGAGGAGTTCCTCTTCCACTCACAGATGTGGGTGAAGGGAATCCCACTATATTTTGTTGTTGATAATGGCATCCAAAAGAACCTGATCTCAGCAAAAATCCTCAAGAGATTGCAGCTTTTGACAACACCACACCCACAACTTTACAACATCGGTTGGCTAAGGCAAGGATTAGGTATTTGCATTACTCAACAATGCCTCCTACCATATGGCATAAAAATTTTCAAAGACGAGGTACTGTTTGATGTGGCCCCACTTGAAGTTTGTGATGTTCTTTTAGGAAAATCATATATGGCATAGCGTCATGCTGTATATGAGTCATGGCCTCACAGTTTCATTATTACTTTGGGGGGAAAACTCAATCGGGTACCAAAGTTAGTTACACCTAACACAGTCTCGCAAGGTAGGAATATAATCTCCCACATCATAAAATTATTCCTCTTCGCAATTGTGTCTGAAGGAGAATATCATATTACCTTCACATCCTCAGCACAGGGTATCTATGCTCATTAGACACAAGAAGAAAATAGAGTCATTGTTTCCTCATCCACCCGGGTACCTTAATTATTAAAGGTCGTGCATTCAAGGTGCTCCTTCAAAAACAAATCATCCACACAACAATTACAACCCTCTAGGGATGCCAAAGAAAAGCATCCTCTTCACTTCAGCAAATGTTGCACCAGGAGATCAACTCAACACACAGTTTGAGATATGATATGAGATTCGACACAATGGATACCATTGCTTCCTAAGGAGGGAGGATTGATCCAAATGGATATTGGTGGCCACCCACATATTCCACTGGCTCAAAACAATTGTCCATTGTTGCATTTTCCTAGTTATTTTTCTATGGTTTTTTGGGTCCCAAACTTCTAGGGCTGTTTTGAGGCCCTAAATGATGTTTTTTGGAAATTCGGGTGGCCTGATAATTTTTTCATCATTAATTTGGCCACGGCTGAAAGTTTTAAATATTGGATATATCTTTCCAATGAGCTATCGTGCACCTGAATCGGAGATCGTACGCAAATGTTATGGCCTCGGGAAGTTGATTGTTCAACTTACCACCTCGAACCCGCAAACTTTATGGCGTTTCATCTTCTAGGTTTATGTTTTGGACTTTTGGGGTTCTCGACCTCATCCTTATTATGAATAGGCCCCTTTGGCATCATTTTTTATTTATCTTGGAATGGATGAGCGTAGCAGCCACATATCTTCTCAGAGATAGCTACCACCATTCTAGCAATTATATTACAGTCTATTCTATTTCCGCAATTTAATAGAATATGTGTTTACTGTATCTGTGTTATCTTTGCAAAATGTCTGCTTTTATGATGCTATCTCTATTATTTCATTTCATTCACACATAAATCCAGATCAGTGGTATCAGAGCAATCTGCTCTTTGATTGTTTCTCGGCGCATGTCCCCAGCAAGGTCTGAGTATAGCGAGTTTGGTCTCGAACTAGTTTCACTTGATCATTCTTGCCATCCCAAAAACTTCATCTAGGTAGTTCAAAAACTTGTTTTTCTCAGCTGGATGATGGGGCTCAGCCTCCCTTTCTAGTATTATCCTGAAGAAGCCATTGTTGCACAAGGAAACTTGCATATATTCCCTCCAATAAAAATAATTGAAGGGTGTTAGGATCTGAGGTGTGGAAGGTTGAGAATACATAATTCTCTTATTAATCAAATGATATCTTCAATCAAGCTACGTAGCACATGTGGAAAAATTGCAAAACCAAAACCATTCGCACTATGTTATAATCAATCCTTTCGTCTCAACAAGTACACTTTCTTAGGGTTTGTCACACCCACACCGCAGCTCTGAATAAATTCAGAGGAAGCAAGGCAATATTTGCGGGACTTCTATGGAAACCCAATTGCTTCTGGTGTACAATGGAAAGAAGACAGACTTGAATATTTCCTGAGGTGGCTCTCATACCATATTAGAATTATTGTTCCATTAGATCTTCATGTAAGGACTGTAATCATATTCTTAATTATAATGTAGTGAAAAAGAATGAATAATACACATTGAACAAAACAAATCTCACAGGAAACAGACAAGTATTGCTCAAATAATTACAGTATAAACTTCTTTACATCCCAGCAGTATACAATGGTAATACATAAAGAAGAGTTCGAATCATGAGAGATGAATTTAAATATACCAACTCAATATGACTATAGGGCTAACTAGAAGTGTCTAAATTACTATCGGAGTTCAACTAGATAACTCCATATGTCTAATTAAGTCTCTCAATCAGTTACAATCAACCAAACCGGTCTAACTGCAGTGGTAGGTGAGAAGTAGGTGAGAAATGGCACCTTCCCACATGCACCCATGCATAACTGGTGCTAACTAAATTGGAGGAGATCTAACTGAATGTAATTGAAGCATAACTAAGATTAACTAGTTACCAACTGCCGACAACTAAATCAGGTTGGTGCCAACAATCCCAATGGATCCTAAATTGCATGGATTTGTCTAGGAGGCACCTAAGCCGACGAATGCAAGTGCGGTTAGTTCCAGATAGCCTCTATCAGTGTTCCCCACACTCTGGTGACTAGTACATGTGGACCTATTAGGCCAAGTGGAACCAATGGTACTAGTGGACCCAATAATAACTAAATGGATCCATAGGAAAATATAATCTAATAGATAGTTTGGAAAAGGAAGGATTATAAATCCTAACAATGGTATTATTAACACTCTCTAGTCGTCAGATAACTTTATGTGTCCAACCCCTAGGTTCAACTCCTTGGAAATTCCTCCTATGGAGTGCTAATCTTGCTAACCATTCATACAATATAACAGGGAATTCACTGAAGAAAATATCATGGATATATGAGTAAACATACCTTTGTAATCATTCCCATGTAGTCAGTCATGACCGTTTATTTTCTTCTTACGCAAATTCCCGATCCTTTTGTTTTATCCACTCCTGAATCTCAACCTTAGTTAGGTGCAAAAACATGTCCCCTTCACAATGATCATGGTCCCGGTAGCGAAAATTTTTGTAGATTTTATCATCGACTATCCCAGGTTCAACATCCAATCTTACCACAAAACCCAAAGGTATGGTCCCAACAGGGTTTAACCTCGTCGGCAACATCTACAATGCAAGTGAATTCTCAACCGATACCTATAGGAGATGCAAGAATTAGGTTTTTGGAGTATTAAAGGGGATCTTCTCATGGTAAGAATCACATAATGGTCATCACACATAATTATCAAAAAAGTGTTACCAACCATGCATAGCCTCACAACATATCCATAACACCTATTAATCCTTGTCAATTCAATTACTTAATCGAAATATAGCATGTTATCATAAGTCACAATGATGCACAAAATTTAACATTCACACAATGATTATGCACCGTTCAACATAGAAATTTTAACGTGGAAACCCATACGAAAAAACCCACAAAATCCTTCATTAATTAGAAAGAGTTGGGTGTTGAACGGTTTGATCTACGCACATAGCCTACAGACATCTCTCCACAATCTACATTACATTCAGTCAACGCACACAACTTGCATATAAACAATACTTCCTCAACTCTTATTCATCTCTTTCATACAATCCACACATTTTGCTGACATTACAGACTCTTCCTCACATCACAATCTATTTTTCTCCATACAAAACTCGACCAGATATAATAGCATGAAACTCAACCTTCTGAATTGAAGGAAATTAAATAGGACTAAATCGAAAGCAAAGAACTGACTCCCAAAAACCCCAACCCTTTAAATTTGTATAGTATTTATTGGTTTTATTTACATCCCACTCCCACTACCCGAAATTAGACAACCCTTCTAACTAACTCTCCAAATTTTTCATCTGACATTATCAACGAAATTACTTTTCCAAGAAAACTGCCAAAATTGTTGAAGCCGACTGTTTCAACCCATGCTTCGTTACAACCCTATTCACACTGTGACTGGGTTTCTCTCTTAGAACCAAAACTTGTTTAACTTTTACCTAGGGCCAATATTGTGCATTATCTTCCTTTTCACATGATGTTGCTAACCTTCTTGTTGATTTAATGTCTTCCTTTTCACATGATGTTGCTAACCTTTTTTTTTTGTAACGTTGTAACTAAAATTATATTATAGGTACATAAGATATAAAAAGAGTTAAAAGGTGGAAATCCAACTCATGAAGTCTAGGAAGGATTTTCTCCTAGCCAAGACCTCCAATGAGACTAGGCTTCTTCATCACAGAACAAAAAAAACAATTTCCTTCCATCATGCTAGTAATGCAGGATTTACAAAAGAGACCAGAGATTATTTCTGAACATAAACCGTAGATAGACAAAAAGGATGGTGGAGGAGAGAGAATACTAGGGATGATCCACTGGTGCTTCATATCTTTTGGGGCTGGGCTTGTCTTCCAGGATTGGACATCTCTCAAATAAATATTCCTCCCATGCCCGAGAGTGGAGCTTGGGCAGATGGGGTTCAGTCTTGATGTCAGTGATCTTCTCACCAGGGGAGAATTTTTTGAACTATAGAAGATCATTGGTCGTCGGCACTGGAAAATTGTTTGTCACGGGCAGAGCTTGACTGGATGATGGTCTAGTTTCTATCATGGTTGGCACTGTTGCTGAGGGCTTGTAGACTTTCATTGTGTCCAGGCCTTTGGAGAACAAGCCGTCAGGGACAAACGAGCGCAGTGGATCACGAGCCGAAGCACTAGAATGCGGGGTGGAAGCTACAGTAGCCTGAAAGGTGATTTCTATGTTCTCCATTATAGCTTTGGAGAAATTGGAGGGAGGGTGCTTGACTCTGGAAAATAATCTCTCCAGGCAGCATTTCCCCCTATAAGGATGGCATCCAGGCTGGCCAATTTTCTATCTAAGTGAACTAGGAGACCACAAAATTCCATGATCGAGGTGTTTGCAATGGTCCAATTCATGAGCACCTTCTCTAGCAGATTACCTAGCATATTCTTCACAAGCCAATAGAATTTCCCGAGGCGAGCAATTCTGCAACCTGCACTGACTCCCATTCTTCAATCAGGCCACGGACCACAGGAAAGACCATGCTTTCATAACCAAAGTTAATTGCTTTGGATTTTCTGGGGTGTTCAGCCTCTTGGACTGAGGCATGCTTGCTTCCTCGGCGAGGAGTACCTCAAGGCCTCGTCATGGAGCGATAATACAAGGCCGAGGCTTTCAGAAACTAGTAAGTATCAAGGCACAACCAAGGAAATCTATCATCGGAGGGGAATCAGGGTGGGAAATCATGTTGGAGATAGTCGACTCTGGAACTATTTTATGCTTTGTTCGACCGACAGGAGAGGGCTTCGCATGCAAGACTACCATTAAGTCCCTTCTTGTCTGCAGAGCTTTCCATACTCTGTTGTACAGCCTCCACCATTTCAAGGATAGAAATTTCATGGATTCGCCATAACTCATTAAGAACCAGGTTGCGTGGTTCATCCTCAACTGTCTCTTTAGTGTTCTGAGTGGGTGTTGAATCATGCAATGTACCATCTGCCTCCACTTGCATTAAACCTTCAGATTCCACATCTTGATCATGCATTAAACCTTTCGCCTCCACTTGTGCAAGCATTGAACCTTCTGCTTCTCCCACTTGTGCGCACTTTGAGCCATCATTGTCCATCTGTGCGAGCATTAAGACTTGGTTGTCGCCCTTGCTTGAGGTGGATCTTGGGCATGCATCGAGGACAAGTGGGCACTTGTTGAGGGAAGGTGGTGTCTGTCAAGGACTTTTGTTTTCGGGTGGGACCCACTTAGAGATCTCGACAATTGATTGCAAGGGTGCCTCGTTTCTGGGAAAGGCTTACCAGTTGTGTTGGGCTCCAAGTGAGCTGGACTGAGAACCAAGTGGGCCTTGAGCTGTACAAGCACCCGTATCCAAGGTTGCTAACCTTCTTGTTGTTTTAATGTTTAAGGTCTAATGTTTATATTTAACACTTATTAATTAGAAAATCGATTCATAACTATGATGTTTATATTTAACACTTGTTAATTAGGAAAGCAATGTATAACTATGTTATATAATAGAAGAAAAAAAAAACTAAAATGGTTTTAACGAAAATTGCACACAATTTAAATTTTTCCCATAAATTGTAAAAGTGATACATAACTGTGTTAAAAAAAATGATAACATGTTTTTAATTAGAATTGTGCACAATTTAAATAGTTCTCAAAGAAGTGATAAAAAAAGCGTGAATAATGAGAAGATACAAAATAAAAACAAAATATGAAAGAATTAGTGGTTGAATAAAAACAACTCTATCATCCATGGATACTTCATAAAATGGCCAAAATATGTATAGATCAATACATTAAAACGGTGTTAAATTTGATCATTCTAAAAACATTACTTTCCCTTGGCTAACATAAGCTACTCCATTCAACAATAATAGAATGTCCTGCATAAATAATGCAAAAAGAGAACAATGAAACATATTCTATCTAGTTTTTCTAAAAGACATTCCTTTCCCACAGCTAACCTAAGCTGCTCCTTTCCACCCTATAATGTTTTCCATAAATAATGAAAAATGAAAATATGAATGATGGAAGGGTCTTCTATGCATTGTTTTACTCTATGAAACATTTGTATGGCTAGAAGGGAGATAAAGGGGCCTATTTTCTGTATAAAAAGGTTTGAAGTTGGAAATAAATTGAAATAAGGTTTTGGATTCGGTTAAAATAAAGTTGGAATTTTAAAAATTTAATGAAATAAGATCAAATTTATGATTTTATATTGATTTATGGATTTAATAATGTTGGAATTAATATGAAGATTTCACGGTTTATTTAGCCCAATGTTTCAAGCAACCGTGAGAAGTTATTGAAATTGATAATCAATTAATAATATGATAGATAATCAATTAATAATATTCATTTATAATATGATAGTCATGAAGTCATGCAATTGATCAAATATCATGTAATTAATTAGTTAAGTTTTTTGTTTGTGGGGCATAGCAAGTGGTAAAGTTGAAATATTGTAAATGGTTGTAAATGGAAGGTCTCATGTTCGAATCCCCTAAAACTTGTTGTGCGTTATAATTTGAACCCTATGGATGTATCTAGAATTATATTGGTAGCGGAATTGGATCCTTGGACCCTATATTAAGCAAATACCAACCCAATTCTAATTATCGATTCCCTTAATAAAAAAATGGTTAAATCACCAACATAAAATATTCAATTAGTAAAAAGTCTAAGGCTTTAACTTGTCTCGATCAAAGGATATCGAAAGTTATATGAGAAAGCTAAGTTTGAAGCACACCATGTAAAGCCACGGACTCACGAACATAAAAAATTTCAATTAGTACTATGGCTTTGAATGGTCCAGATTGAGGGATATAAAAGTGATATGATAAAACCGGTTAAAAGAACACCATGTATTGAAATCTACGTAGCAATAGATGGATGGTCAAATTATATATACCATTTAAGAAAAGTGAGTCTTCTTTATATATTTCCATTCTCACCCTTCATTCAAATCATTTTATATTGTTGGCCCAAAATGTATTTGGGACCTCCTTTTTATTAAAAATTCTTATTTCGTTGATTAAATACTTAAGTTAATTGGGAGTGATTGCGCAAAAATTAACCTCACCATATGTAAATTGAACTCCCTTTTAATTTCATAGTTTTTGAATTTAACGATAGTATCTAAGTTAATTGGAAGAAAACATTATGTGAAAATACTTCCCACATTCAAATTGAACTCTTTTGCAGTTCATAACTTTTCGAAAAATATAATTTAAAAAAATAAAAATAAAAAATAGTTTTATTTTTTAAAGTTTTTTTTTAAATAGTCTTTTTTATAATTAATAATTATGTAAATAAAAAAAACTTATCCATAGAAATATTTATATATTATTTAATACATTAATTAATTTATAAAATATGAAACGTACAAGAATTTCCAATCATATTTGAATCAAAATTTTAGAGTTATAATTCTCAAATTATATTAATATAAAGTGAAATGGCATATTTTTAATTGAGTGAAATCACATATTTTTAATGGAACTTTTAAATATTTAAAAGGTTTTATTATAAATATAACGTTTCAAACTTTGTTATTTCAAACTTTGTCACTTCATTTTTTTTAATTGAAGTCACAAAAATTACTATATTTTTTTCTAAATGCACCATACAATTTTTTTTTAAATGGTTGAGAAACGAAAGAGTTATGAACGAAACACTAATAATGTTTTTTTCGAGTTAAGGAGTCATGACACAAGAAAAATAGAATAAAAATAATATTTCTAAAAAAATTACATATTTGGAATTTGCAGAAAAAATGCTATTTGGTTCTAAAATTTCATTGAAAGAATGTCGTTGGGACCAAATGGATCTTCAAAAAAAAGTTAGATAAAAATGGCAAAGTAATAAGAAACAAATCAAGGTTAGTATGTAAAGGATATGCTCAAGTGGCAGGTATTGATTTTGAATAAACCTTTGCACCTGTAACAAGACTTGAAGCAATCAGAATATTCTTTGCATTTTCATGTTACAAAAACTTCAAAGTGTATCAAATAGATGTCAAGTCTATGTTTCTAAATGGGAACTAGAAGAGGAAGTCTACATCGAACAACTAGAAGGTTTTATCTTATCAAATAACAAAGACTATGTTTGCAAACTAAAAAAGGCACTCTATGGTCTCAAGCAATCCTTAAGAGCATGGTTTTCAAGGCTAGATAACTACTTGAAGCAACATAAATATAAAAGAGGAGACACTCATAGTAATATCTACATAAAGATTGAAGATAAGAATATGATCATTGTTATTGTTTATGTGGATGATATCATATTTGGAAGCAATCTGCAAGTACTAATTCTAAACTTTGCTTCTGAAATGAAGAAAAAATTCAAGAAATGTCAATATTGGGTGAATTAACATTTTTCTTCGGATTACAAGTATATCAGTCTGACAAAGGAATCTTCATTTCTCAAACCAAGTACATCAAAGATATGCTTAATAAGTTTAATGTGGAAGACTCCAATCCTGTGAATACTCCTATGATCAATGGTTGTAAACTAAGAAAAATTGATGAGTCCTTAGAAGTGGATCATACCATGTCTAGATATGTGATAGGCAGTTTTCTATATGTAATAGCTACAAGACCAGATGTGATGCAAGTCGTATGATTGGTTGCTAGATTTCAATCAACTCCCAAAGAAACACATGTGGTTGCAGTAAAAAAATCCTTATATATCTAAAAGGCACTATGAATTATGATTTATGGTACCCAAAATGTCAAGAATTCACTTTAAAAGAATTCACTAATGCAGATTGGGAAGAAAGTATTGATGACCGAAAGAGTACCGATGGAGCAACATTCTTTTTGGGAAATGTTTTGGTATCATGGTTAAGTAAGAAAAAAACTTCTGTAGCACTATCTACATCATAGGCTAAATATATTGTTGTTCCATCATGTTGTACTCAAGTAATTTGGATGAAGCAAACATTAGAAGAATTACTTGTGAAGTATGAGCATCCAATAGTAATAAATTGTGACAATACAAGTGCCATAAGCATATCGAAAAATCTTGTTATGAACTCCAAAGAAAAGCACATACTGACAAAATATCACTTTCTAAGAGATCAAGTGTCTCAAAAAGTGGTTATATTAGAATATATTAATACTAAAGAACATATTACTGATATATTCACTAAGCCACTGCCCAAAGAAGGATTTGAGCATCTTAGGCATAAGTTGGGAGTAATCTTCTTACAATGAAAAGAGGAAGAGAATGAAAAAGAAGCATGTCAGGGGGTGATATGATGAAAGGGGGAGTTGTCAAAAGGAAACCTTTGTCATCGTTGTCAAAGTGGGAGAATGATTTAATGTTTCCATCAATTCCAAAGGGGGAGAATGTTGAAAGAAGTTGTCATTGATGTCAAAGGAATTCAGTAATGACAAAAGAATAACCAAAGACATGATGGCAGGGAAAAATTAGTGTAAGGTAAAGGAATAACAAATGAAGCAATGGCATGGCATGCATAATCATGTGGCATATGTGATGAGGCTGGAAAGACACATGAGGGGATCCAACCAGGTGATAAATTTAGATCGAGCTTGATTGATCGATCCTCTGATCAATAAATGCAAAGTTGTAGAGCTGTAGTCACCTTATTTAGCAAGAGGTTTGACAACTCAAATTGTATCAACAGAATAGATCGACCGCATGGAAAGGATAGAAAAAGTAAATGTGCATGGAATATGACATTCCAGAGCACCAAAGTAAAGTTTCATGTTTGATAACTAATCAACGAAAGAGGAGGATTCTGCAAAGCGATCGATTGTTCATAGGAGTTGCAGAAAGAGATTCGCGGAAGCCCATTTCGAAAATGCTGGGAGGAAAATCCATGATGCGGAAGGTATCTGCAATATGAAATCCACCAAGTGTGGAAGAATTTGTGCAGAAGATGAATTGAGGAAGCAATTTCGAGAGAAGTCGAAATGCATACCACCAATCCGGAATTGCGGAAGGAAGGAGTTTCCGATTGCGGAAAGGTCATTGTGGAAATATAATTATGGAAAAATAATTGTGGAAACAAATTTTGAGAACAGTCAAAATGCATTCCCACAATACGCAACTGTAGAAAGAAGAAGTTTCTGATTGCGGAAAGGTCACTGCACAAAGATAATTGTGGAAGCAATTTTCGAGAAAAGTCAAAGTGCACATTCGGAATCTGCAACCTGCAATTGCGGAAGAAATAAGTTCCCACAAATTGTAGAAAGGTCAGTTCAGAAAGATGAAAGGACGTTGTAGAAAAGAAATTGCAGAAGGTCACGACTGATAAATTAAACTGAGAAGTAATTTTGAATTGGTCTGTGAAGATTCACTATGAATATATGTAACTATTGAATGAAGAGATATGATTGAGGGTATATAAACAATTCTTTAAGCCTCCAAATAAGTGTCTCTATACATTCAATTGGTAGATCAATTGATGTAGAACAGTCAAAGATCAAATTATCATAAAAAGGAGGTTGGGAGGTGCTAGGGAAAGCAATCGATCTGAAAGGGGGCCGTAGCCTCCTTCTAGTGGTAGCTGGTAAAAAAGGTGTCATAGCATCCTTTTAGCAACAAGTGATAAAACAATGGGTCATATCCTCCTTCCAGTAGTTGTTGGTAAATAGGGTGTAGTACCATCCTTTTCAATAGTAGCAGGAAAAAACTGTTTGTAAATATAAATTTTGCAGTAATAGGAAGTATTGGTATTTTACCCAATTGGGATTCCATGATAAATTTGTGTTCAGTATGCTTTTATTGACCATGTGTGTTAATAATTAAATTAAAATTGGTTTTAATTATCAAAAAATAACAATTTTTATTCACCCCCCCTCTCTCAGTATTGTCCAATATTCCAACATAATGTCCACAGTTTTCTTTAGAATATTAATCAATTTTTTGTTCGAAGACTCTGCTAATCCATTTCCTTATGGGTAATAATTTGTATAGTACTTGATTTTAATGCCCTTTTCAAGGGCACACTGAGTAATATCAATAGAAGTGAAATAAGATGCATTATCAAAGACCAAAGGTTATGGGATCCCAAAGCTAGTGACAATATTACTTTCCAGAAAACATATTACCAAGTTAGTATTGGAAATCCTAAGGGGAATTTTTTCTAGCCACCTAGTGAAATAGTCTGTTGTGGTAAATATATACTTGTGCTACAAGGAATATGAAGGATTAATAGGGCCAATAAAATACAATACCCATTGCTGGAAGGGAAACTGAATAGTCACAAGTTTGAGGGAAAAGGACGGTTTATTTACCTTACTCGTACATCTCTGGCAGGCTTCACATTTCCGAACAAAAGCATATGAATCTTTAAATAATGTTGGCCAATAATATCCAGATTTGAGGATATTATGAGTAGTTGTTTCCCCTGAATAGTGTCCTCCTGTAGGTCCTGTATCCAATTCAAACAAGACATTTTCAACTTCTTCCTTTTCAAGACATCTGAGGAATACACCATCATAGTTTCTTCTAAAAATAATATTATCAAAAAAATGATAAGGAGTTACTTTTAGTATTATATCTCTACACTTAATGAATTTTAAGGTTGGAGGATCATACCCATGAGTAAGAAAAAACCTAATATCTCATACCATTCTGAGTTTGGAGAAGAAATAACATTTATAGTATATGTAGATATATATTCATATGTATTCCACTGTTGTTCCTGCTCAGGATCATTTGATTGGGTAGCTAACAAGAATAATCATTGTAGTTTGACAATTTTGGCAGGCTTGATCTCCAAGTTGTATTCTTGAAGTGCATTCATCCAACCAGAATGCTTCTATCCAAGCTATTTCTGGATCAAGACATTCCCTATGGCTGCATAAGGGACAATCACCTTCGTTATAGATTTTAGTAAATAAGGTCTGAAATATTTCACAGATTTATTTATCAATCTATGAATAATTTAATTTGGATCCTTTAAATGTGGAACTCATAAAAAAATAGGAATTGAAGTGTCTTCTTCTTGCTTCTTTGTTAAAAAAACAACATAAGAAAATTTTGTCGCAAAAGTATAAATATTTTTCAAAATCTGGGGACATCAATGCAGGAGCATCTGCAATATCTTTCCTAATCCTCGCAAAAGCATCCTTGTGAACGTCAGACCATTTAAATGGTACATCTTTTTTGATCAAATCTTATAATGGTTTAACAATTTTGAAAAAATTGGGTACAAACCTTCTTACAAAGTTAATCTTACCAAGGAAGGGATGCATGGCCTTCTTTTAACTGGGAAGCCCAATTTTTGCGATCACATATGTTCTTTCAGGATCGATAATCATGCCATCATTAAAACGAATGAATCCCAAGAGTTTACCTTCTGTGACTGCGGAAATTGACTTCTTCGGGGTCAACGAGATGCCATACTTCCTGCATCTTTCAAAAACATGTCTAAGATAAAACATGCCTCTTTTTAGAATAAATTGTAATATCATCCAAATAGACTAGTACATAATTTTGCATTAATCCTCTAAAATATATATCCATAGCTCTTTGGAACATGTCACCTGCATCAATCAATCCAAAGGGAATTCTTCTGTAAGCAAAAGTTACCCAAGGTATTCTAAAAGCAATTTTGAGTTGATATGAAGGAGTAACCAGTGCCTTATTGTAACCGAAGAAACCATCCAACAAGGAGAACATTTTTGCACATCCAACTTTTTGCAATATCTACTCCATGGAATGAACATGGTAATTATCCTTTTCGGATGCTCTGTTCAGATTCTGGAAGTCCACACACAATCTTGTTTCCCCATTTTTTTAACGGATGGGGACTAAGTTTGAAATCCACTATGTATGTATTACTGGAAATATAATTGTAGATTTCAACGGTTTCTCAAGCTATTTCTTCAAAGATGGTTCAATACTAGGGTGCATCTTTCTCAACTTTTGTTGATAGGGTTTGACAACAGGATTCATGGGAATGTTGTGTTGCATGATTTTGGTGTCAAAGGTCTTAGGTTGTCGTATGTCCAAGAAAACACATCCTTAAAATCTTTGCAGAGTTTAATGAAAGCCTTTTCTTCTTCTGGTGAACAAGTAATCCATATATTGATTAGTTTATGGTTCTGCTCATTTCCCAAATTGAGAGTTAAAAAATTCAGGGAACAATTACGTGTCTTGCAGTTAGTTGTATTCTTGAATTTGTCTTGCAAGTCATAGTACTTTTCCAAATTAACTATTGAATTAGGGATAAGATTGGAAGGGAAGTTGGGGTCAAATACGGGCTTGATTTAATCAAACCCATCAATAGATACATATTTAAAAGTACAATGGTCTGTAAAAAGTTATAGGATTTGTTGATAATCATCAAATACCTTCCAATTTGTAACATTATCAAGAATAGAGGGTTTGTATATTAATTCAATAGAGAAAGTATCAGGGGATGAGATTAGATGTAGTATTATCTAACAAGTATGGATTTAAATTATGGGATCTAGGGAAAGACTTAATGTTAATTTTTTTAAAAGACCTAGTAATGTCCCTAACAATTTTTTGATAATTAATCAAAAGTGGTGATATACAATGGATCTTGTTTCTTACCTATTTTACAATAATTTTGTATTCACCATAGCACTCTATAACCTGAGCACCTAAATTGATTTATTTCTTGAGTACATGTACAAGAGCTTCATACTCATCAATGTTATTAGTACACTCAAAATCCAGTATGGAGGGAATCGTTATTTTGGTCTCTTTTGGATCTATCAATTCACAACCTGCACCAGCTCCATCTTTTGATTTAGATCCATCAAAAAATAAATTCCATGAAGATAAATCTATGATAAAGTTGGTATTCACATTATATACATTAGGAACAATAGAACCAGTGGTTCTTAGGGTCTTCCAACCCATTTCCATTAAATATAGGCAACTTCATGTCGTCCCAGGACATTTTATTCCTTTGGGGTACTACAGAACCCACATTAGATGGACCACTCGTAGGAAATTTATAACCACTATATTGACTATTGATAACTCTCTGATTCGACAAGAAATACTTTGATGCACTTTTAGGTCTCACCTCTGATACCGTAGATGTATGCAGAGTCTTAGGTTTGTCATAGTCTTGGGTTTTGTATGGATATAGCACCTATTCCTTATCTTCACAAATATGCTGATAGTCCTTGTTATTATCACAAGACTCTTAATCGAGTTGTAGCACCAATTTGTAGTCCCCTCTTTCGGTCACACTATACCTCTTTCACATTGTCACAATCCTTCTTCACTTATTTAAATAGAATATTCTTCCACTCCCTAGGAAACCACACTCTTCATCAGTCTCACTATCATCTCAGAACATTTCAGCTCACTCTTCCCATATTTGTCAAATCTTCTACCTGTCATTATCAATGTTCTCTATGAACAATGATTTACTTGTCATGCTCCATTTGCAGAATCCCTTTTTCACATATCATCATTTTAATCCAGATTTTTAAGGACTTTAGGTATCTACTTCTTGGACCTTGGAAAATTTCTCTCTCAATCTCACTATACGACTTAATAGTATCCACAAGGATCTCATTAATATACCCTTCTAAAACTTTGTCGACTTATAAATCAACAAACCGAGAGATGGTTATTAGAATTATTGTGCCATTAGATCTTTAGGAAATGAGTACAATTAGATTCTTAATTATTATGAAGTGAAAAGGAATGAATAATACACACTAAACAAAACAAATCTCATAGGAAACATACAAGTATTTCTCAGATAATTATAGTATAAACTTCATTACATCCCAGTAGTATACATTGGTAATACATAAAGGAGAATTTGAATCATGAGAGATGAATTCGAATCTACCAACTCAATCTGACTGCACAACTAACTAGAAGTGTTGAAATCACTATCGGAATTGAACTGGCTTACTCCATATGTCAAATCTAGTCTCCCAATCAGTTACAATCGATCAAACCAGTCTAACCGTAGTGGTAAGTGAGAATTGGGTGAGAACTGGCACCTTCCCACATGAAGCCATGCATAAGTCACTCTAACTGAACTGGAGGAGATCTAACTAAATGTAACTAAAGCATAACTAAGATTAACTAGTCACCAACTACCAACAACTGAAGGAGGTTGGTGCCGACACTCAGAGTGGCTCCTAAGTTGTAGGGATTGGTCTAGGAGGCACCTAAACTAATGCATGCAAGTGCAGTAAGTTCTAGTTAGCCTCTATCGATGTTATCCACACTTTAGTAACTAGTACATGTGTCCCCATTAGTCCAAGTGGACCCAATGGTACTAGTGGACCCAATAATAACTAAATGAATCCTAATTTTGGAAAATATAATCTAATAGACAGTTTGGACAAGGGAGTATTATAAATCCTAACAGCCCCCCTGAATCCTAACTTCAACAACTATGGGCCCTATAAATAAGGAAAAAAGTCACCCATATACAATATAAAAGATAAAAAGTGTTGCTTAATAAACCAAGGAAATAGTGGAAAGCCTCATGGGAAAACCCCCCTCAAAATAAGCAGGAATAGGAAATACAAGCATTTTTTAGAAGAAAATAAGTTTCCTCCTTAGAAAATAACTTGCAGAAACTCTGCTGCAGTTTGCAGCAGTATGGTTCTTTTGTGTAGCAGCATCCTGAAGCTTTGCATGTGAACCTATCCAAACTCATGGATATATCTGGAGGGATTTTCCTCTTTGGAAGAAGAATAATATTCTCATTTGAATAATAAATATAGATAGTTGCTAGATGAAAACTGGACCTATGTAAATAAATTGAAATCAATTGATAAGAGAGAAAAAATGATTCAAAATTCGAACCATGTGAGGAACACCCAAGAAATTGATATATTGATTCCTTGAACAGCTAACCATGTGAGGTAAAATAATCCCCAAGTGTTAGGAGAAAGTGTCTAGGCGAATGCAGAATGTGTCCATCTTTACTAGTTTTGTGAGGAGATGAGCATGTGATCAAATAGATAGGTAGAGAAGCCCTGAGACTTTGGAGAGAAAATGCTTGAGCTCCATAATCTGATATAGGTTTATAAATAACCAATGATTCACAAAATAAAATATCAACAAACTCATAAGAGGAAACTAACATCAAATCCCCAACAACAAGTTTGAAGAAGACTTGTGGTACTTGATTTGTCACACCAAAATTGATGAGACCAGCTCCAAGCATGACTGAAGTCTCTTGGAACCTAAAACTTGAACCAAATAATATCAGATCAGATCCAAATAAGATCATATTAGATTGAAATAAGTTCATATTAGATCCAAAAGTGTGGAAGGATATCAAATCCCCAGCAGTAATTTTGAATCAGACTTGCGGTACTTGATTTTTCACACAAAAATTGATGAGAGTAGCTACAAGTATTACTAAAATATCTTGAAACTTAAAACCTGAACCAAATAATGGAACATCAGATACAAATAAGATCATATCATATCCAAATAGGTTTATATCAGATCCAAGAGTGTGCTCCATCGAGATGGTAGATGCACAACTTTCTCCTTCTTGAAATTTCCAAGAATTGGTGCATGCAATCATGTAGGAATTTATTGGAAGCTCTAGATCAATGAGAGTAAATGAATCACTCATACAATCTGATATTATTTCCAAAATATCCATGTTATTACTTATATTCACACTAGAAACATCATTAGAGATAGAGAAATCAAATTCCTCTTCATATTTTGAAACAATCACCGGTAAACTATGTACATAATTTAAAATAGAAGAATCACTGGATAATTATAGCATAGAATGGAATGAGAGTTTTTCTTCAAAAATAGAGATTCGAATGTCTTGTTCAGAATCATCCATGCGATAAGATGGGATATCAGAGACCTTATAAACATTCGGAGCATTAGGAGAAGGATTCACTCCAAGGATACTTTCTTCAATTTGGAATGACAGTGTGGAAGATTTTGCTTCTTCTTCATATTCAACAATTTTCTTTGTTGTAGTATAGGACACATAGATTCTATTCTTGAACTCTGCATGCTAGATTTTATCTGAACCTTTCTCAATAGCTGGTATTTTAGATTCATCTCCCATATGACTTCTAGGTCCTCTTGATAGAGTGGAAGTGATGAAGGATTCCCTGGAGGAAACCATGTGGTTGGATGCTCTAGAATCTATCAAGTAAGCCTTAGACAGAGTGAGGCATGCATTCAAGGCATGGAATATCTCATGTTCTTCAGTTTTATTCCCATCATTAGACATCTCAACACCTTGTGGAAGGGAAATATTGTTCTGTACAAGGAGAGTTTTCAACTGGTCGAGGGTCTTCTTCATGCATGAGTCTTCTGGATGAAAACCCCCCATACAATAGGGACACTTTTTCTTTTCAAACCTTTTATTATTCTTGGAGCTAAAATCTCCTTCGGATGTCTCCTGACTCTCTTTAGGTTTCGAATCAGATGATTCAGGCTCCTTCCCATTAGGTCTCCCTTTAGATTGCACTTTGGTAGAGTATGTCACTAGGAGAGCTTGATATTTGGAAATATGGATGACTCCCATATGGACCAACTTCTCTTGATCTTGTATTAAGGACTCAACAAAGGAATCAAGTTAGGGCATCTTCCAATTGGGAATAAAATCTCTTTTGGTATTGAAGATTGAGACAAATACATAATACTCATTACCTAGTTTGATGTGTATGGAGAGCACATGATGCTCCTCCTTTATTTTTATTTTGCACCGTCTACATTGAAGTACAAGAGACTTGAATTTTGTAAAGAATTGTTGTATGGTCTCAAAACTGGTGGGATGTAAGGTTATCAACTCATTCTCCAAAATGTTTCCCCAAATCTCATCTTGCTTTCCAAACAATATTTCATGCTTCTCCCAAGATTCTTTGGGAGTCCTCAAACCTTCAAGGTGAAAGAGTAGGTCTATAGAGATGTGAGTACATAGATAAACAAAAGATTCATCTATGCAGTTTAGAAACTTGTTTTTCTCATATGGATGATGGGGCTCAGCCTCCGTTCCTAGTATTATCCTAAATAATCCCTTGTTGTGCAAGGAAAATTGCATATCTTCCCTGCAATAAATATAATCGAATGGTGTTAGGATCCGAGGTGTGGAAAGTTGAGAATCCATAATTCTCCTACTGATCAGACAATATCTTCAATCAAGCTACGTAGAACATCTGGAAAAATCACTGCAAAACCAAAATTGTTCGCACTATGTTAGAATCAATCCTTCCCTCTCAACATGTACACTTTCTTAGGGTTCATCATGCTTGCACCAAAACTATAAATAAATTCAGAGGAAGCAAGGAAATATTTGTGGGAATTCTGTGGAAGCCCAGTTGCTTCTGGTGTAAAATGAAGAGAAGACATACTTAAATCTTTCCTGAGATGGATCTGATACCATATTAGATTTATTGTTCCATTATATCTTTAGGTAATGAATGAAATCGAATTCTTAATTATTATGCATTAAAAAGGAATGAATAATACACATTGAACAAAACAAATCTCACTGGAAACATATAAGTATTGCTAAGAAAATTGCAATATAAACTTCATTACATCCCAACAGTATACAATGGTAACACATAAAGGAGAGTTTGAATCATGAGAGATGAATTTGAATCTACCAACTCAATTTGACTACAGGGATAACTAGAAGAGTCTAAATCACTATCGGAGTTCAACTAGCTAACTCCAGATGTGTAATCCAGTCTCTCAATTAGTTACAATCAATCAAACCACTCTAACTGCACCATTAGGTGAGAAGTAGGTGAGAACTAGCACCTTCCCACATGCAGCCATGCATAACTGGCACTAACATAATTGGAGGAGATCTAACTAAATGTAATTGAAGCATAACTAAGCTTAACTAGTTACCAGATGCCGAAAACTGAAGGATTTTGGTGCCAACACTCCCAGTTGCTCTTAAATTGTAGGGATTGGTCTACGAGGCACCTAAATGGATGCATGCAAGTGCAGTCAGTTCCAGTTATCCTCTATTGGTGTTCCCCACACTCTAGTGACGAGTAAATGTGGCCCCACAGGCCAAGTGGACCCAATAATAAGTAAATGGATCCTAACTTAGGAAAATATAATCTACTTGACAATTTGGATAAAGGAGGATTATAAATCCTAACAATGCTATTATTAACACTCTCTAGTCGTCAGATCACTTGATGTGTCCAACCCCTAGGTTCACCTCCTTGGAAATTCCTCCTTTGGATTGCTAATTTTGCTAACCATTCATACAATATAGCAGGGAATTCAGTAAAGAAAATATCATGGAAATATGAGTAAAGATACCTTTGTAATCATTCCTTGTAGTTAGTCGTGACCCTTTATTTTATTCTTGCGCAAATTCCCGAGCCTTTTGTTTTATCCACTCTTGAATCTTATGCTTAGTTAGTTGCAAAAATATGTCCCCTTCACAATGATCATGGTTCTTCTAGCGAAACCTTTTGATGATTTTATCTTTGACTATCCTAGGTTCAACATCCAATCTTACCAACAAAACCCAAAGTTACGGTCCCAACAGGGTTTAACCTCGTTAGAAACACCTGCGACGCAAGTGAAGTATCACCCGAGATACCTATAGGAGATGCAAGAATTAAGCTTCTGTAGTGTTAAATGGGATCTTCTCATGCTAAGCATCATAGATTGGTCATCACACATAATTATCAACAAAGTGTTACCAACCATGCATAGCCTCACAACATATCCATAAGATCTATTAATCCTTGTCGATTTAATTACTGAATCGGAATCTAGCATGTTATTATAAGTCACAATGATGCACAAAAATTAAACATTCACACAATTATTATGCACCATTCGACATAGAAAGTTTAACGTGCAAGCCCATATGAAAAAACCCACAAAATCCTTCAATAATTAGAAAGAGTCAGGTGTTGAACGCTTTGGCCTACACGCATAGCTTGCAGACATCTCTCCACAATCTACATTACATTCAGTCCATGGACACAACTTGTAGATCAACAATACTTCCTCGACTCTTATTTATATCTTTCATACAATGCACACATTCTGCTGACATTATAGACTCTTCCTCACATCAACATCTATTTTTCTCTGTACAAAACTCGACCAAATATAATAGCACAGAACTCAACCTTCTAAACTAAAGGAAAGTAAATAGGACCGAATCAAAATCATAGAACTGACTCCCAAAAATCCCAACCCTTTGCATTTGTATAGTCTTTATTGGTTGCATTTACATCCCACTCCCACTACCCGAAAGTGGATGACCCTTCTAACTAACTCACCAATGTTTTCATCTGACTTTATCAACACAATTACTTTTCCAAGAAAGATGCCAAAATTCTCGTAGCTGACCGCTTCAACCTGTGCTTCATTGCAAACCTGTTCACACTGTGATTGTGTTTCTCTCTTAGAACCAAAACTTGTTTAACTTTTATCTAGGGACAACATTGTGCATTATCTTCCTTTTAACATGATGTTGCTAACCTTATTGTTGATTTAATGTCTTCCTTTTCACATGATGTTGCTAACCTTCTTTTTTTTTGTAATGTTGCAACTTGAATTATATTATAGGTACACAATATACAAAAAGAGTTACAAGGAGGGAAGCTGTCTCATGAAGTCTCAGAAGGATTTTCTCCCAGCCAAGACTTCCAATGAGACCGAGCTTCTTCATCGCAAACTAAAACAGACAATTTCCTTCCATCGTGCTAGTAATGCATGATTTCCAAAAGAGACAAGAGATTATTTCCTAATTATTAAACCGTAGATAGAAAAAAAGGATGGAAGAGGAGAGAGAATACTAGGGACGATCTGCCAATGCTTCATCTCTTTCAGGGCTGGTCTTGTCTTCCACAATTACACAGCTTCCAAAGAAATATTCCTCCCATGCCTGAGAGTAGATCTTGGGCGGCTGGGGTTCAGTCTTGATGTCAGTGATCTTCTCACTAGATGAGACTTTTTTGAACTGTAGAATATCGATGGTCATCGACATTGGAAAATTGTTCATCACGGGAAGAGCTCGGCTGGATGAAGCTCCAGTTTCTATCATGGTTAACACTTTTTTTGAGGGCATGTAGACTTTCAATGTGCCCAGGCCTTTGGAGAACAGGTCATTACGGACAAACAGGGGTGGTGGCTCATGAGCCAAAGAGCTAGAATGCGGGGCAGTAGCTGCAACAACCTAAAAGGTGACTGCTACGTTCTCCATTGCAGCTCTGAAGAAATTGGAGGGAGGGTGCTTGAATCTGTCAAAGCATCTCTCTAGGGAGTATTTCCCCCCGCAAGACTGGCATCCATGTTGTCCAATTTTCTGTTTAAGTGAATGAGGAGACCATGAAATTTCATGATTGAGGTGTTTGCAGTGGTCCAATTTATGCGCACCTTCTCCACCATATTAGCTAGCATATTCTTGACAAGCCAATAGAAGCTTATATAGCTACCAAAATTTCTCAAGGCGAGCAATTCTGCAACTTGTGTCGACTTCCATTCTTCAATGAGGCCACAGAACGCAAGTGAGACCGTGATTTAATAACCAGAGTTGATCGCTTTGTATTTTCTTAGGTGTTCAGCCTCCTGGACTGAAGCATGCTTCCTTCCTCGATGAGGAGTACCTCTGGGCTTCGTCATGGAGCTATAGTACAGGGCCGAGGATTTCAGAAACCAGTAAGTATCGAGGCACAACTAGGGAATCCCTATCACCATAGGGGGATCAGGGTGGGAAATCATCTTGGAGATAGTCGACCCTGGCGCTATTTTATGCTTCGTTTGGCCACGTGGAGAGGGATTTGCACACAGGATTTCCATTAAGTCCTTGATTGTCTGCAAAGCTTTCCATACTTTGTTGTACATCCTCTGCCTTTTCAAGGATCAAAATTTCATGGATCCATCATAGGTCATTAAGAACCAGGTTGTTTGGTCTGTCCTCAACTGTATCTTCAACGTTCTGAGAGGGCATTGAATCATGTAATGTACCATCTGCCTCCACCTGCATTAAACCTTCGGCTTCCACTTCTTGATCTCGCATTAAACCTTCTGCGTCCACCTGTGCGGGCATTGAACCTTCTGCTTCTCCCACTTGTGCGTGCTTTGAGCCATCATCGTCCGTCTGTGCGAGCATTAAGACTTGGTTGTCGCCCTTGCTTGAGGTGGATCTTAGGATCGCGTTGTGGATAGGTGGGCACTCATCGAGGGCAGGTGGCGTTTGTCAAGTATTTTTGTTTCTAGGTGGGGCCCGCTCAGAGATCCAGACAATTGATTACTGGGCTCCAGGTGAACTGGACCGAGAACCAGGTGGGCCTTGAGTTGTACAAGCACCCGCATCCGGGGTCGCTAACCTTCTTGCTGATTTAATGTTTAAGGTCTGATGTTTATATTTAACACTTATTAATTAGAAAATCGATGCCTAACTATGATGTTTATATTTAACACTTATTAATTAGAAAAGCGATATATAACTATGTTATATAATAGAAGAAAAAAAACAAAATGGTTTTAACAAAAATAGCACACAATTTAAATTCCTTCATGAATTGTAAAAGTGATACATAACTGTGTTAAAAAAAGATAACTTGGTTTTAATTAGAATTGTGCACAATTTAAACAGTTCTCAAAGAAGTGATAAAAAAAGCATGAATAATGAAAAGATACAAAATAAAAACAAGATATGAAAGAATGAGTAGTTAAGTAAAAACAACTGTACCGTGAATGGATACTTCATAAAATTCATAAAATGGCTAAAAGATGTATAGATCAATACATTAAAACTGTGTTAAAATTGATCATTCTAAAAGACATTATTCGCCCCTGGCTAACATAAGTTACTCCATTCAATGATAGAATGTCCAGCATAAATAATGAAAAAGAGAACAATGAAACATATTCTACCTAGTTTTTCTAAAAAACATTCCTTTCCCAAAGATAACGTAAGCTACTCCTTTCCACCCTAGAATGTCTTCCATAAATAATGAAAAATGAAAATATTAATGATGGAAGGGTCTTCTATGCACTATTTTACTCCATGAAACATTTGTATGTCTAGAAGGGAGATAAAGGGGTCTATTTTCAATATTAAAATGTTTGAAGTTAGAAATAAATTGAAATAGGGTTTAGGATTCGATATAAAATAAAGTTGGAATTTTTAAAATTTAATGAAATAAGATGAAATTTATAAATAACAAAATATTAATAACATTAAAAATAATGTTACTTCCAAGTTTAACGAGAAAATGTGGTGTGAGAAAGATTTAGAGGCTAAAAGTAAATTAAGATACTATAAGGAGGTTATCAACCCTACTCTAGAAAATCAAAAGTATCTCTTTGTTTTAACTAGTTCAAAGAAAAAAATTAATATAGCCAAGAGAAGAATGAACTCTCATGAGCTCCATAGTGAAACAGGTCGTTGGGTAGTTCGTAAAACACCATGGGTGGAAAGGATCTGCCATCTCTGTGAGAATATGAACATTGAGGATGAAAATCACTTCCTCTTAGAGTGCCTTGTGTACACCCACAGTAGATCTCAGTTTCATAATCTTTGTTGCAATACCAACCTTCCTAGCCTTTTAACATGTCAAAATTATAATGAGCTCGGTACGCTTCTCTCCAAGCTCTTTGAGCATAGGAATACAATTTTAAAACAAACTAAATAATTTGTTTCTTTAGGTCCGATAGACCAAAGTTTGGTCTTAAGGGACGTTAACCACCACCACCACCACCACCACCACCACCACCACCACCACCACCACCATCATCATCATCATCATCATCATCATCATCATTTTATATTGATTTATGGATTTAATTATGTTCGAATTAGTATGGAGATTTCACAATTTACTAAGCCCAATGTTTTAAGCAACCATTAGAAGTCATTGAAATCTATAATCAACTAATAATATTCATATATAATATGATATATAATCAATTAATAATATTCATTTATAATATGATAGCCATGAAGTCATGCAATGGATCAAATCCCATGTAATCAATTAGTTAAGTTTTTTGTTTGTGGGGACAGAGCAAGTGGTAAAGTTGAAATATTGTAAATGGTTGTAAATGGAAGGTCTCATGTTCGAATCCCCCCAAACTTGCTTGTACGCCATGATTTGAACCCTGTGCTACCATTATAACCATGTGCACTAGGATTATAATGCTATCAGAATTGGATCCCTAAACCCTATATCAAGCAAACCCAATCTTAATTATCGATTTCGTTAATAAAAAAATAGTTAAATCACCACCCTAAAATATTCAATTAGTAAAAAGTCTAAAGCTTTAAATTGTCTCGATCAAGGGATGTCGAAAGTTATATGTGAAAACTAAGTTTGAAGCACACCATGTAAAGCCACGGACACACGAACATAAAAAATTTCCATTATCATAAAAGTGATATGATAAAACCGGTTAAAATAACACCATGTAGTGAAATCTACGTAGCAAAGGTTGCAATAGATGGATGGTCACATTATATATAACAATTAAGAAAAGTGAGTCTTCTATGTATCTCCAATCTCACCCTTCATTCAAATCATTTTATATTGTTGGTCCAAAATGTATTTGGGACCTCCTTTTTTATTAAAAATTCTTATTTCGTTGATTAAATACTTAAGTTAATTGGGAGTGATTGCCCAAATATTAACCTCACCATATGTAAATTGAACTCCCTTTTAATTTCTTAGTTTTTGAATTCAACAATAGTATCTATGTTAATTGGAAGCAAACATTATGTGAAAATACTTACCACATTCAAATTGAACTCTTTTGCAGTTCATAACTTTTAAAATAATATAATTTAAAAAAAAATTAAAGTACAATTTTTTAAAGTTTCTTTTAAAATAGTTGTTGTCTTTTTAAATTGATAATTATATAAATAAATAAAAACTTATTCATAAAAATATTTATATATTAATTAATTTATAAAATATAAAACTTATAAGAATTTCCAATCATATTTGAAACAAAATTTTAAAGTTATAATTCACAAAAGTCAAATTATATTAATACTAAATGAAATGGCATATTTTTAATTAAGTGAAACGGCATATTTTTAATGGAACTTTTAAATATTTAAAAGGTTTTATTTTGAATCTTATTATACTTGCCGCAGCAGGTATATAGTAATCAGTTGCTAGTCAACCGAACTTTGACCTTCTATTAGTTGCCGCTAGGAAAAAATTAAAATCAGTTTTCCAAAGTTAAACTTTACAGCTTGCAAAAAAATATTTTAAATTTTAATAAAAATATTTCTATTTGCTATTTTGTAAACTTCTGATTGGCCATCAGAAGTGATGTCATTATTGGAGTTTGGTATCTGGTTTTCACTTGACACATGGCAATGATGGCATCAGCATTGACTGAGCAGAATGTTGAAAGTTAATGGCCGGAACTCGTTAATGGTCTCCAACTTTGGCTTCCAGGATTTGCCGGAGTTGAATCTCAGCTGCGAAAGCGCCGTTAACAGCTCTGGATCGTCCTCCAAATTCAACTTCGGCAGCACAAGATGCTCCTCCTATGGCCCACTAGTTTGCAGGTTCTCCTCATCCATTAAGAATACATCCATTTTCACTTCTAGCGGGAGGGGGCGCATGAGATCTCCAAAGAAGGGGAGTATTCTGGCGCCGGAGCTCCGTCTAGTTGCAGTTTTGATGGCGGAATTGGCCTTCAATGCCAGGGAGGCCATGTCTATTCTAGATAGCACCGAGTGCAGCTTGGTCATGGGAAGAAGGAAATAGAGATACCCCATGTCCAGTTCTTCGTCTGCCATGAGAGGATTAATCCGACGCCCGATCTGCAAGCCGTTGGCGTGGCATAGAAAGTGCTGAGCATTCTCCAGCATAAGCTCTGCCGCCTTTATTCGCCTCTGAATATCTTGAACGCTGGCATTCCAGTGAATGACTTTGACAGTGCTGGAAGGTACAGAGTTTGAAGCGCAAGAAATGTAACTGCCCATGCTCGATTCTACTGTCTGTCTATGTATATCGGGAGGATAAAGGAAGGTTCAAGTTTTTGCAGGAGTGGATGAGAGGCACAAGGCATTTATAAGGTTGGTATCGCATGTGAATGTAATGACGGGAAACAACTAAAGTATCGCGTTAAAACATGGCTGGCAAGACAAAAGAAGCAACGAAGAAACATCTTATGGCAGGCAGGCTGTGATGGTGAGCGCGTAGGATAAAGGACATGCTATGATGGTGAGCGCGTAGGATAAAGAACAACTAAAACGCCTCTGGTGGAGTTTGAACTGCCCAAAATGTCGAAATTACTATTTGAACATTGAAAAATACAATTTCATCTACTGTTATTTTGAATTCCGGTGGTGTGGGGGCGTTTTAGTTGTTGCATCGTGATGGTGAGAGGCAGTTGGACATGACACGAGTCTCACACACTGTAATAGCAGGAGGCAGCAGCTGTAAGACCTTTTGCTGTCCTCACAAACACATTCCAGTTGTCCTTCAATACTACCATTGGCACCCTCTAAAACTACAAATCTATACTGCCAATGGAACCCTCTGAAACTACAAATCTTGCGAGTAGAAGATTGTAATTTAGGGCAGATAGGGTGTTTAACATTTTAAGAAATCCATAGACTTCTTATGAAACCACTCCATAAATTCAAATTAAAAAATTCAAAGAAATTGCATGCAAGCACATGGTGTGTAGAATCAGGGTTTCGAAGGACGATAATCCTGCCCGATTTGAGAAGCTCTAGAAGCCATTGCTGCACATGAAGTCCAGATAGCCAAACAGACGCATCTAGAGATGAGGAATTCAAATTTAATACATGCAGTACTTGAGTCACGAAAGTCTTAAAACACACACACACAAAATCAGGATTTGGTTGAAAAGTTAACTGCTTACCCAATAGAAGCGATGAAGAAGAATTGCATCGCATACAGTCACAGAGATTGTGCCTTCTGGAAAACTTGTTTTAACACCATATCTTGAAAAATTTAACACCAACTCCAACTGCTTTCGATTATCCATGGTTTTCTTAGACCGTTGCTCCGAACCCTTCAACAAACACATGCATGCAGTCAGTCAGATTCGGTGTGTTTGTGGAGGGTGAGGGAAGGATCCTCATTGAATACTTGGAACACAGAAGACGAAAAGTTGGCTATGGAAGGGAAGGGGCAAAGCAAAATCTGCTTAATTTCATCAAAACAGAAACATGTCAATGCTTTCACTGCCCACCAACGATCTGAGTTCTGCTTGGAGTTGCCAATGCTTTCCCCTCCTGCGATCCGCATTCTGCCTAGAGCCAAGCAAAATTGTAGATTATATTGACCTCTGGCAAATTTCCATGGCCGTGTATGTGGTAAGAGACAACAATCAATCGCATGGACATTTAGGTGGAAAGATCCTGTCGATAGACTGCATGGTCGAGGATGTCAGATGCAGATTATAAATACGTGGGTTGTCATAGACTAAATTTTATTTTTATTGTACCAATATTACAATTCTTGAATTAAAAGTTATAATTTTAAGCCATATGCAAAAATCTAATTCAATTACCTCAACTTTCAAATATTACAGATATCCTATTATATGTAAAGGATTTTTTCCCCATAATCATGGGTATGAAAAAATAAACTATGAAAACGTTGAGTAAATCTTAAGGTGCAAATAGAGTATGAGTAATTAAAAATATGCAATGATTATATATTGTTTAATATATCCCATCATGGACTTTGAAATTTTTTCTTTTTTTTCTTTTTCTATATAGCATAAGATGAACTTTTAAAATCTGAAATGTATGAGTTATTTCCTAGACTTATGAGGAAAGCAAATATCAATAAAGTCTTGTAGATGAGTGGCTTTATTTAAGACACAAAACAGAGTATTAGATTTCCTAATATTCAATTTTCAACCAGCCTTCAAAAAGTGACTTTTAAGACTGGAATTTTAATTAGTTAGAATTCCTTTTAGATCAAATAAATAACAAAATTCCCAAGTTATTTTAATTTGTTAACCTTTGAGGTATAGAACATCGTATAGGATTTTAAATCATGACCATGTTTATGATAAAATTTATTGGAATGACATAGAGAGATTGGGCCTTCAAGACTTGAAAAAGATGGACAACAATATGGACTTGCTTGTTGGGTGAACATATATCACGTGTTAAATCAAAGAGTTTAGTTAAATGAAAAAGTAAACTCCAATTTGTTGACCCCTTTCACTTACCTTATACTAACGAAAAATGTAAACATGATATCATATATAGGGTTGGTAGCGTTGTGGACCCTTTTGTGTAAAACACTAGGGTTTATCCATTTAGGAAGTGTAAAACAAAGTGCTAACTTTCCAAATAAGCTAATAAGAATGGAGTGCAATATTTTAACCACCAATATAATCTTATTTAAACTTTGAATATGTGGCATTTTGTACTAATATTTATGTTGGTTGTGATTCCATTATCTTGCATATATGAATCATTAAACACTACCTTCAAAGAAGTAAAATATACCATGACAAGATACTAAATGCCAATTGCCTAAAGTGAGAGTATTGTCTTTGATAAAAAATGCTACAAATAGAAGGGCCACATAGGGTCTTCGAGGTATCTAATCATTTTTTGAATATCTCTTGAATTATATCACCGCCGAATTAGTAATCACTCAAGGTCATTTTGGGCTATTAGGATGACTGCAAGGCATGCAAACAACTAACACGATTTTACAATTCTCCAATTCAAATGTTATATGGTAAATATATTATTGTAAAAAAAGAAAAAATAAGCTTGGATATGCTTTGATATGAAGTGTTATGGATTTTAAAGAAATCCAATTAACCAAAACATAAAACCTTTGATTCAAAAATCACTATACATTCCCAGTGAAAAAGAGACCAAGAAGGGAGGTCAAATGGGTTGAGTAGTACCAAAATAAGGAAAATATTTGAAAGCATAATACCATCCAATATATATCATTAGGCCATCATCTGGAGCTGCATTCACATAATATGGGTAGCATAAGAGTAGAAAACATGGATTGTCATCCTTTGGGAATTTTGCAAAAACTAGCTATGCAGGGGTGCCCCACAAAGTGTGGCACAACAAATACTACTTAATCCTAGAATGGCCATCCCCGTGTACCCATTTATTGGGTCTAAAAGATAATAAACAATACATGGTAATGCAATATGAAGTAAATTTGAATGCCATATTGTTGTTCGCAATGCACTTGTGGATATGTATGCCAAATGTAGGAATGATGATATTACCCTCAAACTGTTTGAAATAATGTCCAAACAAAATGTTTTATCATGGATTGCAATATATTTTTCTTATTCCGTGAAATATTAGCTTTTTTCTATGACGTTCAGGCTATGACGTTATTGATTAGTACTGTGACGTTCAGGTTGATAATGAGAGCAAGGATCATGTAATTTTGAGCATGCCAACGTATAATGTCAATAATCCTTCAATACCAATAGAACTGCAGGATGGTGATCACAGGGATTGCTTAACAATATTTCCAAATGGAGAAGCTTTTATAAACGTGCAGAATACTGATCTACAGGATCAGGATCAGGATGGTGAGGGCTATCTTCCATTAGGAATTTTCCAAGATAAATATTCAGAAGAAATGAGCTTCCCTACATTGTTCTTTGGTGAGAAACGACCAGAAGACATGACAAACAACCTTTCATATCAAAAGATTGCAAAATGGGAAGTATTGCATAAAGAACATGATTTTGCTTATCATACAACAAATCTATTCTACAAAGCAGTGCGCATTATTGTTAAAATGATATCGCTGAAACAAATTGATTGGCAATTCGCTCATGAAAATAGGAAATTCACTTATAGGTGGATTTGGTAGAATTGCTATCAGATCACTCTTGTAGATAGATCTGGTATCATTGTTTTGTGGCTATAATATAGAGTCAGAGAGTCTCAGAGTGGATCTGATATTGTTGTTTTGCAAACGGTCTTCAAGATATTGCACGTGTTTATGAGAGGATGAGGATCCGATGAACACTTTAAAACGAGTTGAGATTGATGCATGATTCAACAAAAACAAGAATGAGTGAAAGGATGGAGAGAATTTCGTAGAATCTTTATAAAGAAACGACCAAATCGGGCAAGAACACTTTAAAACGAGTTGAGATTGATGCAGGATTCAACAAAAACAAACACTCCATAGCCTGCGCAAAAATGGCCGTAATGTTGGAACAAATTTCAGGAATTTAACGCAACTTTACCGCGAATCTCCAAGGATTGAGTATACTGTTCAAATAAACCATTGTTAAAAATATTTCATTTTACATATCATAAACAAATATCATTTAACTCTAACCTAATTTATGGATTCTTCACTCGGTAGCTATGTCAATCATTCAATAACTTTGAGGCTATTTCTAGTTTAACACACCTTAAATTGATAAAAATTAATGCATTAATCCATCAAAGAAACTCCAAAGAGTTAAGGATTACATATAACGGCTCCTTGTTTCACAGAATCAAGGCTTACATAGAACGACTTTTTCAGCTTCATTTCAGCTATAATCGATCCCTGCATTGCAAGGGTGAGGTGAAAGATCAATATGATCTCTGACTTCATTGTTATTACGATGATCTAACTTGCAGCAAGAGAACACTAAAATAAGCATCACGGAACCCACTCCACTGAATAGATATAGTGGAACTTGCCAGTGCAGTGCGGAATAATGACTAGTGTCGCTATTCTCGCTGCAGTTATTCATTGAATATGTCTTCGATTATTCGATTATTCAATTGATCTGAATGTAGCTCTGAGGATAGCCCTGCCTTTCCGCCAGTGTTTTACAGGTGGAGAAGAGGGAAAGATATAGGTGGTGTGAGAAAAGAAATAAGAGAATTACACGGAACCTCTGTGCATTATCCTTTGAAGTTGAAGTGGATAGATGGCTATCTCTGCGTTCGAAAGAATCTTTGTGTATATTCTGGTGTTTGTTCTATTTTGTCATTTTCACACACAACCATAGAATGACAAAAGGGAGAGCATTTTGAAAGAACAAAACAACTTCAATGGCAATCAGAGTTTTAAGATATTGTCCCAATTTTTGAAAACAAAAACTGTAGATGATAGGTTACCTTTGGGTTTGGTCGATTTGGCAGGATTCCATAGTGTGTCAAATTAAATTATATCATCTTCATACAATTTGACACAATGCAGAACCCTCATCACAATGTTATATTCTAAACAAACTTTATAATTTAAGATTATTGCATAATTTTGAACTTAGATTTATCAAAGCATCGAGAGGGTTCTCATTTTTTTGCTTGAGGCCTAATGTTTTTAATAATAATAAACTACAAGATATTTGATACCGTCTGTACTACTTGATATTGATATATATTTATGTTTAATATATAATTATTGTTTTTTTGTTTTTTTAATATCAATAAAAAATTATTTGTATGTTATTCCAAATAATAATAGTTGAAATATTTAAATGAGCATAGATTTATGTTGCATCCAAGAGAATTTCAAGTTTTTGGGATCTAATTTTTTTCTAATATTTTTTTTACACATTAAGGAAAAATTTACATTTCAAGATATTTGATCAATGTTTGATATATCTAAGTTTAAGATGAATCAAATGGAAAATTTATATATATATTTTTAAGGTGACATCATTTACATTTTTTTAATGAGAATGGTATGTTAGAGAACAAGTGTTACAACATCTTTCCCATAATACCATCCTAGATCCATCTTGAATCCTTATCTATTTATAATTTAGGGTTTAGATGGTTCAACACGTTATTCTTTTTCTTGTTTACTGACATTGCCATGTTAGGGTTATCCATGCTATAGCATCTCCCCAAAATGAGTTATAGAGCATCTAACTTCTCTCCATGCAATGATAATTATATTTATTAATTTTTTTCAATTATTTTATAATAATAATTAATATTAATAATTAATTTGTTTTCTTATATAACTATTTAAATTAATACCATAGACAAAGAGGAGGAAGCTAGTAAAACAATGAGTAAAATATTCTAGAATATATTTAAAACACATAATAAGTAATTAGTGTTAGGTTTTGCACATATAACAATGATTTACTTCTACGTGAAATCCATATTAATTAATTATTTATGTCCGCCTGGTAAGCGGCCACAGTTTCAATTGCTATTCTGACAGCAAGTCCATTACCGTCTTCATGCAAGGTTATGGATTTCGCTTTGCTTAAACACCTCCACACACATCGTCCCATACATCGCCCGGCCATGGTGGACTTTACCGACCTTCTACTCTTGTGACAGGCGTCGGGAAATTAAGAACTTCTGTAAATATAGAACTTCTTGTGGCAGGTGCCCAGAAATATAGAACTTCTTGTTGCAGAGCCCGGGAAAAATAGAAAAGTCTCGAACCACCGTTAACTAAACAGATCCCTTGAGCCGAGTGGTTTGCTGGAATTTGAAACAGAAAGAGGTTTTGTGATAAAGATTGAATGAACTTGAAATTGGTGTGTGAGTACAGCAACTTAAAGAATGTTGCCACTTTGAATTTGAAAGATCTTTCTCTCAACAGAATTTTGGCCAAATCGGAAAGGCGAGAGTGTTACATCAACCGACAAAAACCAGGGGATTGGCATCGATGCAAATTGACACGAGTTAATTTACGCAGAAGATACATACTTACATGTTATTCATTACTAAAATACCTGTCAAAGCTAAGCTAAAAATTAGTCAAATCATGCATATTAACTAAACGCTTGGATGTCATTATTGCTGAAATGAACTTAATCTGATTAGATTTTGTAAAGGAAAGCAATCCTGAATTGCAAAAACACTAATGGTTTTTGGCCCTCCATTCCAAAGTGAATGGTTTTAAGCGATTTTAGACTGTTAATATTAAGTTGATTTTGATAACACATTGCTATTATAGTTACTAGCATCAACCATTTTCATTGCATTGGGTGTTTGATTCATATCTTCTTCCTATATTCTAGAAAAATTAATCAATGTTAATCTGACCTTAAAGCAGTTTTCTGATCGAAACATACATGTTCCAGCACACAACATCGTGAGGTGTCACCATCGGGACTCGACACAGCACATCCAATAATCACCAAGTGCATCCAGCAATATGCTTGGCTATCTGGAGGTCTAGTTACATTGCAAGTCTATCACAAAGTCTCACAGGCCAACAAATTTCACAACGATTTAACGAATCCACAGATTAGAAAAAAAAAAACTAAGCTAACTTAGCTTATTATTACTTTTTCCAAACTTTTCTTAAGCGGCAGGTACTAAGCGACTTCGTTGCTTATTCAACTTGTTTAAATATAATGTTTCAACCTTTTCAAACTTTGTCACTTCATTTTTTTTAATTGAAGTGACACAAGTGATTATAATTTATTTTTAAAATTTTGACATATAAAAAAATATGTAATTTAGTTTTCAAATATAAAAATTAAATAATTAATGTAATTTTAATTTTTAAAGGTATGTAATTTGAATTTTTAACCAAAAATCATTGTATAACATTTAATATAATTTTGTTAAAAATGATTAAAGAAAGCATTACATATAGATACTTTGTAAGTTAACATTTGTTTTTAAAAATTAGTATTTTTATGTTATTGGGATGTCCTTACATTTTATAAAAAATAATTATTCATACCATACTTTATGACTAAAATGATGCTAAATTAGAGAAGCTCGAGCATAACATTTAATATAATTTTGTTAAAAATGATTAAATAAATCATTACATATAGATAGTTTTGTAAACTAACATTTGGTTTTAAAAGTCATTATTGCTATGTGATTATGATGACCTAACAATTTATAAAAATTAATTATTCACAACATACTTTATGAGTAAGATGGTGCTAAATTGTAAAAGCTCTTAAGCAGAAATTAGACGAGGTAAATTGAATTATATGTGGCAAGAATCCCCTTTTACGAGAGTGGTTGAAATAATGTGGACAAACCTCATCAAATCCATTATAAAATAAATATGAGTTTCCCTTAATTTTGTGTCCATTCCTAATTGGTTGAATTGGAAAAGACTTGAACTAAGGAGAGTTTTTTTTTCACATAGAAAAAAATTGCAAAATTGCTATTAATTTAGAATCAAAGTTACAAAGACATTTCCATTGGATACACAACCACCAATCCAAAGCATACTAATCCCACTATGATGGGTTAACACATCAAAATTCCCCCCAAAAAAATTCTGACTAAGACCATTATCGACTAACAGAACAACTGGACAAAATACATGAGCCAAGACAAATATAAGAAAACAAAGATACCACTATCTAATTGGAACAACCTATATGATCCAAATTCAATGACAATATCATCCTTTTGCTCCTCAAAAAACAGAATACCATCCATCTCCACTGCCATAATTTTAGAAACTCTGTCGACCTCCATATTG
Organism: Pseudotsuga menziesii; assembly: GCA_001517045.1. Classification (NCBI taxonomy): domain Eukaryota; kingdom Viridiplantae; phylum Streptophyta; class Pinopsida; order Pinales; family Pinaceae; genus Pseudotsuga; species Pseudotsuga menziesii. The sequence continues at coordinate 120,825 of LPNX010891995.1, read as the reverse complement.
AACTTGCGGTAGATATAATTGAAAGAAATCTGAGATAAAGTACCAAAAAGAGCCTAACTCATTTAGTTCAATGTTCCATCCTTAGAATATGAAGAGTCGATAATACATTTTCCCAATATATGATGACCTTAGAGTCACCAACAATTTGAATAACAAGGATACCCGTCTTATGAGCAAATCATAAAAGCCCACAAAATGTAATTAGTTCAGCCAATGTATTAGTAGGGTGTGTGCAAGCTAATGAGGGTCTCTTTTGACACATTCGATGAAATAGAAAACTGAAAACAAACATCCATCAACTTACATGGATATTTGGAAACACATACCCAATGAATCTTGTGATGAGCCAAAAAGATGTAATTTAGGAAAATGACTGACATTTCCGAGTATATAAATTTTTTCTATTGAAAATGTTCTTAACTATCTAAAGTTTGATCTTTTTAACAGACACTTTTTTATTTTTTGGACAAATTATAAGGTATTTATTTTTGTGGGTGCAACCTTTGAATGCCTAAATGATCGAATCAACTTACAGAAATTGGTAGGCATGGAGAGAATTAATTACCTAAGTGACCAAACCTCGAAACCGGTACACTAAGTGTGGGTGCAGCCTTTGAAGGTCTTAATGTAATGATAATGAAACAATTTTTATAGCATGTAGTGGTCGGCGTCCTTTAGTCCACCACACATGTTTTTTCAAAAAGGTTGAGAAACGAAAGAGTTATGGAAAAAACACTAAGAATGTTTTTTTCGAGTTAAGGACTCATGACACAAGAAAAATAGAATAAAAATAATATTTCTAAAAAAATTACATATTTGGAATTTGCAAAAAAAAACTATTTGGTTCTAAAATTTCATAGAAAGAATGTCGTTGGGACCAAATGGATCTTCAAAAACAAGTTAGATAAAAATGGCAAAGTAATAAGAAACAAATCAAGGTTAGTATGTAAAGGATATGGTCAAGTGGAAGGTATTGATTTTGAAGAAACCTTTGCACCTGTAACAAGAATTGAAGCAATCAGAATGTTCTTTGCATTTTCTTGTTACAAAAACTTCAAAGTGTATCAAATGGATGTCAAGTCTGTATTTCTAAATGGGAAACTAGAAGAGGAAGTCTATATCAAACAACCAGAAGGTTTTCTCTTATCATAGAATAGAGACTATGTTTGCAAACTAAAAAAGGCACTCTGTGGTCTCAAGCAAACCCCAAGAGCATGGTTTGCAAGGCTAGATAATTACTTGAAGCAACATAAATATAAAAGAGGAGCCACTCATAGTAATACCTACATAAAGATTGAAGATAAGAATATGATCATCGTTATTTTTTATGTGGATGATATCATATTTGGAAGCAATCTGCAAGTACTAAGTCGAAACTTTGATTCTGAAATGAAGAAAGAATTTTTAATGTCAATGTTGGCTGAATTACATTTTTCTTGGGATTACAACTATATTAGTCTAACAAAGGAATATTCATTTCTCAAACCAAGCACATCAAAGATATGCTTAAGAAGTTTAAGATGGAAGACTCTAAGCCTGTGAATACTCCTATTATCACTGGTTGTAAACTAAGCAAAAATGACGAGTCCTTAGAAGTCGATCATACCATGTATAGATCTATGATAGGCATTTTTCTATATGTAACAGCTACAAGATGAGATGTAAGGCAATTTGTAGGATTGGTTGCTATATTTCAATCAGCTCCCAAAGAAACACATGTGGCTGCAGTAAAAAGAATCCTTATATGTCTAAAAGGCACTATGAATTATGATTTATGTACTCAAAATGTCAAGACTTCACTTTAAAAGCATTCACTGATGCAGATTGGGCAAAAAGTATTGATGACCGAAAGAGTACTAATGGAGCAACAATCTTTTTGGGAAATTGGTTGGTATCATGGTTAAGGAAGAAACAAACTTCCATAGCACTATCTACAACATAGGCTAAATATCTTGTTGTTGCATCATGTTCTACTCAAGTCATTTGGATGAAGAATGCATTAGAAGACTTGTGAATTATGAGCATCCAATAGTAATAAATTTTGACAATACAAGTGCCATAATCATACTGAAAAATATTGTTATGTACTCCAAATCAAAGCACATACCGACAAAATATCACTTTTTAAGAGATCAAGTGTCTCAAAAAGTGGTTAGATTGGAATATATTATACTAAAGAACATATTACTGATATATTCACTAATCTACTTCCCAAAGAAGCATTTGAGCATCTTAGGCATAAGTTGGGAGTAATCTTTTTACAGTGAAAAGAGGAAGAGAATGAAAAAGCAGCATGTCAAGGGAATATATGATGATATGGGGAGTTGTCAGAAGGAAACCTTTGTCATCATTGTCAAAGGGGGAGAATGATTTAATGTTGCCATCAATTCCAAAGGGGGAGAATGTTGAAATAATTTTTCATTGATGTCAAAGGAGTTCAGTAATGACAAAAGAATAACTAAAGACATCATGGCAGGGAAAACTCAGTGTAAGGAAAAGGATTAAAAAAGGAAGCAATTACATGGCATGCAAAATGATGTGGGATATGTGATGAGTCTAGAAAGACACATGAGGGGATTCAGTGAGGGAATAAATTTTGATCGAGCTTGATTGATCGATCCTCTAATCAATCAACACAGAGTCATAGATTTGTAGTCATCTTATGTAGAAAGAAGATGGATGGCTCAAATTGTATCAAGAGTATAGATCGAATGTAGGAAAAGGATACAAAAAGTAAACGTGCATGGAATATAACATTCTGCAGCACCAAAGTAAAGTTTCATGTTTGATAACTAATCAATGAAAGAGGAGAATTCCACAAAGAGATCGATAATTCATATGAGTTGCGGAAAGAGATTTGCAGAAGCCCATTTCGAAAAGGATGGGAGGAAAATCCGCAATCCACAATACGAAAGGTATCTGCAATCTGCAATCCATAGAGTGCAGAATAATTCATGCAGAAGATGAATTGAGGAAGCAATTTTGAGAAAAGTCGAAATGCATACCCGCAATCTACAATCCGCAATTGCGGAAGGAAGGAATTTCTGATTGTGGAAAGGTCATTGCTTAAAGAAAATTTTGGAAAGATAATTGCGGAAGTAATTTTGAGAACAGTCAAAATGCAGTCTCGCAATCCACAATCCGCAACTGTGGAAGGAGGAAATTTCTTATTGCGTAAAGGTCGTTGCGGAAAGATACTTGTGGAAGCCATTTTTGAGAAAATTCAAAGTGCACATATTCCATCCGCAAACCAAAATTGCGAAATAAATAAGTTCCTAGAAGTTACAGAAAGGTCAGTTCAGAAAGCTGAAAGGAAGTTGTAGAAAAGAAATTGCGGAAGGTTGCAACTGATAAATTAAAGAGAAGTAATTTTGAATTAGTTTATGAAGAGTCACTATGAATATATGTGACTTTTGAAAGAAGAGATATTATTGAGGGTATATAAACAATTCTTTAATCCTCCAAATAATTGTCTATTTACATTCAATTGGCAGATCAATTGATGTAGAACAATCATAGATCAAATTATCATATACGGGAGGTTGGGAGGTGTTAGGGAAAAAAACCGACCTGAAATGGGTCCATAGCTTCCTTCTAGTGGTAGTTGGTAAACAAGGTGCCGTAGCATCCTTTTAGAAACAACTGATAAAACAAGTGGTCCTATCCTCCTTCCAGTAGTTGTTTGTAAATAGGGTGTAGCACCATCCTTTTCTATAGTAGCAGGAATAAATTGTTTGTAAATATAAATATTACAGTAATAGGAAGTATTGGTGTTTTACCCAATTGGGCTTCCACGATAAATTTGTGTTCTGTATGATTTTTTTGACCATGTGTGTTAATTAGTACATTAAAATTGGTCTTAATTATAAAAAACTAACAATACTTATTCACCCCCCCTCTTAGTATTGTCCAATATTCCAACATAGTGTCCACAGTTTTCTTTAGAATATTAATCAAATTTTTGTTCGAAGTCTCTACTAATCCATTTCCTTGCGGGTAATAATTTGTAGACTACTTGATTTTAATGCCCTTTTCAAGGGCACACTGATTAATCTCAATAGAAGTGAAATAAGATGCATTATCAATTACCAAAGGTTTTGGGATTCCAAACCTAGTGACAATATTACTTTCCATAAAAGATATTGCCGAGTTAGTATTGGAATCTGTAATGGGAATTTGTTCTACCCAACTAGTGAAATAGTATGTTGTGGTAAAGATATACTTGATCTTCAAGGAATAAGGAGGAGTAATACGTCTAGTAAAATCTAGTCCCCATTGCTGGAATGGAAACTAGATAGTCACAAGTTGGAGGGGAAAGGAAGGTTTCTTTACCTTACTAGTACATATCTAGCAGGATTCACTTTTCCAAGCAAAAGAATATGACTCTTTAAATAATGTTGACCAATAATGGACAGCTCTGAGGATCTTGTGAGCATTTTTTTCCCCTAAATAGTGTCCTCTTGCAGGCCCTGCATGCAATTCAAACAAGACATTGTCATATTCTTCCTTTTTAAGACATCCGAGGAAAAAACCATCATAGTTTCTTCTAAAAAGCACATTATCAATAAATTGATAAGGTGTTTATTTTAGTCTTAGATATCTATGCTTCATGAAGTTTAAGGTTGGAGGAGCATACCCGTGAGTAATAAAAATCCTGAAATCGTCTACTATTCTCAGTTTGGAGAAGAAATAACATTTACAGTATCTGTAGATATATATTCATCTTTCTTCCATTGGTGTTCCTGCTCGGGATCATTTGATTGGGTAGCTAACAACCACAAGCCTTGTCATTTGACAATTTTGGCAGGATTGATCTCCAAGTTGTATTCTTGAAGTGTAGTCATTCAACTAAAATGCTTCTCTCCAAGTTCTTTCTCGATCAAGACATTCCTTATGGATGCATAAGGGACAATCACTTTCATTCTAGATTTTAGTAAATAAGGTTTGAAATATTTCACAAATTTATAAACTATGTAAGCTTGTTTTATCAATATGTGAATAATTTAATTCAGATCCTTTAAACATGGAGCTCATAAATAAAATAGGAATTACAGCATCCTCTTCTTTCTTCTGTGTTAAAACAACAACATAAGAAAAGTATGTGGAAAAAGTATATAGAATAAAATATTTTTTAAAATCCGGGGACATCAATGCAGGAGTATCTGCAATAGCTTTCCTAATCCTCACAAAAGAATCCTTGTGAACATCAAACCATTTAAATGGTACATCTTTTTTATAAAATCTTGTAATGGTCTAACAATTTGGGAAAAAATGGGTACAAACCTTCTTACAAAGTTAATCTTACCAAGGAAGGGTTGCATGGCCTTCTTTGAAATAGGAAGCCCAATTTTGGCAATCACATATGTTCTTTTGGGATTAATAATCATGCCATCTTTCAAACCAATGAATCCCAAGATCTTACCTTCCGTGACCGTGGAAATTGACTTCTTCGGAATCAACGAGATACCATACTTCCTGCATCTTTCAAAAACATGTCTAAGATAAAATAGATGGTCATGCCTCTTTTTATAATAAATTGTAATATCATCCAGATAGACTAGTACATAATTTTGCATTAATCCTTTAAAATATATATCCATATCTATTTCGAACGTGTCACCTGCATTACAATCCAAAGGGCATTATTCTATAAGAGAAAGTTACCCAAGGTGTTTTAAAAGCAGTTTTGAGTTGATATGAAGGAGTAGCTAGTACCTTATTGTAACTGGAGAAACCATCCAGCAAGGAGAACATTTTTGCACATGCAACTTTCTACAATATATACTCCATGGAAGGAAGAGGGTAATTATCCTTTTCAGATGCTTTGTTCATATTCCGGAATTCCACACACAATATTATTTCCCCATTCTTTTTATGGATGAGGACTAAGTTTGAAATACACTATGTATGTCTTATTGGAAATATAATTATATATTTCAATGGTTTCTCAAGATATTTCTTCACAGATGGTTCAAGAATAGGGTGCATCTTTCTCGACTTCTGCTGATAGGGTTTGACAGTAGGCTTCATGGGAATGTTGTGTTGCATGATTTTGGCGTCAAAGTTATTAAGGTCGTCATATGTCCAAGAAAAAAAATCCTTAAAATATTTGCATAGTTTAATCAAATCCTCATCTTCTTCTGTTGAACAACTGATCCATATATTGATCAGTTGATGGTTTTGCTCATTTCCCAAATTGAGAGTTTTAAAATTCAGGGAAGAATTATGTGTCTTGCAGTTAGTTGTTTTCTTGAATTTTCCCTGCAAGTCATAGTACTTTTCCAAATTAATTATTGACTTAGGGATAAGATTGGAAAGGAAGTTTAGGTCAGATAAGGATTTGACGTGATCAACCTCATCAATAGATACATATTTAAAAGTATTATGGGCTGTAAAAAATTCTAGGATTTGTTGATAATCATCAAATACCTTCTAATTTGTAACATTATCAAGAATATAAGGTCTGTATATTAATTGAATCGAGAAAGTATCAAGGGATAGAGCTTCAGGGGGGATGTGCTTAGATGCAGTATTATCTAACAAGTCTGCATTGAAATTCTAGGATCTAAGGACAAACTTAATGTTTAAAGGTTTAAAAAACCTAGTCATGTCCCTAACAAGTTTTTGATAATTAATAAAACGTGGTGATATACAATGGATCTTGTTTCTTACCTATTTTACAATAATTTCAGAGTCACCATAGCACTCTATAACCTAAGCACCTAAATCAATTTATTTCTTGAGTCCCTGTACAAGAGCTTCATACTCATCAATGTTATTAGTACACTCAAACTCTAGTATGCAAGGAATCATTATTTTGGTGTCTTTTGGATATATCAATACACAACCTGCACTAGATCCATCTTTTGATTTAGATCCATCAAAAAATAAATTCCATGAATATAAATCTATTCTAAAATTGGTAGTCACATTATATACATTATGAACATTAGAACCAATGGTTTTCAGGGTCTTCCAACCCATTTCCATTAATATAGGAAACTTCATGTCGTCCCAGGTCATTTTATTTCTTTGGGGTACTGTTGAACCCAAATTAGATGCACCACTTGTATGAAATTTCTAACCACTATATTGACTATTGTTAATACTCTGATTCGACATGAAACACTTTGATGCACTTTTAGGTCTTACCTCTAATACCACAGATGTACGTGGAGTATTAGGTTTGCCATAGTATTGGGTATTTTATGGATCTAGCACCTATTCCTCATCTTAATAAATAAGATGAGACTCCTTGTTCTCATCGCAAGACTCCTAATCAAGTTGTGGAACAATTCATAGTCCCCTCTTTCGGTCACACTACAACTTTCTCTCCTTGTCACAATCCTTCTTCACTTATTTGAACGAAATATTCTTTTAATCCTTAGGAAACCACCCTCTTTATCAGTCTCATTATCATCTCGAAACATTTCAGCTCACTCTTCCCATATTTGTCAAACCTTCTCCCTATCATTATCAATGTTTTCTATGCACAATGATTTACTCATCATGCTCCATCTGCGGAATCCCTTTTTCAAATACCATCATTTTAATCCACAGTTTTAAGGACTTCAGGTATCTGCCTCTATGACCTTGGAAAAATTCTCTCTCAATCTCACTATACGACTTAATAGTATCCACAACGAACTCATTAATATACCCTTATAAAATGTTGTCAACTTATAAATCAACAACCTTGGAGATGGTTATTAGAATTATTGTGCCATTAGATATTAAGGCAATGAGTGCAATAAGATTCTTAATTATTACACAGTGAAAAGGAATGAATAATACACACTGACCAAAACAAATCTCACAGGAAACATACAAGTATTGCTCAAATAATTATAGTATAAACTTCGTTACATCCCAACAGTATGCACTGGTAATACATAAAGGAGAATTCAAATCATGAGAGATGAATTCAAATCTACCAACTCAATCTGACTACATGGCTAACTAAAAGTGTAAAAATCACTATTGGAGTTCAACTGGATAATTCTAGATGTCTAATCCAGTCTCTCAATCAGTTACAATCAATCAAACCTGTCTAATTGCAGTGGTAGGTAGGAATTAGGTGAGAACTGGCGCCTTGCCACATGCATCCATGCATAACATGAGCTAACTGAACTAGAGGAGATAAATTGAATGTAACTAAAGCATAACTAAGCTTAACTAGTTACCAACTGTTAACAACTCAAGGAGGTTGGTGCCGACACTCCCAGTGGCTCCTAAATTGTAGGGATTGGTCTAGGAGGAGCCTAAAATGATGCATGCAAGTGCTGCTACTTCCACTTAGCCTCTTTTGATGTTCCCTACATTCTAGTGACTGGAAAATGTGGCCCCATCAGGCCAAGTGGACCCAATAATAACTAAATGGCTCCTAAGTTAGGAAAATATAATCTAATAGATATTTTGGACAAGGGAGGATTATAAATCCTAACAATGTTATTATTAACACTCTCTAGTCGTCATATCACTTGATGTGTCCAACCCCTAGGTTCAACTCCTTGGAAATTCCTCCTATGGAGTGCTAATCTTGCTAACCATTCATACAATATAATAGGGAATTCACTAAAGAAAATATAATGGATATATGAGTAAACATACCTTTGTAATCATTACCTTGTAGTTAGTCATGACCCTTTATTTTCTTCTTGTGCAAAATCCTGAGCCTTTTGTTTTATCCACTCCTAAATCTCAGGCTTAGTTAGGTGCAAAAACATGTCCCCTTCACAATGATCATGGTCCTGGTAGCGAAACCTTTTGTTAATTTTATCTTCAACTGTCCTAGGTTCAACATCCAATATTACCAACAAAACCAAAGGTATGGTCCCAACAGGTTTTAACCTCGCTGGAAACACCTGTGACGCAAGTGAAGTGTCACCCGAGATACCTCTAGGAGATGCAAGAATCAGGTTTCTGCAGTGTTAAAGGTGATCTTCTCATGCTAAGAATCATAGATAGATCATCACACATAATTATCAATAAAGTGTTCCCAATCATGCATAGCCTCACAACATATCCATAAGATTTATTAATCCTTGTCGATTCAAATACTTAATAGGAAGCTAACATGTTAAAGTATAATTTTTTTAAAATTGTTTTTAATTTATTTTAAAATTAATAATTATATAAATAAAAAAAATTATCCATAAAAATATTTATATATTAATTTATTTATAAAATATGAAACTTATAAGAATTTCCCATCGTATTTGAATCAAGATTTTAAAGTTATAATTCACAAAAGTCCAATTGTATTAATATTAAGTGAAATGGCATATTTTTAATGGATCTTTTAAATATATAAAAGTTTTTCTTTTGGATCTTATATAAATATAATGTTTCAAACTTTGTTACTTCAACCTTTTCAAACTTTGTCACTTCATTGTCACTTCAGCCTTTTCAAACATTGTCACTTAATTTTTTAAAATTGAAGTGACAAAAACTATTATAATTTTTTTCTTCTAAATTTTGAAATATAAAAATTAAATAATTAATATAATTTTAATTTTTAAAGATATGTAATTTTATTTTTTAACCAAAAATCATTGCATAACATTTAATATAATTTTGTTTAAAATGATTACATAAAGCATTACATATAGATAATTTTGTAAGGTCATATTTGTTTTTAAAAACCAGCCTAGATCCAAATCCTAGGCTCTATCAAGCGCCGAGAGGGATCAAATCTCCTGAGGTGCAAACCTCTTCTGCCATTCAAAACCACTGAGATAGACTATTTAGGGCCCTCGTGGGAATTTCAATATAAATTAAAGTAGCAATATTTGGAAAACATGGCATGAGAGCATAACCTTGATTTGTGTATGTTTCTCTGACGGTGATATTTCTCCCTGAGACAAAGTATTGCCACCGTTTAAAGACAAGGAATCAACTAATGTTAAACATGTAAATTCAATAATGCGTACTGAATGGGGCCATTAAATGAAATGCGGATAGGGAATCATAGAAATAAGACGATTTGGAGTAGCTCTGAGTAAGAGCGATGGTGTCCCACTGTAACTTCCATTCTTGAAGCCTGTGAATGAAATACCATGCAAAAGTGCATCCATGGCTGCAGCAACTAACGAGAATGGATGGCAGTTTCAATTATAAGATAAATCAATGAATTCTAAACTTCTTACTATTATTTACATATAATGTATTATTATATTATCTTGGAACTGAATAAGAATTAATTTTTAAATATATATGCAAATTTCAAAAATATATTTATTAATAAAACTATCTTTTAAATTAAATATTTCAAAATTATAATTATGAAATAGATACATTTTAAATTTATATGTATTGTTTCAAAAATATATTTATTAATAAAACTATCTTTTAAATTAAATATCTCAAAATTATGATATAAATAGAAACGTTTTCCCATTTGTATTCACATTTTTATGCTTATTATTATTTTTACCTATCTCACAGTGTTCTGCCTCATTTTGAATTTCATTTTTCATTTATTTTTAATAATATTGTACAGATGTCAGTGTACTGCCTCTTTTTGTATTTCATTTTTCATTCATTTAAAAAAAAATTAACTCATTTTAATTTCAGGTTTTTGAAAAAACATATATATTCAATACTGTCTCTCTTTAAATTTCATTCTGCATTCATTTTTAAAATTACTCAATACTGTCTCTCTTTGAATTTCATTCTTCATTCCTTTTTAAAATTACTCAACACGGTCTCTTTCTGAATTTCATTCCTCATTCATTTTTAAAGAAACTTTACCAAATCATCTTTCAAGTCTATAAAAGAAACATTTATGTTGTTGATGGTATTTCTATAACGTTAAAAGTAACTTCGAAAACTTTATTGAAGAAAATTCTACCAAAGGCCAGCAATGCATATAGCAATGTCCAGTAATCCAACTCCCATAGCCTCGCATAGAATGGCCATGTTTCTAGAAGATTTACCTACAACATCAACGTTTCAACCTTGTTTTAATAAGAATGTTCAACCTGGTATTAACGTCTTTTCAATGCC
>LPNX010891995.1:67655-109598 GCA_001517045.1 Pseudotsuga menziesii | reverse complement strand
CAAACCCTAACAAAATGTAGCATTGCCGCAACTTAGTCTGTAGTATTATGCCAATTACATGAGAAAAGAGAGAACCATTGCAGTAAAAAGAACCAATAAGCACATTTTGAGCACGTTTTGGCGCAATAAATTAAAAAACTACTTTATATGATCTTTGGATTTTGATTTTGTTATCAATTAAAACTCTTTAATATAAAAGAAATTAAAATATTTTTGCATTTCCAACAAATTTTTTTCTTATGTTCTTCCTATCACTTTTTTTTAATGACATATAGTTGTTCTATTGGCTAAGATGTTCCAGTGAGTTTAATAGATCACGATTCCATTGCATCAGTCTCCACTTCAAAATTGTGAAATGTTTAATTTTATATCCAAGTCGGTGTGACTTCATATTCGACTTATGAACATTGTGTGGCAATTTATAGCGGGTGTGGCAGTGTAGATGATGTTTGTTTAGGGAAATATTCATTTTAGAAATTTACAAATCTGTATGTGGTTTCCTCGTCCAACTGCTTTGTCTCGTTTGGTGGAAAAAATTTACATGCTGCATGTCATTTGGTATTTGTGAATGACAAACATGGAATTAAAGATTGAGGCTAAATTAAAATAAATAAATAAATAAATTATTTTTTACGCACGTTGGCCTATCATGATATCTAAGTTCCTATCAGAATGAGGTTCTAACATGTACTCTTTTATAATTAGCTGTGGTAGATGCTTTCTCTTATGAATATCTAAGCTCATTTTTTTAAACGTTTTGCAGTGCTCCAGCATCATGCTGCCCGCTCTTCTATCTGGAGGAAGTGATACTTATAATGGAGCAAGGACCAATGCCAACTGAATACCAGGTCTTCCTAAATCACAGGGGACGTGACTCCAAGAATATCCTTGCTAGCCTCATCCACGGTGTACTCACAGATCACTTCAGGCTTAGTGTCTTCCTCGACAAAAAGGAGATTCGTACAGGAGATCAAAACATAAATGCAATCGAGGCTGCCATTCAGAGTGCCTCAGTTCATATTACCATTTTTTCTGAGAGCTATGCTCAATCGAAGTGGTGCTTAGATGAACTTTGTATGATTTTGAAATCAGTACATAATTCCAATAAGAAGATTATTCCGGTGTTCTGGGACGTTGAGCATTCTCATCTTCGCCACATTGAGAACGGAGCTTATAAAGCTGCCTTTGAAAAACACAAAAGCAAAGGCAGAGTGTCCCCTGCACATATAGATGAATGGAAGAAGGCCCTGAAGGACGCCTCATTTCTTTCTGGCAAGCTGGTTAAAAGTAAGGAAAGGTGAATCCACCCTTTAGTCATTTCTCACTTTATATATATATATCTGTTCAACTTTTCCGAATCCTAACTATGGTCAATAAATCTGATCTATATGTTTATTTGTTTTTTTCAGTGACCTATGGGAGACAATGAAAGAAATTGTAAGCATTGTATTAGAAGAGGTATTAATTAAAGGGGAATCACTAGTTATCGCCAAATACCCAGTTGGCCTCTACCAAGCGCGACAGGATTTGAAAGAAATTTTGGAACAAAACAAGTTGGGCAACACAAAGATTGTAGGGATTGGGGGAATGAGTGGATCTGGAAAGTCAACTCTGGCTAAATATGTCTACAACTTGTGCCTTCCATATTTTCTTTTGAATGACAGGTCATGTTTTCTGTCTGATGTCGAGAAAAAAGATGTACGATCATTGCAAAGTGAGCTTTTTCGTGGCGTGTTTGGTTATAATCAGGCTTTGCAGCATATGGGCAATACCAAAGAGAGGAAGATTATCATACAAAGTTTTCGACTTTTACTTGTTTTCGATGGTGTTGATCACATTGATCAAATCAATGATCTTTTAGATATTGATTCGGTGGGGCGTGGGAGTCTCATAATAATCACATCTACTGACAAAGATTTACCGAGACACACTTCTCCAGACACTTTCTTGTATAATGTAATGCCATTAAATAGAGAGCATGCCCGAGAGCTTTCTTTTTATATAATATTTTTTTTTTATTAATATAGGGAGTGTATTTTTTGAAATGTTATGAATTTACATTGTTAGGCCGACAAAATATTTACTATTTTTTACATTAGTTATTCAATATTGCAAATTTTACATCATGTTACAAGATCTCTCCCATAATATTCGCTTTTACATCACGTGACAAGATCTCCCCCATAATATTCACTTTCAGTATCACTTTCACTATTATTTTTTGCCGACATGTTAGTAACGTTACATCATCTCCCCCATAATATTCACTTTCACTATTATTTTTTGCCGACATGTTAGTAACGTTACATCACGTGACAAGATCTCTCCCCTAATATTCACTTTCACTATTATTTTATGCCCACATGTTAGTAACGTTACATCACGTGACAAGATCTCCCCCATAATATTCACTTTCACTATTATTTTTTCCCGACATGTTAGTAACGTTACATCACGTTACAAGATCTCCCCCATAATATTCACTTTCACTATTATTTTTTGCCGACATGTTAGTAACGTTACATCGCGTTACATCACGTGACAAGATCTCCCCCATACTGGGCTGTAGAGCGCCTCTAGGCGCAATCAGTGTTTATATGTTATTGGGATGTCCTCACGTTTTATAAACAATAATGATTGACACCATCATGAGTAAAATGATGCCGAATTGGAGAAGCTCTTGAGCATAACATTTACTATAATTTTGTTAAAAATGATTAAATAAAGCATTACATAGAGATAGTTTTGTAACCTAACATTTGTTTTTAAAAATCATTATTTCTATGTGATTATGATGTCTTAACATTTTATAAAAATTAATTATTCACAACATACTTTGAGTAAAATGATGCTAAATTGTAGAAGCTCTTAAACAGAAATCAAACGAGGTAAAATGAATTATATGTGGCAAGAATCCCCAGACGAGATAAAATGAATTATATGTGGCAAAAATCCCCTTTTATGAGAGTGGTTGAAACAATGTGTACAAACCTAATCAAATCCATTTTAAAATAAATATGAGGTTACCTTAATTTTGTGTCCATTTCTAATTGGTTGAATTGGAAAAGACTTGAACTAAAGATAGTTTTTTATTCTTTTCACATAGAAAATAAATGCAAACTTGTTATTAATTTAGAATCAAAGTTACAAACAAATTTCCATTGGATACACAACCACTAATCCAAAGCACACTAATCCCACTCTAATGGGCTAACACATAAAAATCCCAAAAATAAAAAATCAAACTAAGATCACTACCGACTAATATAACAACTGGATATTCTCAATTAACTCGGAATGAACCCATAATTTCTGAAATAACCTACAGATCTATAGATATAAAATGATGTGTAAATTGATAAATAAGTGTTATAGCTCATTTTACCACTCGAGGTGAATCACATTTTGTATGGCCTTTCCCTGTCCCGCTGCAGACTCCTTAGACCCCATTGACCATTTTTTGTCCTTTGATGTTTCCTTGACCATCCCTAAAAGCATGTGAAAAATGATACACGCAACTTTTAAACCCATAATTGCATATATACACGGGTTTGACCACTAAAACTGCGTACATCAGGATGTGTACAAAATCCAAATCCTTTTGGAGTTTTTCTTGACATGGATCTGACTCACTCGACTCCTGGCCTTCCATATTCCTTGAGATCGCTTGGATTCGACCTTTCATTACCTCTTTGAAAAGCTATATAAGGAACCCCTTGGTACATTGAAGGCATGAGAGAGAACTAAGAGCAAAGAAACTATAGTCCATTATTGCCGAAACTTATGCTTGAGTCTGCATCCCTTTGTCCCTTGGAGCACTTTTGTGTTCTTCCCAAGCTTGCCTTTTGTGTGTGAGCTTGCTATCTAGTGATGGAGGATTGAAGTGGTGGAGGCCCAAGTGGGGGATTCAGTTTCTCCGGTTCGCAGACGTGCCGACAGAGATTGTATCTTGTAATCTCTGATTTATATTAATAGAAATATCTTTTCCTGTCCAATAATGTGTGTTTGAATTAATATTTTATCCATTGGATTATGTCAAATGCTTATACATTATTGATTATATATGCTAGAATAGATCTAACACCATGATATATAGAATGCTTGTATTGTTTACTTGTTGTTGAGGAAGTCATCTATCAATTCAAGCTGAAGTTGGAAAGCTCAACGGGGATCTACTTCAACCGTCTGGAATAAGGTACGAGGTCTGATCCTTTAGTGTTAGACATTTAATTTCTATTGCATATTGGAAAGGATTGATTTCTGGAGTCAAGCTGTCTATTGTGGTACCTCAAGCCATAGGAATTTCTCTCCATAATAGAATTGGCGACTCCGCTGGGGAGTTCCTAGTAGTTGTCCTTTGGGGGTTATTTTCTTGGCATTCAATGAATTTGAATTGCTCTTTCTCTCTTATTTCTCTGTCAGGTCTGGGGGCATGTATGCCTGGTAGTGTCTGATTGGTGTGAAGTTTGTCTCAGCCTGTCTGTTTGCCTTGATTTTATGCACCTTTCTTCCTGTATGTGAGTTTTTAACTCACAGTCGCGTATACATGCGGGTTTCTCTTTGATTTCTGCGTATACACGCCGGTTTACTGCGAACAGTCGCATATGCCTTTGATTTTGCCTTTTTGTGGAAGTTAAAGGGTTGCTGGGTGAATTTTGATATTTGCTGAGTCTCCTTTGGCACTGCCTGAGTCTGTTTATACCTCTGTTTCTGACCAGAAACATTTTTTTTATGCTAATTTTTCTTTTTAAGAAGGTTCTTGTCATGGCATTCTTGATTTTTTGTTTTAGATTAGTGCATTAGAGTTATTTTACCTTGGTGCTTTGCTTGAGTGTTGTTTATGTGTGCTTGCAGAGTCTTGGGGTTGTAGAATCGTTCTTTTGCTTTTTGCATCTCATTTTATTTCAAAAAATCCAAAAACATTTGCTTATCATCATGCATTGCATTTTGCATTTTGTATTGTACTTGCACTAGATTTGTTTTGGAGTATTAGTGAGGACTTCATATAGGAAAGCTTGCATTCATCATTTGAAGAAAAATTGTGCATTTCATGTAGTAGCATACCCTGTTTTCATGGACACAATGCATTTGCATTGATTGTTAGGTGTGCATTTTACTTCATGTTGTGTCATAACACCATTAGTTGCACGACCATATCCCGTTTTTGAGTAATAAAGCCAATTAAAATCAACGTTAAATTAAAATGAACTACACTCTTTTCTTTTATAGGGTGCACCAACAAGCTTAGGTTTTAGGATCTTGGAATAGTTCATTGTAAGTTAATTCTCCAAGATCACTAAACAACAACATGTATGTGTCTGTCCAGGTGAGTGTGTGAAATCCTTGGTATAACCAGTGTTTCTTAGGATCCTCCTCTCAAAAGGGAGTTAAGCACGAGGCAGTGTGAGCGGTTATTGATTGGGATGACCCCTAGTCATAACTGAGTAGCACCGGAGATATTTCCAGGATTGTATTCGTATCTTGGGGTTCTTTCGAGAGTTTTGGGCTTTGCTACCCTGTCCATACAGTCAATCCCACCTGCGACTGTTCGCTTGAGCATTGATTATATTTAGGTGAGCTTAGTGGCCTTACCTAGGATATCGAGGGGGTACTTTGCAAGGGTTATTCTGCAGGTGTCCCGGCCAGGTTGGGGTCAGACAGCACAGTCACTTTATGCGTTGAAGCTGAGGGCCACAATAATTGGTTACGTACCTCCGCTTGTTGTGTATGGGAGTCTCAAGCCTCTCCTAGGCGAGACATACCTGATTCATTTGGGAGCTCACTTATCCAGCCCTTGTTTGCTTGCATTTGGATTTAGATTTTATTAGTGATTGCTCTGTGCACGATATTTGGCCTAGGGTTTACGTAATTAGAGAGTCTTTTTTACTTTTTGAGTCATTGTGGATTCGGGTGTGGCTCCTCACGATTCTCATCATTTAGCAGGACTTCCACCTTCTACTTCTCCTCCTCCTTTGGGAGAGAGACCTAGACATTCTAGGCAGACTATTTCACACATTAATTCACACACCATGGGAGACCATTTAGAAGGTATTCTTGAACCACCTTCTCCCATTTGTGTAGACGATGGGGAGTTTACTCCTACTTACGATCCTTCACCTGAAATTGGCTGAGTTAGGTCCTGTGATTTATGAGATAGGAACCATGCACGATAGACTTATTCACTCTAGAGCTGATTCCCCATTGACGTGTTACCGGTATGGAATGCCGGAGGACGCCAAGACTCATTTTGAACCCTCCAGCACTAGCTATGGTAGTTATGGTATGACTGGTTTTCCTACACATGATTTGGCATTTCATGTCGAATCTGAATTCGAACCTAACACTATGCCTGGGGGCACTCCCATTCCTTACCATGTGGAGAGGTTTGGGAGCACTAGTCACATTGCACCTTCCGTCCTAGTGGTGGAAGTTACGTCACATATTCCTCCTATGCCTAGAGTTAGTGATCCTATTAGGATACCAGATCTGAGACAAGTGACGATAGGGAATAGTACATACTTGATTACTCAGATCCCTTCGTCCTCTGTCCCTAGTTCTTGAAATGTTCACCCTCCACCTTATTCACGTGGTCCTTCGAGTCGGAAAATGGCTACGAGTCAGGTTCGTACTACGGTTACTATACCAATTGTGTCTCAAGTTTACATACCGCCCGTTGCTTCGGGAGGTTATGTTCATGCTTCTAGGGGTCATGTTACTACTTTCAGGGCATATATCCTTACTTCTGGTATGTATATTCCTACGTCCGAAGCGTATCTTCCTACCTATAGAGTGTTTCATGGAGCATCGCATGCGATGACCTATGGACCCTATTATGGGACGCAGTATGGACAGGGTTCTTCACTTTATGGAGGCGGGTATCAACAACCTGCTTACTCTCCTAATTACGGCTTTGTAGCTCCTACTAGTCAAGGTCCACCACATTATGGTGCTTCCATGCCACCCTATACGGGTCATATGGGAGGAGGGCACTATGGCCAAGGCCATGGTGGTGAGTCAAACCTATATGAATCAGGGAGTGGTCCATCGACCTCATCATCCTAGGCTCCCTTTCCTCGCGATGCTCAATCTTCCTGACTTGTCGAGATTGACGAACGATCCTGTAGCTCATGACCCAGCTTGGCCGGCTGTCCCTACCAAGCTTCCTTCGAACATACCTAAGTTCGAGGGAAAACCGAGAGAGGATCCGAGCGAACATGTTACTACGTTTCACCTATGGTGCTCTTCGAATTCTTTACATCAGGACTCAACCTGTTTGAGACTATTTCAACACACCCTTACAGGGCCTGCTGTGAAATGGTATATAGAGTTACCTAGGGGAGCTTTCACTTTGTTTGACGACCTTGCGATGACTTTTCTTAATCACTTCTAGTTACTAGTGCGCTATGACGTTGGTACTGAACTCTTGTCGACATTTCAGCAAGATAAAGCCACACATATCTCTGATCATATTCAAGAGTGGTGTAGACAGAAGAGGTTAATTAAATCCTTTATACCGCCGGAGTTCCTCCTCGAGTGGTTGCTCAAGTTGTTATTGCCGTATATAGAAAAGGATGTTTCTACATCTGGAGTGCAGAATGAGGAACAAGCAATTTTTAGGGCGCATGAACTGGACTTGATCTATGCTCAGTCCGGTTTGTTATATGAGATTATTCCCAACGCTCCGCATTCCAGTTTCGACCCCAAACTCAAACCTGGACCACATGCCGATGGCATTGTGGGTTGTGCAAGTGCAAAACCTGCGGATTCGGTTGCAAAACAAGTTAGTCAATTGTTAATCAACCAATCTGCTTCGAGACAAGCTCCAACTTCATCTCAACCTGCCCAAACAGCGAGTGTACTTTTTGTGCAATCGTCGGACCAGAAGGGTAATCAGCAATGCAGACAGAATAGAAAAAAGGGTAAAAATAATTGTAAGGGTGGGAATAAGAATGATAATGCTAATAGTAATGACAAGAACGACCGTAATGTTGAGGGGGACAAGCAAGCTAAACGTAAAGTTAAGTTCCCTTGCAAGTTATGTAAGGATGATCACCTCACTTACTTGTGCCCTTGTATTGAGGAAGCTTCAAGATTCTTGGCACAGGGCCGAGCTGTGCTAACCAATCCTTTACCACACAATCAAAATATGAACTCAAAGTCCCATGACTAGTCTGGTAGTGATCAGGATCTACCAGAGACTAGTGGTCATGGTTGCATTAACATGGTTCATGCTGCGAAAGTTGTGACTCGTGTGAAATATTATGGTTCGTCACAACCCAGATCAGGAAAAGAGCCTAATCCACTGGGGTCCCCTTTGCATATTGAGAAACCTATGGATAAACTTGAGACTACACCTCGCATTCCTAAGGGAGTCCTTAAGCGTTCGGGGCATAATCCAAATGCCCGAGCCGCCCAGAACTATTCAGTTGTCGAGGATTTGGGCCACACTCCTTGTGCGATGTCTGCATTGGAAGTGCTTCAGTGTTGTCCTTCGCAAAGGAAGGCGTTGCTTTCTGCCCTTGGTGTGAACGATGATGATTCTTCCTCTGTGATCAAATTTGAAACCGTAGGACTTCAGCCTTGCTTGCCCTACTATGTGTCTCTTTTGATTCACGTAGAGTGTCTTAATATGATCATCATGCGTACTATGATTGACAAGGGTGCTCCTACTTCTGTGATGTCTTTGTCCTACTGGAAGGGTCTGGGTTCCCCTGAGCTGTCTAAATCAGTGACCATGTTAACTGTGTTCGATGGGAGATCTTTTAGGCCACACGGTATGCTTCCTTCCCTTAAGGTCCGTTTGGGAGGGAAGACCATTGCGATAGAGGTCGAGGTGGTTGATGCGCCCCTTGACTACAATCTCTTGCTAGGTAGGAACTGGATGTACAGTATGCAAGCCGTTGCTTCTTCCCTATTCCACATTGTATGCTTTCCACATAACGGGAAAATCGTAACGATTGATCAAACGACACTCAAGAATCCGTCTGTTACCACATCTTTGGGAGCTTTGATCCCGATTGTTGAACATTCTCAGCCGGCAACTGGGAGTGTGGGTGTAGGCATGTATCCATCCCTCATGGGAAGCTTTAGTTGTCCTGCATCGATCCTCATGATACGATCTAGTTTCGATGAGGCTTTGACATCTACAAGATCGGTGTCTTTTCGCATGAGTCATATGGAGGATCCTTGGATTATTCCTACACCGAGTACTTCGAGTGAGCCCGTCATGACAGACATGTCGTTTCCTGAACCTCTGATAGCTTATCAAGCTAATCTTAAGTGTGATGCAAAGCCTAGTCCTTCCTCTTCGCAGACAGAGGAGGAGGACCCTTATGTGCTGTCGGCATGGGAAGTATAGTCTTCTCACGCACATGACTGCCTTGATATAGTTTTCCCTTCAGACGAAGTGATTATCGAGGCAATGTCAGGAATTGAGCCACCATGGGAGGAACTTCATCATAGATCGTACTTTCTTCTAGAGCATGACCGCTTGGAGCATGAGGACTTTAGGGCGGTTCTTATTCAGAGAGTTGGTAGACCTATGGTTCCATTAAGCTCTCCTGGTCCGATGGCTGATGGAAACATGGTGAACATATCTTCAATGATTCCTATCAACATCTCTTGCAATCTTGGCATGATAAAGAATGTCTATATTGGGGTGAAATGTTCCCATGCTGATATTATTGAATACATCGAGCTATTTAAGGAATTCCGTGATATTTTTTCTTGGTCTTACGACGAGATGCTAGGTATTGACCCTCGTATTGTCGAGTATGAGATCAAAACTTACCCCAACGCTAAGCCTGTTCGACAACGTTTACGTGCGGTGAATCCTAGGAAAGCACCCATGATTAAGGTAGAGATAGAGAAGTTGTTGAAATCCGGTTTCATCTATCCCGTTCCCTTGACAGAGTGGGTTTCAAACCCTGTTCCAGTGGATAAGAAACAGGGAGCGATCCGTATATGTATTGATTTCCACGATTTGAATCATGCCTATCCTAAAGACAACTTCCCCACACCATTTATTGATCAGATTTTGGATGAGTGTGTGGGTAGCGAGGTGTTCTCTTTCATGGATGGCTTTTTTAGATATAATCAGATACAGATTAAATCCGAGGACCAGCACAAGACTGCCTTTATTTGTCCTTGGGGAACGTTTGCATATCGAAAAATGCCTTTCAGCCTTAAAAATGCCGGAGCTACTTTTCAGCAGGTGATGACCTTGATCTTCCACGATCTCAAGTCAATTATCGAAGTATTTTTGGATGACCTCGTTACTCATTCTCGTATGAGAATGCATCATCCCTATCACTTGAGATTGGTATTCGAAAGATGCCGGCACTATTTGGTTAGATTAAATCCTCATAAGTGCATCTTTTGTGTGAAGTCAGGTCATTTGTTAGGATTCATCGTTTCTAAAGAGGGTATAAGATTCGACCCTTTGAAGGTTGAGGCAATACTTCAGTTGTCTCCCCCGAAAAATATTCGTCATCTTCAGTGTTTGCAAGGCATGGACAACTTCTTACAAAGATTTGTTGTCAACTTTGCCAATTTGACTAGAGGCTTCATGAGTCTCTTGAAGAAGGACACCCCCTTTTATTGGGATGAGCAAGCCTAGGAGTCCTTCGATGCACTCAAGCGAGCCCTAGCATCAGCCCCGGTGATTAGTCCCCCAGACTATAGCCGTGATTTTCTATTATATGTGGCCGCGTCATTAGAGACGATTGGTATGGTTTTGGTTCAAGAGGATGAGGAGCTCCAAGAGCATGTCATATATTATCTGAGCCAGAACCTTATTGATGCAGAGATTTTTTATTCTCATGTCAAGAAACTTGCTTTAGCTACCGTACATGCAGTTCAATGGTTGAGACATTATATTCTCCTTCTCCAGACCTTGGTTGTGGCCCATGTCAATCCATTTCAATTCGTCCTTACTCGAAGGATGATTGGGAGAAAATATAATAAATGGATTGTCATTCGGCAAGAATTCGATCTCGAGTTTGTTTTGGAAAAATCAAAGAAGTCTTTAATTTTTGCAGAGCTTATATCGGATTTATCGAGCAAGGCCAAGGAGTTGGTTTGTGAAGATACGTTTGTCGATGAACACATCTTCTTAATCTCAACGTTAGACCCATGGTATGGGGATATCATAATATATTTACAGACACTGAAGACCCCTACTAACCTCTCGCGAGATGAACGATGACGATTATGTCACGTCTCTAAGAACTACCTCATAGTGGATAACAATTTGTACCGCCGTGGGGTAGATTCCATTTTACAATGTTGTTTAACTCATGATGAGGCTGAGGTAGCGCTAAATGATTGCTATGGAGGGGCGTGTGGTGGTAATTTATCTGGGCTTTCTATAGCTCAAAAGATTTTAAGAGCATGTTATTTTTGGCCATCGATATTTAAGGATTGATGTTGATGCGGTCAAGAGGTTCCACCCTTTCCAGGTGTTCGCATGTAATATGCGCTTGAAGCCTGCCCCGTTACATCCCATTATCACCGCCGGTCCCTTCACTAAGTGGGGGCTCAATTTTATGGATTACAACCCAGCTTCTGCTGGGGGGCACCATCATATTATAGTGGCTGTTGATTACTTCATGAAATGGGCTGAGGCTATGCCTACAGTAAAATCCGACGGTGAGACAGCCGCCCACTTTGTATTCAACCAAATCATTACTCGGTTTGGGATTCTGAAAGAGCTTGTCACTGACCATGGCTTGCACTTTTAGAATCGTATGATGGAAGAGTTGGCATCGAAGTTAGGGTATAAGCAAGAGAATTCCTCTTCTTACTACCCTCAAGCGAATGGATAGGTAGCGGCAGTGAATAAATCACTCAAATCCATTCTCCAACGAACCATTGCACAAAGCAAGAACAATTGGCACATCATGTTATATCCTGCTTTATGGGCATATTGAACCACTGTTAAGACTACCATTGGTTTTTCTCCATATCAACTTGTACATGGAGTGGAGTCGATATTTCTGGTTGAATGCGAGATTCTTTCTTTGAAGCTAGCTGTAGAACTCTTACCAGACACTTCACCATTGGAGGAGCGTTTGGTTCACCTTGAGAAACTTGATGAGCAGCATTGGGATGCCCTGGTGGCTCTAGAAGTTGATAAACGTCACTTAAAGGACCAATACGATAAGTCTGTATGCCCAAGGGCGTTTAGTGAAGGAGACTTGGTCCTTTTGTGGGATCAACCGAAAGAACCCTTGGGGGTAGGGAAATTTAATCCTATGTGGCATGGTCCTTACATGGTCAAGTGTGTGTTAGAGAAGGGTGCGTATGAGTTAGTGGATTATGAAGGAACAACCTTGGTGGAGCCTAGAAATGGGCTCTACCTTAAGAAATACTATGCATGATCTTCAGCCAAGGCTGCTTATTGTATATTAATGTACAGTTTTGCATAGTTAGGTCTTTTTCTTATCATGATCGGGTTTGTGATTAGTTTTCGTTTATTTTGGTAGATGTCAATGAAATATTCCACCTACATAGGATTTGCGGATGGTGCAAGCCGTCACACTCAACACTCAGCCTCTGCTGCTTGGGTGATTTATACTCCTATGGGTCAGGTACTGTCTTCAGGAGGCATATGTCTACGGCCATCTTCCAACAATGTTGCTGAGTATAGTGCTAAGTACACTCACTGAGTTGATGTTTCATGTTACTCAGTAGTGTAGTGCTCCAGTCATAAATGGTGGGTCTCATGCACTCCATTGCATAGAACATCAGAGGCCGCGAGGCCTGGTGGAGTGATACCAAGCCTGCTATCCTGCCTAGTGTCAAAAGTATGGCCTTTAGGCCCAGCACCTGTATAGCATTGGTAGGGACCTGACTCCTCATGTTATCTGTGTCTGGATAGCAGTACACTGCAATGTACTCGTCGATAGTTAGGCCACCTCCTGGCCCACCACGGGAATGAAGGTTCACCACTTCCCCTCGTCTAGATAGCCCTGTAATGAAATATATGTCCTCCACCTCTATGGTGAGGGACATCCCATCTATCTGGAAGGACTCCAAGTCTGGATCCTAGTAATCCACCAGCATCTGTAATAGTCTTGGTTTGGCCCTCAAACCACCAAGACACCAAAACTTGTAGAGTTCGCATGCACATAGAGCTTGTTGAGCCATTAGATCGGCCCTTACTGCTTCCTCTACTTCACCATGTTCATGCTCTCTCCACTCTAGGACCATCCTGCATAAGAAATTTCAAATTTGTCCATCAGATTATTGAAAAAACCTTATGCGTGGCCTCATACGCGATTGTTTTCAAAAAAGCCGCGTATGTACGCGGGTTTGAGGGTATTTTCCGCATATATCTAGCCCTATATGGGGAAAAAAACTTGATTTTCGTGTGGGCTACAGCGCTCATTTTGGGTTGGCATAGAAACCTTATTTGACCATGGAATTTCATGAAAATTGCATCAAAATGAAAGAGAAGAGCATGGGTAAATACCTGGAAGAAACAGTAGTGAAATCCGTCGACTGGATCTCCTGGAATTCGCTATTGAAAATCAGAGCTCAAATGGGTAAAAGTTTCGAATGTTTTATAATATTTTGAATTGTTTACTATTTATAGAAAATTTTCAAATATTTGAAAATTTTTACCCCCTTTCCTATAGTTTTGACATTTTCTAACCATTTTGGACCATTTTTTACATAATTCATGTTGTAGAGGACCTTTTTCAGTGCCGTTTCAGCCATTGGATTGACCCGTTCATGCCGATATTAGGTATCATGTATAAACTGGCATATAGGTTAGGTTTCATCATTGTTTGCATTTTTCATGACCTTATGACCATCTCACCATGACCTTAGGTACGGACCCACTCTGTTATGTCATGGAACCTTCTTGCTGTTTTAGAAGTGGCATGATATGAGTGGTAGAGCCTCACCTTACATGGGTACCCTAGTTAGTGCCTTAGTTTCATTTGGTGCCCATGCCGACATTTTCTCTTTTAGGGTGTGGGAGTCCATTGTATAGTACTGCCATGACATTTCGCAAGAGCCTCATACTCCTCTTGATCTTTTGCTGGCTTATTTCCCTTAGGACTCCCTCATGTCAAGTTGTGAATGCATTATCATGAGATTTTCCTGCCTTATTGAGATTTATTCCGGCTCCCCTGACATTGCGTTTCAGCCATATAGCTTGAGCTTGTCTCATGTCTAGCCATGCAGAGCCATTTTTTATATCCTTCGCAGCTTGTTTCCATTTTTATCGGGAGGGGACTTTCCCTCGAGTGTCGATATCCTACACATGTATCCTTGCATTGAGCATAGGCATGTTCCACTGCTTGGAACTAGTTTGTTTGCCCTTATGACACTCGTCTCCTCATAGTCTATAACTATAAAGCCATTTTATTCTTTTTCAAGCTTTTTAAATAATTGAAAAAGTCCAAAAAAATAAAAAAAACCAAAAAGCCGGACAAGGAAAGATGTTATCTGTGGCAACTGTCAAATCGTGTCGCCTTCAAACAGAGCACTGTATATCACATCCATTGGTTGGGTTATAGTTTGACTTTAGGAGTTGTACTCGTTTATCTGAGTTTATCTCCACCGACTGGTTAAGCTTCCAGTCCCTATGGAGCGTCTATCGATGCCTCCTATGTCACAGAGATGTCCCAGTTTGTTTATCGAATCTATGCTGCCTTTATTTAGTCACCATACGCCATTATGATCTTGTTTGAAGGAAGTTGAATCTTGCGTCGGTCATTCTTCAGTTCTCTTGACTTTGCATGTCGGCCATTCCCGGTACAGTTACTGGTTCGTGCACCTTATGATCGAGTCCTTCCACATTATACAGCTTTGCTGAGTACCTCATGTTGGATGATGGGGGATTCCTTAATGCCCTCCTTCCAGCGAATTTCATCCCATCGACTTTAGATCATTTATTCTGGGATTGGAATCTAGAGTCATTTTGAGTGCCTTGAGACTTGCAGTCATCAGTGGCAGGTCCTCTCACCATCGACAGTCTTTGGGAATACATCAATGTCCCCTAATTGATGGATACTCTCAAGTGTTCGACCTCAACACATTTATTCACACTTGTTAGTTTGCACTCTAGTACCTTGATTCCCATTTTCATTATTGATGGGTGATCTCGCGTTTGTTAATGGTATACATTAATGACTGGGAATCAGATGATGCACTACTATGTTCGACCTCGACACCTCTATTCGCATAGTAGGACATGTACTTGTAGCAGTTTGTGTAGAAGACTTTCCAGGTCGGTGGCATCTCTTATATGCTACCTCCTTGATCGTGCTAGTGTTCATGAGATTTCAGCTCTCGTGAATTCATTCCAGTATATGTCAAATATTTCCAGTCACTATGGAGATTTTGATCTGTTATATATCTTCAGCCATTATGGAGATCATGGTCCTTTGTATATCTTCATCATGGAGATTCTGATCTATGTATATTGTACATGGTGATGACCACTTATGTGATATCTTGTATCATGCCTATTCATGGCCATTGTACTCTTATGTATCCGGGACTGCTATATGTATTTACAGTTATGTGCAGAGTTGTATTATTGTACTATGCTGATTGGGTGGCTGGTATTCCATTTGGGATCCTTCATCACTCCACTTATGGGATGGAATTATAATGTATTTCATCCATTGTATGACCCCTTTGACCTCACACATTAGGGGGCATCTGTTATAGCTGATTTCACCACTCCAGGTGAATCACACTTTGTATGGTCTTCCCCTGTCCCGATGCAGACTCCTTAGACCCCATGGACCATTTTTTGTCCTTTGATGTTTCCTTAACCATCCCCAAAAGCATGTGAAAAATGATACATGCAACTTTTAAACCCATAATCGTGTATATACGTGGGTTTGACCACTAAAACCACGTACATCGGGATGTGTACAAAATCCCAATCCTTTTGGATTTTTCCTTGACATGGATCCAACTCACTCGACTCCTAACCTTCCATATGCCTTGAGATCGCTTGGATTCAACCTTTCATTACCTCTTTGAAAAGCTATATAAGGAACACCTTGGTACATTGAAGGCATGAGAGAGAAATAAGAGAAAAGAAACTATAGTCCATTGTTGCCGAAACTTATGCTTGAGTCTGCATCCCTTTGTCCCTTGGAGCACTTTAGTGTTCTTCCCAAGCTTGCATTTTGCTTGTGATCTTGCTATCTAGTGATGGAGGATTGAAGTGGTGGAGGCCCAAGTGGGGGATTCAGTTTCTTCGGTTCGCAGACGTGCCGACAGAGGTTGTATCTTGTAATCTCTGATTTATATTAATAGAAATATCTTTTCCTGTCCAATAATGTGTGTTTGAATGAATATTTTATCCATTGGAATATGTCAAATGCTTATACATTATTGATTATATATGCTAGAATAGATCTAACACCATGATATATAGAATGCTTGTATTGTTTACTTGTTGTTGAGGAAGTAATCTATCAATTCAAGCTGAAGTTGGAAAGCTCAACTGGGATCTACTTCAACTGTCTGGAATAAGGTACGAGGTATGATCCTTTAGTGTTAGACGTTTAATTTCTATTGCATATTGGAAAGGATTGATTTCTGGAGTCATGCTGTCTATTGTGGTACCCCAAGCCATAGGAATTTCTCTCCGTAACAATAAGTGATAAGTTACAATTGATGGTTCATTATTTATATTTTGGCGGAATACCCTTTCATTAAGAGTCATGTCTTTTCGTAAAGACATTATTAATTATTATATACATATATACATACATACACACATATATATATATATATGTTTATGTTTATTATTATTATTATTTAATTCTTTGTTGTTATTATTTAAGTTTGTTACATTGCCTTCCCCTTAACGAAAGCTTTGTCCTCAAAGCTTCATTGACAACAATGTCTGATTTGCTTGAACTGTCATCTCTGGATCCTTTGCGACACTTGATGAGATAAGACAATACGAGTTATGGATTCCCTAGGAGAATTGTCGCATTGTATCTGCTGTGGTCCATCCCAAATCTATTTTGATTGGACCTCTGAGATTTTTTGGGAAATAGATTGTGTCAATTGTTTCTTAGTATGTCGAACTGTTTTCTTGTTAACATAACTCTTTTGTGAATGCTCATTTTTACCCTGTCGTTGGTCAAAATTATGATTATAATTGGGTTGTCTGCAAGGTGTATGTGTTGTTTGTTTTTATTCCTTTTTATCTACAGCGAGGACTTCCTTCACTTACTCGACTTGAATTTGCTTTTCAAAGAGCCTGGATGCTTCTCTTCGGATTTGCGCTATTTTGTTCTCCAGTAGATTGTTTTTACTCTGAATCTTCTTGAACCTTTCGTATTGTGAATTTTTGTCCTCTTTTAACTTCTCGATTTCTTTCTCTAGTTCTTAATTAAGATTTAGAAGGAATTGATTTTTTTCTTGTTTTCTAGAACTTTTCCTTTGATGTCTTCATTTGATTTGTCTGCTTTCTTGGTACTCTTTAACTTCTTGATCTTCGTAACTAATATTTAGTATTATGATTTCTTAATCGGTATATTTCTTCAGTATTAATTGTTAATTTGTTATAGAATTTCTTAATTTCCAACTTGTGCACTTTTTTTAGTCTTCCTCTTTTTTTTGGAGTTCCTCAATCTGTTGTTGAAGGCAACGATTCTCTGCTTCTTGGCATCTTCCTTTTGTCTGAATTAGCATGATTTTTTCATCTTTGTCCTTGATGATTTTGTTTAATCGTTTTATTTCTTTGTTATTCTCGAATGCATCTCTCATGGTTTTTTGGTTTTGTAGATTTTGATTGGTATATTTTTAACTCATTAATTCCTTAGAAATATCCATCTCCGTCATGTCAAATACTTTGTGAATTGCTACTTGTAGTTGGGATTGCAACTATGATTTAGAATTTGCCATAATTCTCGACTTCTAGTGCTCTTTGATGATAGTTGGTTTTCCTTTTGACTGACTTCTTGTCTTCTTCAATTTTGTCTTGTTTTTCTTTACTCTTGTAATTTAATAATTTTACTTAATACAATGATTAAGTAATTATTATTATTATAATAATAATATTTTTTCTTTCTTCTTTTTGAAGGTTGATAAAGACTTCTTGTAGATTGGGTGGGTGGGAGGAATGATTGTTACCTTCCCCACCTAAGTTCAAATCTCACTTGCTTCTTAGTAGCAATTATTCTGTACTTTTAGATTTTTTTCCCTTAAGTTTTGTAAAATTCCAGTAGATTGGTAGTTGGGAGTAATGAGTGTTACCTTCTCCACCTAAGTTCAAATCTCACTTGATTCTTAGTAGTAATTATTATGTACCTTTAGATTTTTTTCCTTTAAATTTTGTAAAATGGTGTAGATTGGGTGGTTGGGAGGAATGAGTGTTACCTTCCCCACCTAAGTTCAAATCTCACTTGTTTCTTAGTAGTATTTATTATGCACTTTTATATTCAACCCTAAGCCCACCTATTAAGAAACCACGTGTGGTTTCACTTTTACCCATTTTTTAGTTTTAGTTTTACTTTTTTTTTTTATCTTTTTTTTTATGGACAATGTCCTATTTTTTAGGGAAACCCTAATAGTGGTTAAAAACCAAATTTACACAAAGTGTAAATAATTTCCAAGGGTCGTATAGCTTTGATACCACTGTAACATCCATAGTTGGATATTCTCAATTAACTCATAATGAACCTGTAATTTATGAAATAACCCACATATCCGTAGATATAAAATGATGTATAAATTGATAGATAAGTGATAAGTTACAATTGAGGGCCTGCTATTTATATTTTGGTGGAATACCCTTTCATTAAGAGTCATTTATTTTCGTAAAGACATTATTAATTATTATGTGTGTGTGTGTGTGTGTGTGTGTGTTGATGTTTATTATTATTATTATTATTTTATTATTGTTTGTTTTTTTTATTAATAGAAAATTTAAAAGGTTTTATATAAAACAGGCTGTGCACAGCCATACATTACAGAAAATAGGTAGATACGGAGAGTTCTTGCAGTTCAAAAAAGGAGAAAACAAAACTGGTCCAAAAAGATGACCAAAGAGCTCCACACAGAGTTTTTACATAACTTCTAAGGCCTAGGGTAGTGTATACCCTTATAAACTGCTGACTAAGAAACAAACAAAAAAACATGAAAATATTAAACCACTAAGAATTGCCTGGGTGCTTCATGGGCTAAACAACTGATTCCTCCTCCATGGGGTGAGCTGCAGCTGCTGGAGTTTCAAAATCCTTACTGCATTGATTCATGCTAATCAAACATTGGAGGTCTTCTTGGATTATGTCCACCTTGCCCATGATTTCCGTGAGGTTGTTTTCAGTATCATCAATCCTAGAGTCATGATTACTTATTTGATATGAGGTGTAGATGACCACTTAACCCATATTTTTAACCTCTTGGGCAATCATTAGAGGAATTTTAAGGTCTAAAATGGGCCTCCTAAGGAAAATAATAAAATAATAGTTAAAATAATAAAATAATATTTATTATTTTTGGAGGAAGAAAGAAAAAAACTACTTTTTGTGTTCGCATTTTCGATATATCTCCTTGTGTTTTTACTCAAATTTTTATCGGGAGAGCTCGTTGGATGTGGAATTTGATTCTACATCCAACGAGTACCCACACTACATACTTTTGATGGACCTCGCTACCCCAAAAACAAGAAATACCTAAAAAAAAATGTGATGATGATGTCATCATCACACTTTTTAGGTATTTATTGTTTTTGGGGTAGTGGGGTCCGTCAAAAGTCAAAAGTAGGTAGTGTGGGTACTCGTTGGATGCAGAATCAAATTCTATATCCAATGATCTCTCTCGATCGAAATTTGAGTAAAAACACAGGGAGATATGTCGAAAATACGAAGAAAAAAAAAATTGGTTTTTTTATGACAAATATGTCAATTCAACCATTATGGTTGACTCATTTTATTGAAATTCTATTGGTTCTTGAATTCCAACTCACAAGAACTTATTCTTGGCACATTTTCTTATAAGGCCCATTTTAGACCCCAAATTTCCTCTAATGTTCCTTGTTGTCCATAATGCCGATGGCCATCATTTCATACAAACGCCTGAGATTTTTCTTCAAGTCTACTAGCCCAGCATTCTCGTTTTCCTGATCCATTTTTCCTTGTCCGGGAGAAATTTCTATTCTAGAGAAATCGCAGTGAAGAGATCGAATTGCACCAACAAACTCTTGAGCTTGCTCGTTGACAGAGGGACCATTTAGAACTGATTTAAGAGTGTTGAGTTCCTGCACGAGGTAGTCATGGTATTTCTTGTTTCGAAAGGAGAGAGTGTCGACCGCACCTTCTTTCCACCCTGAACAATTGCAACCCAAAATTAAATTGCTTCCTGCTATAAAGGACTAGTCGTCAATGGAGAGGCTGAGCCCAGAACCTGAATTCGAGAACCACAAAGAGACCCCAGCTTGTGTAGAGCATAAACAAGTGAAGAAAGTGGTGAGAGATAGCCTTTATTTTACAAAGACCCTGGTGAGAGGAAAAGATTCCCATGGTATTTCCTGCAAAATTCACTTGTCAACCCATGAAATAACATCTAGTAGAACCTTCTCCAGAGAAATCACATAGCGAACAGAGTGAGCACCATTGCCAAGAGGAGAATGAGGGTGAGGGAGGATTTGGAGGGAAGACGTAATGGAGAGGATGAATAGACCCGGAACATGCGAGATACAGGAACAATTAAACCAAGGGTGATGAGCATTAAAACCTTAAGGAATTGAGGGAAGGTCGATGCAGGGAGGGAGCCACATGGCGGTAGAGAGGGGAGGATTAGGACAACATGTTAAGGCAACAGATCCTTCATGAAAATCCATAGGATTATGGCCAGTGTTGAAAGGAGGGAACACGGTAGAAAGAAGAGGAGGGGTGGAATGATAAGGTTTGGAGCCTTCGTATAAATCCTTAGAGCCTACACATAAAACAATAAAACCTTCACATAAATCGTTGGGAGTGAGGTCGATGAGATGGGGGTCTCAACTTGCATCCCACAAATTGATTAAGGAATGGGTTTGGGGTGTGGGATTTGGCCATTTAGACAAAATTGACCTTGAGGTAAGGAGGCCCCCGAATTAGCCAAAGCATCAGTAGCAGCATTGTTTGTGCAAAGGATGTGATAGAATTCATAGTGCTTATATAAGAGAGGAGTGATTTTGTCATGCATATTGTTAGTTTTTCAACATTAAGCTAGCATATCATTAGGATCTTTAACTAAGAGAACAACAAGCACAACAATCAAACACAAGAGACAATGAACATAGTGTTTTTCCTTGGGGAAACCATAAATGGATAAAACCACACAACTTCCCCAAAGATATAATCAACACCAAAGTGAAACCCAAAAACAGTAAGACAATGTCCTGACAACAATAAGCTCTTTCCTCTAGCCCCAGTGTCTTTCTCTTCCTCAACTATGCAGTACACTTGAGTGTGTATGAGTTGTGTGCTAAATAGAGAGTCCAACTCTCTATTTATACTAATCCCGACATGACTAAAACCCTACTAGGGATGACTTCACTAGGTGAGTCTAATAACCCTAGTGCCCTGGAACTACCGGG
Organism: Pseudotsuga menziesii; assembly: GCA_001517045.1. Classification (NCBI taxonomy): domain Eukaryota; kingdom Viridiplantae; phylum Streptophyta; class Pinopsida; order Pinales; family Pinaceae; genus Pseudotsuga; species Pseudotsuga menziesii. Next base: position 88,024 of record LPNX010891995.1, on the reverse strand, counting down.
ACTTTAACCCTTAGACAATAGGAGGGTTACCCACAATGGCTTGACATGACTTGTTTACATTATATATTCTCCCGATAGGAACATCGAGGCATGACATGACACAAGAACATCCCAGAATAAACATTGGGTTACAATAGATAAGAAATACAAGTGAATACATTTTGAAGTTACAATTACATCAACACTCCTTCTTAACTAGGAAGGTATTCTCTCGACACAATTTTCATCACTGGTCTTCTTCTCTAGATCTTCTTGTCATCTACATTCTTGAATTCTTATTTGTATTCAAGTCTTCTTTGTCTTCAAGTCATCTTCGTCTCTAGATCTATATCGTCACTCGATCTGGATCATCATCGCTGGATCTGGATCATCACTTGATCTGGATTATCATCACTGGATCTGGATCATCAGTCGATCTGGATCATCTCTGGAGAATCATCTTTGGATCTGGATCATCTCTGCTGGATCATCAATACTGAATCTTCATAGGTGTTATCTCATGTTTCGTCTCGTCATAGAAAGTTCTACAGAGCCAGCCCTTTTTCATGCTGGATGTAGGCCTAGCCAACATGTAGGTATTCTCCCAGCACTTACATCTGATCATGTAGGAACTAATCCTATAATCATATCAGAAAGGCAACGCCCAACACTCACATCTGAGCATGTGGTAACATAGCCCACAACCTTGTCAGAAATCCCCAGCACTTACATCTGATCAACCAATGATCAAAGAAAGGCCCAACACTTACACTTGGCCATGCAAGGAACCAATCCTCCATGCCAAAAGGCTCCTGCACTTACATCTGATCAACCAATGATTGAAGAAAGGCATTACACTTACATCTGATCAACCAATCATCGAATAAAGGTACAACACTTATATCTGATCAACACATGATCGAAGAAAGGCTCAATACTTATATCTGATCAACACATGATCGAAGAAAGGCTCTACACTTAAATTCGACACATACAAGGAACCAATCCATATGCATGTTAGAAAAGTTGTGCACTCACATCTGATCCTATAAGAACCAATCCTACTGTCATATTAGAATGGCCCCAAGTCCTAGATTGAGCTACCTGGTAACTGAACAGGTGCCTCCATTCTCGAGGAGAATGGCAGTTTCCCTTACATCTTTCCTACTTGACAGAATGGCCAGCACTCACATCCGACATGGAAGGAACCAATCCTCTCACCATGACAGAGTGGCTCAGCCCTTATATCTGACCTACTCGTCATAATGGCTATGGATCTCAGCACTCATATATGACATGGAAGGAACCAATCCTCTCACCATGAAAGAATGGCTCAGCCCTTACATCTAACCATGGAAGGAACCGATCCTCTCACCATGTCAAAATGGCTATGGGACTCATCACTTTCCCTTGGAGGAAACCTCTATATGCAGAACACCAAGCTTATCCCTGAAGTACTCAAACTTCACCCTAGCCAATGGCTTCATCAATACATCAGCTATCTATTCCTTCGTCGCAACATACTGGAGCTTCACTGCTTCCTTCTGCACCATATCCCTGATATAGTGATATTTAATCTCGATATGCTTTGACTTGTCATGGAACATTGGATTCTATGACAACTTTACGCAACTATGGTTGTCACAATGTATACAAGTGGCATCCATCTGGAGATCAAATAAATAAGACGGTAGCTTTCACAGCCATACTTCCTCACAACTAGCTAAACAAGCTATGACATACTCTACTTCAGCTGTACTCAGTGCCACATAGGATTGCTTCCTGCTAAACCAAGAGATCAGACTCGATCACATACTAAAGCAACAACCTAAAGTTCTTTTCCTATCGATGGCACTGCCTGCCCAATCTGAATTAACATAACCCTCCAAGTTAATATTTTGATTCACCTCGTACTTGAGCCCATAATCAATTGTACCCCTCAAGTACCTCAAAATGTGTTTTGCAGCAATCAAGTGAACATGTCTCATATCTATCAAGAACTGGCTCAAGGTGTTCACAGCAAAGCAAATGTCTGGTCTCACGTTCGTCAGGTACATCAAGAACCCAATCATCTGATGATACATCATGGCATCAACTGTCCATGATGAAGCATCACTCAATAGCTTCAGCTTTGATGCTATAGGTGTGGCCATAGCCTTGCAGTCCATCATCCAAAACCTGTTCAAGATCTCTACTACATATTTCCCTTATCTGATGGAGATTCCATCTTCATTCTGCCACACCTCCATACCTAGAAAATAATGCATCATACCCAAGTCCTTCATTTCAAACTCGACAGCAAGATTTCTCTTCGTATCATCAATCAACCCATCCATACCTATTACAAATAGATCATCTACATATAGTAGAAGCATCACTAGGTTTCCATCTTCAACCTTGTAGTAAAGGTTGGAATCTGCTTTACTCTTGGTAAAGCCCAAATTGGGTAGAAAGCTTTCAATTCTGTCGTACCATGTCTTGGATGCATGTTTAAAACTGTACAGGGATTTCTTCATTCTACACACATGAGAATATTTGTCATGTGTCTCAAAACTGAGTGGTTGTTCTACATACACTTCCTCTTCCACTACACCATTCAAGAAAGTAGTCTTAACATCCATTTGGTGTATCTTCCATTTCATTAGTGCAGCCAATGCAAGTACTGTTCTGATGGAAGTGTATCTGGCCATAGGAGCAAAGGTTTCTTCATAATCTATTCCTTCCTTCTGTGAGAGGCCACGAGCCACAAATCTTGCCTTATATTTTTCAATGCTACCGTCTGCAACATGCTTGATCTTGTAGATCCATTTGGAAGTTACAACTAACTTCCCTTCTGGTCTTGGGACAACATCCCAAACATCATTCTTCATGATCGATTGATACTCTTTGATCATAGCATCCTTCCATTCTTTCCGTTCTTCCACTTCTTCATAGTTGGGAGGTTCTTTATTGATAACATCACATAGTAAAGCTACATATCCAGAACAAGATTTGGTTCTCTTTCTTTCTCTGTGATTCTCTTCTGGAGCCCCATATCTTTCTGCACCTTGGATAATTTCTCGTACCCAAGCAGGTTTCCTCTTGTGAGGATTCTTCTCCTGAGGTGGATTTACAGGTCTTTTTGGTTCTTCAAATTCTCGATCTTCTTCTTGAATTTCTTCATTCATGGTTGTATCATGAATTTTGGGTGCTTCTGCTTCTTCAGTTTCTTCAGCAGGTCTCTTTCTGGATTTGTTGTAAGCTGTGTCTTCATCAAATGTTACATCCTTGCTGATGTCGATCTTCTTGTATCCTGGGAAGTATATTATGTAATCCTTCGAGCTTTCAGAGTATCCTAAAAATATACCCTTCTTTCCTGAAGGATCTAGTTTTGTTCTCTTTTCTTTTGGTATGTGTATGTACACTAGACAGCCAAATATTCTGAGATGGCTAACTTCTAGTTTCTTGTCAAAGAATACTTCTTTAGGAGTCTTGTTCTCGAGTACTATGTGTGGAGTATGGTTCTATACATACACTGCTATTTTGGCTTCTTCTGCCTATAGATGCATAGGAATATCTTGATCATGATGCATTTCTCTTGCAGCTTCCATGATGGTTCTATTATTCCTTTTGGCAACCCCATTCTATTTTGGATTGTAAGGAGTGGACAACTCCCTCTTAATCCCTGATTCTTTGCATAAGTCTTTGAATTCATTTGATGTGAATTCTCCTCCATTATCTGATCGAAAGGTCTTGATATTATTTTCTGTGTGATTCTTGATCAAGGCTTTGAATTCCTTGAACTTGCTGAAAACTTCATCTTTGTTCTTCATGAAGTAAATCCATGTCTTACTAGAAAAATCATCAATGAAAGAAACATAGTATACATACCTGCTTAGTGAGCTTGATGGCATTGGTCCGCATACATCAGAGTGGATGATTTCCAAGATTCTTTTTGCCTTACTCTCGCTACTTGGAAATGTCTTCTTTGTATTCTTTCCTTTCGCACATCCTTTGCAGACCCATTCATGTTTTGCTTGAATTTTTGGAATACCTTTAACAACTTTGCTTGCAAGTGGTAGTGCTCTGTAATGCACATGTGGAAGCCTTCTGTGCCAAAGTTCATTTGGCTCTACTGTGTCATGGACCATAGCTTGTTTTGGATGGCCCTTCAGTCTATTGTATAAGCCTCCTTCTTGTTCTCCAATCACTATTGCATCATCAATAGTCTTTCCTCTTGGACACATGATGACATGGCCATCTACAATTGCAACCCTCATACCTTTTGCATCCAATGCTGATATGGATAGAAGATTCTTCTTCAATCCTGGTACAAATAAGAAATTTTTCATTTTTATAGATTTTCCAGAGTCTAGCTTGTAGGAGGATTCACCACTACCTTTTATGGGATATTGGTAGTCATCCCCAAGCTTCACCTTATGGGGTGAGTTATGTTCAGATAGTTTCTCAAAGGATTCCTTTAAACCTATCATGTGCTTGGAAGCCCCACTGTCAATAAGCCAATTTTTTCTTCCATGTGAAACAGTTCCCATGAGAGTGGAGATAAGAACATATTCATCTTCACTTGAAGAGTCTTCACTTTCTTGTTTTAATCTCTTCCTGGGAGGATCATCATCCTCAGCAGTGTGAGTATGATGTCTTCTTTTGGAGTTCCTCTTCTTCTTGGATCCATTCTTATTCTTGGGATAGTTTTTAGCAAAGTATCATATTTCATCACATGTATAACAACTGAGTCTGGATGGATCCCTTCTCATAAAGTTATTTTTCTGATGAGAATGCTTACCTTGGTGATGATGACTTTATCTTCTTCCTTTCTATCATAGATTCCTTGGATGAATGAATCCCATGACCTAGGGAGGCCATTCAATGTTGTCATCACAATTTCTGCATTCTCCACTTCTTCATGTACAGCTTCTAGTTGTTCTTTGATTTGGGAGACTCTTGTGAAGCATGAATGGATGGTCTCCTCATTCTAGATCTTGACATTCTTCAACTGGTTCCTTAGAGTCATCTTTCGATTGATGTTTTTCCCTTCAAACAATTTGGTTAGGGAATCAAACATGGATTTAGGTGTCTTGAGAGAGGACACCTATGGAATGAGGTGATCCTTGATAGAATCAGCAATGATCCTTTTTTCCATAACCAAATTCTTCTTATGTAAGGACTTGGCCTCATCTCCCTCTGTTGTAAAGGAAAGTGTCCTATGGCTAGGGTTTAAGAGGCCATCAACGTACTGGGGTTGAAAGAGAGATGCACAATGTTCAGCAAGTATATATAAACAAGATTCAGAGATGAGAAAGGTCCACACCTGACTAACCAAAGGCTGGTCCAAGCTTTCTCTTCAATCCTCTTCTTGCTCCTCTCACTCCAAGAGACCTGCAAAACAAGTTATACCTTCCTCAAGTCATTATGACCACATATAAGACAATGATAATCAAATGAATATGAAACAATGATCTGAATAACATTATAATATGATCATAAAAAAAGATTCAATCACACATTGAACAATGATTTGGGAAGAAGAAGGACATCACATATTTATTAATCTTGAAAATAAGTACAAGTATACCTTCTCTTCAAGTTTGGCACCTCACGAAACCTTGATCTGGTTCTGCTGCTTCTCTTCTCCAAAGAACTCAGCCTCCAAGCTCTGCAACACTAAGGGAAGACCTCCAGGGAAAAGGTGTAGGCAAAGAGAGTCCCGATTCCTCCAGCATAACAGTGCATAAATTCCAAGTCTCTTCTCATGGCCTTTCCTACCTATATTTATATGGGTGAAATAAGGTAGTTCGAAGGTTAGAGAAGTTACAGCAGTTAAGGAAATGCAGTTACATGACATAACTAATCTCCAGTTAATGCATGTTTTAATATTTAAATGTTAAGAGACACATTCATGGGTCTGCAGTAGAGAAACCCGTGAACGATGCACAACTATATAGGAGAGCAAACCGCGAATACAAGGATTTGTGACCTGCTACAAGGGAGACTAGCGAGTAATGCGCGAGTTGTCAATAGAGAGAGTCGCACATACATCCTAACATGGCAAATGTGGCAAAGTAATTAGCTAGATAGAGGCAGAATGTATTTCATAATAAGCCAAGCTATAGTGTTCTGGGCAAACCTCAATCCATAAATTTCCTTTTGTGTGCCAACATAAGGAAAGTTGATACTCGGATGGAGAGGTGCCATTCTGGTGTATAACAGATGCCCCCTAATGTGTGAGGTTAGAGGGGAAGACGATAGCCGAAATACATTATAAAGGAAACAGATGAGTATGGAGAGAGAGCAGAGAATCCAAGATCGAAAGGCTTGAGTGAAGGTACCTGTAAGAGAGATAAATGTCAGAAAACTGATCTCTGGAACATACACGTCCATATACAAAACATCACCATAAAGATACAGGTGGATCCAACATATGTATAACTGATGAAACTATCATGGTCGCTCGATATGCAAAAAGGCACCATATCAAATCTAAAGGAGCCATGGCCACAAATGAACAAGGTGGATCCATGCTCAACAATCGATCATAGACACAAAAATACAAGGTGGATCTATGTCTCAGCAAAATGTCCTATAAAGTATAACAAGGTCTTGCGCAACTTTGGCAATAGCAAAAGATGACAATACTACTGTCGGCCCCAAGGTCTTCAATCCAAAACCTCCCAAAAAAGGTACGAATCCTAACCATGCAAATAAAGCAGTTGAAGTCGAACATGGAGGAAACCGTTTGATTACCGGTCAATAATGAAAACCGTTAACAAATGCAAGGGAAACCACCATTAACGAAAATGGTCCCCAAGGTACCTAGTACATTCTAACAAGTGTGATTACAAGGACTTGAAGTCGAGCACTTGAAGAATCCATTGAGTAGGATACATTAAGGTATCCCCACTACCCAATAGCGAGGGAAATTTCCATTGAGGACAACAATTCCCAAGGTACTGTCATAAAAATCTAAATCTCGTCCCCAGAGCAAGATGTGTTGCAGTCGATAGGAAGAGATCCGTTGGAAGGAAGGCATTAAGGCATCCTTCATCATCCAACACGAGGTAAGTCAAAGACTAGTTGGATCTGGAATTGGTACTGAATTTCACAAAAGGGACCGCTGAAGACATGATGTAATGAACTGATACCAGGGAATGGCCGACACAAAAGGTCAAGGCAACTGCAGAATGGCCGACAAAAGTTTAATCCTTGAACAGTGAGCATGACACAAAAGTGACTTAGGCAGATTTTGACACAAAATAGGACCAACGAAACAAATCTGCAATGTAGGAGACATTGACAGATTCCCCATATAATTGGAAAAGAGACCAACTGGAGGAGTAAGAAAACTCTGAATCAGGATAAGGTCAAAAGAATAGGACCCAACTGTTGATAGACTCAAAACTGGTGCTTTGTTCAAGGAAACAAGACTTGCTGCCATGATGTAAAAAGACATGGAAATAAACCTTCCCCTTCCCTTCTTTCTTGTAAAGGTTTAACGAGTCCAAGAAAGAAAACTCGGGAATATCTTCATTTTTTAACAAGCTCGAAGAAAAGAAAGAAGAATGCTTGATAAAGCACTAATTCATGGATTTTACGAGCCCGAACTAGTACATGCTCGACGGTGTTTTCATAGTTTAGAGAGTTTGAAAACTCCAAAGAAGACTCCAGGGGGGTCCTTTTTCGTACAATTTAGTCTCCTGAGGCCGAAAAAGTATAAAACAAACCAAAGAAGAACTCTCTTAACTTTCGAAGAAGAAAAGGCGCACCTTTTTCGTAATTAGTCAGGAAGGTCCGAAAAAGGTTAAATTACCACCTACCCAACGCTCCTTCAAAAGCAGCATATAAAGCCTGAGTTTTACGAGTGTGAAGGAAGGCAAGATCACTCGGAAAGATCCATTTGATTACGAGAAATGGAGCTTACAACAATAAACTCGATGCTTTGTTCTTTAGGGTTTAACGAGCATGACAAAGACATAAAGTACACTTGGAATCTTTTTCATGTTTTCGTCCAGAGCACGAAAAAGAGAAAACTAAGCTCATACCAGGGGTTCCTTTTCCATAAGTTTAGTCCCTCAAGTCCAGAAAAGAGATAAACCTATTCCTGAGAATACTCTTCTCAATTCAGTAGAAAAGAGAGTGATCCTTTCTCGTACTATTCCACATGGTCCGAGAAAGAGATAACCTACCACCAATGTGGATTCCCATTCACATATTCTTAACGATCCTGAATGGACAAGTTTACTCGGCAATCAAGTCTATTTTGAGGAGTCAGACTTGGGCCTAAAGAAACTCATAATATTTCCCGTGAAGTTTTAACGAGTCCAGAAAAGTCAACTCGCAGCCTCCTTACTGTTTTTAACGAGCTCGAAGGAGAGCATAAAGAATGCTCTAAATGCGAGGAGACGAGTGTCATAGACAGGCGAAACTAGTTCCAAGCGCAAGGAACAAACCTATGCATAATGCAAGGAAAGCGATCAAGATAAGGACACTCGGGGAAGGTCTCCTTGGGGTAAAGGGTGTCAAGCTGTAAAGGCAAAATGGTACAAGGCTAAGCGGCGATGAGAACAAAGATGAGGGATTATACAACGAGCTAAAAGCATGGAAGCCGGCATCAGGCTCATAAGCACGAGCAAGGCATATGCAAATGCAATTACAGCTTGAACAACAAGGTGAGGCCCATAAATAGTTGTGAATCCAACTAATAATACCGTCTCCAAGAAACAACAGCATCAGAAGAAACGATCCGATGCAGGTCACTTTGGCAGAAACACTTGTGACTTTGCTATCTTCTACAAAAGGAAAAGTCAAGGCAGAATCAACCGAAGAAGATTCTATAGGACCAAGGCTCGAGGGTTTATAATCAATAAGATCAACCTCAGCAGAGAAGCGAAAATCAACAAGGGAGATAGAGTCTGCAGGAACAAACTCAATATCACAGGAGCTGAGAAATTCATAAAAAAAAATAAATAAATAAAAAAAAATCAAACTCACCAGGATCACTGACTTGCTTTTCAAATGAAGAATCAAAAGACTCAACAAAAACCAACATAAGAAAAAAAGAAGGCTTACTAAGCAAATCAGGGTTAGACTTAATCACAACTAAAAAAGAAGGTCAGACTGTATCAAAGACTCCGGGAAGACTTCATCCGAAAGGAGGAAATCATCCGAGATAGGACACATATCTGAACTTTCAAATGGGTGGATAGAGTGGAGAGAAGGCTCTACAATCTGTATAGGATGACTCACCCGATCAACTGCTGGGACCAAGTCCCGAGAAGGTAAGCATGAAAACAGAGGCTTCCTCTCGGTAGCAATTGAACACAAATGACAAGAAGCCACATAGTTCATCTGTGGCGGGGTAGTGTCTACAGAAACACTAGTAATCAATAAAGGAAAGACTTGGTCTCTAGTTGGGTCAGGTGACGGATCAAGAAAATCCAACTGATCGATAGTGACAATTTCTTCGCCATGATTAAAGTACATCACACGAAAGAATGTTGACACTGCAGCTTGCATGGCATAGACATAATCACGTCCAAGGAGCATATTAAAGTCCACAGCGTCATCTATTACCATGAAGTCAACTAACATGGTCTTCCCACCCAAAGTAACAGGTGTTTGAGCAATAATTCCCAAGGCTACACAAGTTCTTCTATCAAACTCCAGTAACTGACTAGAAGTCGACAAAAGGCTGGGAGATCCCATACCTCGCCAAGCACGAGCAGACAAAATACTAACTGAGGCTCCTTCATCAACAATGCAACGAGCAATTGTATAGGGTTCAACTTTAACCTTTATATGGAAAGGTGCATGGGAAGGAAGGCGTGGCTCAACTAGGCTATCCCAATCAAAGGAAGCAATCCAAGGGCTTGGTGGGGGTTGATCCGAAACAAGTTCAGTGCCCCCTTGTTCAGTAAGATCTGAACTGGCAGTGAAGAAAATGTGACTAGTAGACACTCCACTCTCCAAAGGAAGAGTGGGATTGATCGATACTGGAATCGATTCAACCGCTTCATCAAAGTCACTCTCTGAAGGGAGAGTGGGATTGACTAAAGATGGCATTGGTTCAATCACATGAGGAGCACACTCCGAAAGAAGAGTGGGATCGACCAAATCTGAGATTTGTTCGACCACTTGATCAACCAAAGGTTGAGTAGGTTGTTGAGAAACTATAGGGTGTTCAGAAGAATGAAATCCATGAGCCTTGGACCACACTCTTTGCACCTCTGGGATAGTAGGGCACAGATGAGTAAGGTGATCTCCCTTGCATAGCACACAAGGGAACTTAAGATGATGCTTCGAACGACTAGTTTTCTCAACTGAGTCAACATGACTAGCAGTGGATGACTGTTTTCTCTCAACATGACTAGCAGAGGATGAGAGTTTGCCCCCAGCGTGAACTACAGAGGCTGGGTGACTGGGTCCAACCTCACTAAGAGAGGCTGGTTGGTGAGAGACTCCATAATGGTCAAAAACGGGATGACCATGAATCCAAACTTTTCGCACCTCCTCAATAGAAGGGCATTTATAAGTAAGGTGGTCTCCCTCACAAAGCTTACAAGGAAACTTGAGCTTGTGTTTTGAATGGGTAGGCTTGTCAACTGTGTCAACATGACTCACAGTGGTTGACTGGGCACCATCAACATGCACAGCAAAGGATGAATGGTTAGGATCAACATGCTTTGCAGCAGTTGAGTGTGTGGCCCCAGCGTGAACAACAGAGGCTGGGTGAACGGATCCAACTTGAACAACAGAGGTTGGATGGGGAGGTTCAACTTGAAAACCAGAGGTTGAACCAGTGCACTCAGCGTGAACACCAGAGGCTGAGTGATAGGATCCGACATGACCTGGAAAGGTTGGAAGGATCCCACCAGCGTGAACACCAGAGGCTGGATGGATGGATCCAACTTGAACAATATAGGTTGGATGGAAAGGTTCAACTTGAAAACCAGCGGTTGAACGGATGCACTCAGCTTGAACACCATAGGTTGAGTTACAGGATCCGACATGACCTGAAAAGGTTGGAGGGATCCCACTAGCGTGAACACCAGAGGCTGGATGGATGGATCCAACTTGAACAACAGAGGTTGGATGGGAAGGTTCAACTTGAAAACCAGCGGTTGAACGGTTGCACTCAACGTGAACACCAGAGGCTGGATGGATGGATCCAACTTGAACAACAGAGGTTGGATGGGAAGGTTCAACTTGAAAACCAGCGGTTGAACGGATGCACTCAATGTGAATACCAGAGGTTGAGTGACTAGATCCAACATGACCTGCAGTGGTTGGATGGGTGCCCCCAGCCTGAACAACCGAGGCTGTGTGGTGAGGTTCAACTTGACTTGCAGAGGTTGAACGAGTGCCCCCTTGCTTATGTGCTTTCTTCCTATTCCTCCTTCTTTTACTCCTTTTAGACTGCTGGTTACTAGTATCAGTACTTTCACCGCATGAGGTAGAAGGAAGAGGAGAACTAACTACAAGTGAAGGGGAGACAGTGTTTTGATGCCCTTGATATAAGGTGCTTACTTGAGAATCATCAGGAGCATTCAGGACAGTTGGAGTGGAAAACAACCACATCGGTAGCCCTAGGGTGAATCCTGGAAGATTCAAGGTGGCCATCAAGGGAACACCAACATTCCCTGTGAGAGGAATAGGACAAGGGGCTCCCATCATGGGGATCTCTTGGTTGGTGTTCAAAGGGGTGCTAGCCATAGATTCAAAACAAGAGACAAAATCTGAGGTTGATGATCAACTAAAATTACAAAGCAGACACCTAAAGGCCCACTAAGTACAGACAAACCACACAACACTCACTAAAAATTCCTAAAGCGCAAACAGACAAACAGGTATAAGATGTACTTTCCAGAAGAAAGCTGATGAATAGTTACTTGGCGTCCTTGAGGGGTTCTTAGGCACAAGCAGAGGAATCACCCACCACCCTCCTGCACTTTCCACAAGGGTTACCTTCCAAGCCCGTCCAAGGTCAACCAGAAATAACCTTTCGGTGTACCTGTGTATGAACCCTAGATGTCAAGAGACTAAAGGCTACCTTGGCAATACCAACAGTCTGGGGGGACAGTCGCAAGTCGGACTCGTATGGATGGGCAGGGTAGCTGAGCCCAAAACTTTGTCTAGTACAGAATCCCCAGATGTGCAAAATTCCTGAGTTACACTTTGACAAGGATTCAAAGGGTTATCTCCTCTGTCCAAGCCTACACGCGGCCTCGTGCTTAACTCCCGTTTGAGAGGAGCTTCCCAGATACAGTGATACAGTCAAGGATTTACCTAGTGATAGGCCAACTACATCTGAAATTTAACACTTGTGGGGAGTTGAAACACCCTAACCCACAAGTCTAGCCTAAGCTAGTTGGTGTATGACCCTATAAAATAAAACTTACTAGTAAATTTTAAATTTATATCGTTTATTTTATGGGCTGTTTCTTACTCAGAGGGTAAATGGCATGAAACTGATGCGGTGTTTTGACTCAAGAAATGAAAACAAAATGACTAAGCAAAGAGAAATGAGATGCAAAGAAGCAAATAGCTATTCTCTTTATAATTCCAAATAGAAAACTTGAAAGCCAAAAAAGATCAAATCTTTTTATATTTTTTCAAAAACAACGATATGCTATGCAATCTAGACTAACAACCTAATCTACATGCATATGAAGCAAACATGTGTTTTTGTATTTTTCTTTTATAAAATGCAAAAGAAAAAATAGCCTATCAACTAAAGCAAGCAAATACTGAAAGCAAAGGAGATAGACAACTACTTTGCACCCTTAAAACAAACCCTAAGTTTCCGTAAAGTTGAGTATAGACCTCTCCTGGAAGGAAGGCTTACAAAGGTAGACAAGCCAATAACTCTGGAATGAAAAGACTGAGCATGAAGACTGACATAAACAAAGGCCAAGAAGTCCCAAGTATCAATCTAAACCTACAAACAAAGGCTGATCAGTACCTTGTCCAGTAAGGTCAAACCAAAGAAAGAGGCAGGGGGAAAGTAACAAAACAAGTTCTTTTTAATTTTCCTTTATAAGGGCAAAAGAAAAACTACCTACAAAGAAAAAGCATGCAGATAACAAGAACAAGATAAAAAGAACTCTGCTAAATAACCACCAAACAAACTCTAGAATGCCCTAAAGTCAGTATAAGACCTACTTGGAAGGAAGGCTTGTATAAAAGACAAGTCCACTGTTTTGGCAAGGTGAGATTAATCAACAAAACAAGAAGGAAACCCACACCAACAAGTTTATGAAAACACACAAAGATCAATAACAGAGGCGAACCAGAAACATGAGCCTAAAACTATACCAAGCAAAGGAGATGGAGGGAGAGCAAAGAACAACCCAAAAGCTATAAAAGGCTTACCACATAGATAGAAAACAACCAAAAGGGATTACACTAACTCCCTAGAGTCATGCACCTGCAGAGGACCCTAAAAGACCTACCCAACAGCCCACAAACAGAATAAAAATCACAAAAAGAGGAAAAAAGTCTGTTTACAGGGGCATTCATGACTGTCTATAAGGGCAACCCGCGAATGATGCGCGACTGTCTAGTGCAGCAACCTGCGAATACAAGACTGTATTCACGACTGTCTAGAACAACAACCCGCGAATAGGTAGCGAAATCCCAAAAAGGTCAAAAAACTACCCTAAGAAGGTAGGGGAAGTGTGTAATCAGACTGAAAAGATGTTCCTAAGTGGCAAGAAGGACCTAAAAAAATGCAAAAGACTGAAATAAATCAAGAGAAACCCCAAACAAACAAGGCTCTCCCTAGCGGAGTCGCCAGTTCTGTTGTAAAGGAAAGTGTCCTATGGCTAGGGTTTAAGAGGCCATCAACGTACTGGGGTTGAAAGAGAGATGCACAATGTTCAGCAAGTATATATAAACAAGATTCAGAGATGAGAAAGGTCCACACTTGACTAACCGAAGGCTGGTCCAAGCTTTTTCTTCAATCCTCTTCTTGCTCCTCTCACTCCAAGAGACCTGCAAAACAAGTTATACCTTCCTCAAGCCATTATGACCACATATAAGACAATGATAATCAAATGAATGTGAAACAATGATCTGAATAACATTATAATATGATCATAAACAGAGATTCAATCACACATTGAACAATGATTTGGGAAGAAGAAGGACATCACATATTTATTAATCTTGAAAACAAGTACAAGTATACCTTCTCTTCAAGTTTGGCACCTCACGAAACCTTGATCTGGTTCTGCTGCTTCTCTTCTCCAAAGAACTCAGCCTCCAAGCTCTGCAACACTAAGGGAAGACCTCCAGGGAAAAGGTGTAGGCAAAGAGAGTCCCGATTCCTCCAGCATAACAGTGCATAAATTCCAAGTCCCTTCTCATGGCCTTTCCTACCTATATTTATATGGGTGAAATAAGGTAGTTTGAAGGTTAGAGAAGTTACAGCAGTTAAGGAAATGCAGTTACATGACATAACTAATCTCCAGTTAACGCATGTTTTAATATTTAAATGTTAAGAGACACATTCGCGGGTCTGCAGTAGAGAAACCCGCGAATGATGTGCGACTATATAGGAGAGCAACTGGCGAATACAAGGATTCGCGACCTGCTACAAGGGAGACTCGTGAGTAATGCGCGAGTTGTCAATAGAGAGAGTCGTGCATACATCCTAACATGGCAAATGTGGAAAATTAATTAGCTGGATAGAGGCAGAATGTATTTCATAATAAGCCAAGCTATAGTGTTCTGGGCAAACCTCAATCCATAAGTGTCCTTTTGTGTGCCAACATAAGGAAAGTTGACACTCGGATGGAGAGGTGCCATTCTGGTGTATAACACCCTCTATAATTGGAACCTCTTCCTGGATATAGAAGTCCAACTCATTTTCTTCCAAGATAAGGGAGATCCTATACTTCCAATCTCGGAAGTTATCATATCCCTCAAGCTTTTCATCAAGCTTGGTATGATGAGACATCTTAATGAGAAGCTCAAATGGAAATACAAAAGATTTAGATCTTACCAGGTCAAGATGTCCGATCTGGATTTGAAGTTTAAATCCTACAGTACTGGTTCAGGAGCATATTAGGGTTTTTCTTTTTTGGAGTTCTGTCCAACCAAATGCTTCGAAAATGATCCCTAACTTCAATTTTGGGGAGGAGATCAATTCAGGCCTGGGCTCACTGAAAAATTCCTCTTCTGTGAAAATTCCTAATTTTCGGCAGTAGTGTCGGGTCCAAAACAGAAAAACTTCAGAATTGGATTCTGCTTTGACAGAAAGATGCGCCTTAGGGAGGATATTTATTCCACCTTACTTTTTCTGAAAATCTATGGAGAGAGATCCACAAAATAGGAATCCCTAGTTCCCGCAGCTGCACAGTGTCTTATTCTCAGGTTAGCTCTAATACCATGTTAGTTTTTCAACATTAAGCTAGCATATCATTAGGATCTTTAACTGAGAGAACAACAAGCACAACAATCAAACACAAGAGACAATGGACACAGTGTTTTTCCTTGGGGAAACTATAAATGGAGAAAACCCCACAACTTCCTCAGAGATAGAATCAACACCAAAGTGAAACCCAAAAATAGTAAGACAATCTCCTGACAGCAGCAAGCTCTTTCCTCTAGCCCCAGTGTCTTTATCTTTCTAAACTATGCACTACACTTGAGTGTGTATGAGTTGTGTGCTAAATAGAGCGTCCAACTCTCTATTTATACTAATCTCGACATGACTAAAACCCAACTAGGGCCAACTTCACCAGGTGAGTCTAATAACCCTAGTGCCCCGGAACAGTGGGGACTTTAACCCTTAGACAATAGGAAGGTTACCCACAATGACTTGACATGACTTGTTTACATTATAGATTCTCCCGATAGGAACATCGGGGCATGACATGACACAAGAAAATCCCAGAATAAACATCGACTTACAATAGATAAGAAATACAAGTGAATACATTCTGAAGTTACAATTACATCAACATATACGATGACACTTTATAGAGCTTGTGATATATCCATTAATCATTTTATATATGACGTGTCGAGAATCTCTAAAAATCGCAATCCTGGAGAGGTTTTTGTTGGCTAGAATTTTCATTCCCCGAAGGAGAGCCAACCACTCAGCCTCATTATTGGTCCTATATCCAAGACCCCAAGCGAAGGTTTGTTCAACATGTGCTCTAGGATCCAGAAGGATCCCCCCCGCACCTGCCACCCCTTTTATTATTATTTGTTACACAAATTTACAAAGACATTTCCATTGGATACACAACCACTAATCCAAAGCACACTAATCCCACTATGATGGGCTAACACATCAAAATCCCAAAAATAAAAAATCAGACTAAGACCACTACCGACTAATAGAACAAATGGACAAAATACATGAGACAAGACAAAATATTAGAAAAAAAAGAGACCACTATCTCATCAGAACAACCTATATGATCCAAATTCAATGATCATATCATCCTTGTGCTCCTCTAAAAACATAATACCATCCATCTCCACTGCCATATTTTTAGAAAGTTTGTCAGCCTCCATATTGAACTCGTGGTAGATATAATTGAAAGAAATCTGAGATAAAGTACCAATACAGATCCTAACTCATTTAGTTCGGTGTTCCAGTATTAGAATATGAAGAGTCAATAAGACATTTTCCCAATCTATGATGAAATTAAAGTCACCAACAATTTGAATAACAGGGATACCCGTCTTATGAGAAAATCATAAAATCCCACAAAGTGTAAGCAAATCAGCCAATGTATTAGTAGGGTGTGTGCAAGATAATGAGGGTCTCTTTTGATGTTTGATGCAATAGGAAATTGAAAAAAAAACATCCATAAACTTACATGGATATCTGAAAACACATACACAATGAATCTTGTAATGAGTGAAAAAGATGAAATTTAGGAAATTGAATGACGTTTCCGAGTATATAAATTTTTTCTATTGAAAATGTTCTTAACTATCTAAAGTTTGATATTTTTTAACTGACACTTTTATATTTTTTGGAAAAATTATAAGGTATTTGTTTTTGTGGGTGTAGCCTTTGAATGCTTAAATGATCGAATCAACTTAGAGAAATTTGTAGACATGGAGAGAATAACTAGTACTAGTGCATCACTATTTTTCCAAACAAAAATTAATTACCTAAGTGATCGAACCGCGAAACCGGTACACTAAGTGTGGGTGCAGCCTTTGAAGGTATTGATGTAATGATAGTGAAACGGTTTTTATATCATGTAGAGGTCGATGTCCTTTAGTGCACCATACATTTTTTTTTCAAAATGGTTGAGAAACGAAAGAGTTATGGAAGAAACACTAACAATGTTTTTTTTAGTTAAGGAGTCATGACACATGAAAAATAGAATAAAAATAATATTTCTAAAAAAATTACATATTTGGAATTTGCAGAAAAAATGCCATTTGGTCCTAAAATTTCATAAAAAATGATTGTTTGAAGCATATTGTAACGAGGGGTAAAACACAGTCATATTGAGAAAAATGGTGAGATGCCAAATTAGCTATGGTTTACCATATTCCATACCACATCTTTGTCTAACTCGAATGTAAGTTCGAACCATAAACATAGAAAGAGTGATGACACTTGGAAATTTGACAAGGTTCGGTCTTAGTGCTAAGAAACGCGAGTGTGTGTATTTTAAATTCAAAATTTCCTTTCTCGCATATCTAGGTGCCATGAAATCCAAAACACATGCGTCTTTTATATCTACAAAATTTGTGCTCATTTTATCTCTACAAAATGCATGTGTGTTTAACCTCTATAAAATGCATACACATTTTGTAGAGATAAAACGTGCATGCATTTGGGTAAAAATCAAATTTATCTTAGGGGTAAGGGGGGGAATGTGGGTTGGAAGATAGAAACAAATAGAGATCGATGTCAGGGACTAGGGGTTTAGGGAGTATTAGGGTAGTTAGTGGGAAGAAGGTGTATGGGGTATTAAATAAATGTAACTGTGGAAAATATTCTATTTTGTATGATTATTGTTATTACCCCTTCCAGAGATGTTGTTCCTCTTATTAGGGATGTCATTGGTGTATTTAGTCATGTAAAGTCTTGAGGTAAAACCTATGTTCTAAGTCATGTCAGTAGTACACAAAAAAGTATTATCAAAATGTATTTTTGAGTCTCAGTTCAAGAAGAAGGAATAATAGCAAACAGATAAGAGAAGCTAAATGATAATGAAGATCAAGCTCTAGCTACTCACACCAAGAATGGAAGAAACAAAAGGAAGAATCAAGGATCACCTTCCAGAATACCACTAGACTTCAAAAGGAATAAGAAACCTAGAATGGATTATTCATCCTTTGAATGATACTAATGTCATACAATGGGATACATTGCTAGACATTGTCCTCTTAGGAAAGATCAGTTCAAGAAGAAGAACCAAAAGTATCATGCCCATGCAACCGAAGAAAATGAATTAGATAAGGAGAGAGACACATAAAATGAAGACTCTAGTGAAGAGTATATCCTAATTTCATATCTCACAAGTTTAGTCACTCATGGAAGTAACAATTGGATTATAGATAGTGTTGCTTCCAAACATATGACAGGACACAAAGATTCACTCTCTTGTCTTACCCTAAAAGTCTATTCACACCAGGTACAAATTGGATATGATTACCAGTACCCCATCAAAGGAATGGGAGAAGCCTCTTACAAATTAAAATTTGGAAAGATCATGAAGATAAATTAATTCTTATATGTTTTAGGTTTGAAGAAGAATATTCTTTCTATCTCAACTCTAGATAAGATATGATTTAGATTTGCATTTGTAGATTGTGAAGTTATTAGGTGGCCGAAAGGAAAAACAATAGATGATGTTACTGTAATTGGTATCGAAGGAAGAGGACTCTACAAATTGAAAGGGAAAACATATTCAACCCTTACAACTAGTATCACTAGTCCATGTGAACTATGGAATAGAATACTTGCTCATGTAAACTACAAAGCATTTCCAATTGTGAGAAAGGTTTTGTCAGGTCTACCAGAGATCCATATCAATCATAAAGGAGTATGTAAAGGATGTGCTCAAGGAAAGAACAAAAAGTATCCATTCCCAAGTAGTAACAAAAAAGAAAAAGGGATCTTGGATATTTTACACTTAGATGTGTGCAGACCGATGTCATCCACTTCCTTAAGAGGATATGTATAGTATGTATCCTTTATTTATGATTACTCTCATAAGAAATGGATATATTTCTTGAAAGAAAAATAAAAAAGTATTTGGAAAATTCAAGGAATTTAAAGCTCTTGTGGAAAATCTATCTGAAATAAAGATCAATACTTTGATATCATACATTGGATGAGAATTTACTTGAAATGAATTCAAGAGATTATGTAAGGAACATGGGATTAGGAGGGATCTTACCACACCCTATAATCCACAATAAAATGCAGTACCAGAAAGAAAGAATAGATCTATCATGGAAGAAGTCAGAGAAATGATCCATGATCAAGATCTACTTATGAACTTATGGGTCAAAGAAATAAGAACCACAATCCATGTCCATAATAGAATATCTCACAATGCTCTTGGAAACCAAACCCTATAAGAAATGTTCACTAGTGAAAAGCCCAAAGTAAGACACCTAAATATATTCATTTTTCCCACGTACTTACATGTTCCAAAGGAGAAGATATCAAAATTGGATGGGTGGGTGGGTGGGTGAGTGCATGGGTGGGGGAGTGCGTGAGTGAGTGGGTGGGTTATAAAGAGTGAGTGAGTAGGTTTGGTAGATAGAGGGAGATAGTGAGGGAGATTGAGTGCGTGGGTGAGTGAGTGTGTGGGTGCATGGGTGAGTGAGTGAGTCGGTGGGTTTGTTAGGTAGATTGAGTGAGTTAGTGGGTGTGTGGGTAGAGTGAGAGAGTGAGTGAGTGAGTGAGTGAGTTGGGTAGAGTGAGTGATTGGGTGAGTAGGTGGGTTGGGTAGAGTGAGTGAGTATGTGGGTTGGGTAGAGTGAGTGAGCGGGTGAGTAGGTGGGTTGGGTAGAGTGAGTGAGTATGTGGGTTGGGTAGAGTGAGTTATTTTGTGGGTTGGGTAGAGTAATTGAGTGAGTAGGTTAGGTAGAGTGAGGGAGAGAGTGAGTAAGTGAGAGAGTGACAGAGTGAGAGAGTGAGTAAGAGAGTGAGTGAGAGAGGGATAGCAAGAGATTGAGTGAGAGGGAGAATGAGCGATAAGTGAGAGTGCCAGAGTGTGAGAGTGAGAGAGAGAATTAGTAATGGTGAGAGAGAGAGAGAGAGAAGATGTAACAAATAGATATATATATATATATATTGTAAAGTTGCAACTGTGTATTATATCAGGTAATTAAAAATTACATGTCTATCAGTTAACTGAGGTGGCCTGATGTGATGAAACCACCATCCCAAGTGCACA
>LPNX010891995.1:26638-54212 GCA_001517045.1 Pseudotsuga menziesii | reverse complement strand
AGGGGAGAGAGAAAAAAATAGAGGGGGTAATGAGTGTTAGGGGGAGAGGGGGAGAGGGTATATTGTTGGGAGGTTGGAGGAGAGAGGGAGGTGATGGTTAGGTGTAGGTGCAGGAGTAGGGGAGAGAGAGTGAGACAGAGGGGGTTAGTGAGGGTTAGGGCAATAGGGGGAGAGAGAGATAGAGAAGAGAGAGTAGTATGGGGGATAGAGAGTGAGAGAAGAGAGAGTAGTATGGGGGATAGAGAGTGAGAGAGGGCATTATTAATGGGGAGAGAGAGAGAGAGATAGAGAGAGAGAAGATGTAACAAACAAAATATTAAAATAATGATTAATATAAATAATAAAATAAAACATAATATTAGTTATACTTATTTAAGAGGAATACCCCTTTGGTGAATAGTCACCTTATAAACCATATATATGAAGATACATTCTCATATTTTATATCATCAATTTTATATAATTTTGTCCATTCATGGAGTATATGTATTATTTATGTTAGTTATTCTGGTAGAAATGTTTTTTAATCGTTACAGTGGTATCTGATCCCCTTCTTGGGCTTGGTTCAAAGACTTTTCCATTATTTAGAATTTGTCTAATTTGGGTTTTGGTCATCCAATAGAATTAATTAATTATTTCATACAAATAAGAACTGGGGAAAGAAAAAAGAAAGTTAAAAATAAAAAGAAGAAAGAAAGGGTTTGGACAGAAAATGGCAAAAAAAGAAGAAGTAAAACCACACGTGGTTTGTAAAATCACACGAGGTTTTTCCAAAGGGTAAGATATATAGTAAGTCTTTAATAAAATCAAATAGAGAAAGTTTCAAAATTTATCGATTATATGTAGATATATATTATTGGGTTATTGGTACATACTATCTCTCAAATTTTATTATTTGGTTTACAAAGTTTGGTGTATTCCATATTGGTATAATATTATTCATACTTTTAATAATAGTAATACAAGTTTCCTATCACTTAAAAAAGAAATGTTGCAATACTATTTAGAATTAAAGGGACACTTTAAGGGAAGGATATCACCATTTCTATTGCACCTACTGAAAGTAATAATTATATTAGTACTGAATTCACTAACCATTTAGTGTTTTTGAAATAAAATATTGGTGAAGGGATAAACTTTTGGGACATGAAACAATTCGAAATAAATGTCTTACAAGTGAATGTTGGAGATTATATGGTCACATCAAAATTCATTATTAGTTCCTTATGGCGATTTGACGGTGACATAATTTTGGGTTTACCTTGGATAAAAACATTGGAGACTTTCATCTTAAATGTAGAAAATAATTTTATAACATTTTCCTATAAGAAGAAGAAAATCGCATTCCCTTATGTTATAGTGAAGTCAATTTCAGGAATTGTGTTGTCTAAATACTTCAAAGGCATATCGAAGGTGATTTCACAAGAAGATCAAAAATAAATATAGAGGATGCATAAATAATTCAACAAAGTCACCATGGACAAAGAAGAAGAGATATATCGTCTAAGATATCATAATGAGAAATTTATTCTTAGGATCAAGAAGGTGAAAGATAAAATAATAATTCAATTAAAATATAGAATAGAAGAATCAAGATATTCATAACAAACTATTACAAAATATCGAAGAGAATGGTCACCTTACGCAACATAAAATGTTAGTTTTTCTTTGGATTTGATTGGATTATATAGGATCTCTATCTGAAAGAATAACAAGTACAAAAAATGCATAAGATATAAAAGATACACGATACACAAATATTTTCATCGAGGAAACCATAAAGGAGAAAACCGCACAAACTTCTTCTGAATAGTAAGATGATCAAAAGAATTAATAAAAAGTATTCAGTGACTATCTTTCTCTCCTCCATTTTGAATCTCTCTATCTCTCTCTCTCATGCGAACTTGAGAGTGTGAGGTGTGTATAAACGTGGGATATCACCTCCCTATTTATACCCTTTCAAGTCACTGACCAAACATAATACTGGGGCCCACATGTCTTCCCTAACAGGGCCCACTTCTCCTAGTGAGGATCCAAATACACATTACATGATGTTACACTCGGGACTATGCCCCAAATTACAATGGAGGTTGTAACTCAATGTCTAGACATAATTAAGACATCCTTCAGGGGGGTAAGAGAAATCCCCAATGGGGGTACAACAACATACAATGATAATACACATCATAATATCTTTCGAAGTTACAAATACATCAACACTCCCTCTTAAATAGGAAGGTATTCTCTCTCTTCACAGTCATTAACACATTTGGTTAGGTATTCATCACATAGTCATTATCACAGAGTCATAGAGTCATCATCATAGCTGCTACCATGATAATGTTATTATTTGATCATCGTACCATACTGTCATCAGAAGTTTCTACAGAGCCAACCCTTTTTCATGTCAGATGTAGGCCTAGTCCTCTTCTAGGTATTCATCACATCTCGAGCAATACATCATGTAGGAACTGTCCAGGACCTTCTTTAAATTTTCATGGAAATAAATTGCATATTCTACCTTCTTTTCATCGTGTCCAGGTCATCTCTTTTGTCCTTCACAAGACAAAACAAAACAAACATAGAATCCATGGTCAACCTGCGGTTTATCAGAGAACTGTATAGGTGAACCTATCGTGCTTCATGAAATTATCGTCTAAACATGGGAACACACACACACACATATATGTAAGGATAGATTATGACCAAACAACCTGCTACATCAGGAATTTTTATGTTCTCTAGTCAACCTCAAGGACTTATTACATGTGAACAACCCGCGTCCATGATATTTTACATTCAGATAACCTTTGGGGAGTATTACATCCAAGTAACCTGCATACCACTCCAGGTCTCATTTTACATTTGGATAACCCACAGGGCATATTACATTCAAGTAACTTGCATACCATGCCAGGTCTCATTTTACATTCGAATAAATTGTCACTGGACGGATTACGTCCAAATATAACCTGTGAGCTTTGTCAGGATTGGTTATATTTGAGGATAATCTACAGGGCTGATTGTGTCTGAGCATCTTATTGCACCAGGATTTTCCCACTCGAACAAACTGTCCCTTTTCCCATGTGAGATATTATGCTTCTGTAACATATCAGGACTGATTACATCCAATGATAACCTGTGAGCTTCACCAGGACTGATTAATTCCAAGGACAACCTACAGGACTGATTACATATTAGTAACCTATGATATTTACTAGGATTTTATGCTGAGACAGCCTGTCTCTATAGATATTCTAGAACACATCACTCCCTCTTTCAAGGGATATCGATTTGGATAACACCAAGTCTTTCTCTGAAGTACTCGAACTTCACTCTCATAAGAGGCTTGGTCAACACATCAACTATCTGATCCTTTGTTTCTACACACTGGAAATTCATTACTCCTCTATGCACCATATCCCTGATATAGTGGAACTTGATCATGATGTGCGTCAACTTGTCGTGGAACACATGATTTTCAGCTTCATTCAAATTTGATTGTCGCAGAATATACAAGTCACATCCAACTGGAGATCAAACAATTCAGATAGTAGATTTTGAAGGCACACTGCCTCACAACTAGCTGAGCAAGCGACAACATACTCTACCTCAGTTGTACTTAGCGCCACACATGATTACTTCCTGTTGAACCAGGAGATCATTCTAGATCCCAAACTTAAGCAACAACCTAAGATGCTCTCCTTGTCAGTGGTGCTACTTTCCCAATCACTAGTGGAAAATGAGAGATTAGTGACCAAAAAAATGACCAAAATCCGCATATCAATGACCACTTTTGGTTTGGCGATCGTTGGTGGCTAATTTACGGTTTTTTATTACACGACCAAAATTGGTCATTTTTATTTTGGTCATTTATAGCTTGTAAGATGGTCATTAATTTGGTCATATATTTGAATCAATGAAAAAATATATGACCACATTTATGAGCAAATTAATGACCACATGACAAACTAGAATATGACCAAATTTGGTCGCGTAATAAAAGACCGTAAATTAGCCACCAAAACTGCTTTTTGGTCATTGATATGCGAATTTTGGTCATTTTTTTGGTCATTTATATCTCATTGTTTGGTGACATATCTCTCAATTTTTGGTCATTTTAAATGCGAATTTTGGTCATTAATCTCATTTATTGGTCACTAATTTAGTCATTTTTAGTCGTTTTATGTGTGGTTATTATATTCTAGTAATTTTAATGGTGTCCATTATTAATCAATATAAATTTTTAATATGATATTATTTTTAAATTAAAAAAAGAATAATACATTATTTATCATCATCTAATACACATGTAAATTATGCAATGTCACATTAATTAGTTAATTACAACACTAATAAATAATATAAAGTACAACCATATAAGTTTTAAACCATAGAAGTTATATTATATGAAATGTCAAGTATTACAATAAATATGATCTTTCTCAAAAACTATCTCCATATAACTTTACATGAAAATCATCTACTACATCGATTACTTTTCAAAATATTACAATGGGTAAACCATCCTACTTGTATTTGGCTACTAAAAAATACTTAGATCCCACAGCAAATTCAATTAACCCATACTTAGCAGCCTGAAATCCGCAATAGGATATTTATACTCAATAGAAAAACCTCGGCAACAGGCTCTTCATACTCAATGGCCCACTTAGTTAAGTTCACTCCTGCAAAATCCAATAAAATAATCTCAATAGAAAAAAAATGAACTGTAAAGTAGAAAATCAATGAAGCAAATTATTTATGATCTTCAATAGATAACAACAATAACCATGTGCAAAATAGGAAAATCTAATCTAGCACCTCCTTGAAATGTAAGTTCCAACTCCTTGAGGACTTTCTTAATTAAAAACACCTTTCTCTTTTAAAGAGAAGCAAGTTTTGGCCTTGAACAAAAGAGGCCTTTGCTAAAGTTTAAGGCTTAGAATCTTCTCTTCAAAGAGTGGTCCTTAAGTGTTATGTGAATTAAAATGATAACTAGCAATAGTAAACATGCATTAAATAAGCTAGTGAACTTGCAATAAAATAATCCAAATTGATCCACAACTTACCCAACTAGTCAACACACAATGCTAGTATGTAAGCACAATGAAATAACACTTGAGAGATTACTACCAATAACAAATTCAATGCTGTAATAAATAGGAAAGAAAGCTATTTCTAACATAATGAACCATAAAAATGCATTCATAAGCTAAAAATATGTTCACCATATAACTAGACCAAAGATACAAGATGCAGAACCATAGAAATTTGAGTTTGGGGTTTAGTGTGTTATCTTCTTAGGTGTTTTAGTGTGTTTATATTTTCCTTATGATTAGATCTTGTAGTTAAGTACAACCCGAAAAGGCTTATGAAGCTCTCTCCCAAGAAGAAGTAGACCAAGATTTTTGAAGCTTGTTACAATAGTAAATGTAGAAGTAGAAAAATAGTGAGGAAATAGAAATGAGTAACAGAAAAATAATGGAGAAGAGACCAGGTGCCTTAAATATGTGGGCCTATGGATTCAAGTGCTTCCGCAAGAAGCAACCCTCTTTAATATTCATAGGAGTTGGAGATATGAAAGACAATCCCACCTCCTTACTAGCTCCAAATCAATATTGATGAACTTTTGAAGAGTCCATCATGTAATGTATTAAACCATCAACTAGATCACCAAGATGATAACAAGGTCAAGCACTGGTTCTAAATTGGTTCAAAGGTAAAATCAGACCAGACTTTTCCTAAACTGGTCTAAATTGGCACTAGCCATCTTTAATAACTATGATATATACCCCTTGGACATGGGATCGTAGCATTACGAAAGACAATGCTTGGAGGTGAAATCCTTCAGGTTGTTTCTAGAAGCTTCCAACTACCAAAGAATTTAAAGTTTAAACAAACAAGGACCTCAAGGGAAATCTCCTATGGATTTAATAAACATTTCTAGAAGAGTTGGTTGTTGTTCACAATGCAATAAAAAACAATCAACGTGGAGTTTTTAATATATTGGTCTCCAATTTCTTTTCCTTTTTCTATACAAAACACTTGAATTGAGCGATTGGACATTTATTTCCAAGTTTCTATTCATAATCATGTGCTTGAAAAGATTATAATGTTTTATCTCAGGTTTAAAGACACTCCCCATGGTTTCTGGGAGATACCCTCAATAAGAAGGGAACATACAATGGAAGGGAAACTCTTTGAACTCTCTGGTTGGTCCCTGAGCCTTCCAACAACCCATGCCCTAACAACTATCATCTGCAATCCAAATATGATGTGTTATGTAATAGGGTTAAGCTTCACGTGCAATTAAAAACAAGAATTTTGAATCATATAACAATTGGGAAATGTCATGTTTTATCATAGCCCATTACATTTATAAGAAGGAATTATTCCCATAGATATAAAGCAATGAGAAAGGGAAACCTGATTCAAGGTCAGTGTACCTATTTTGTCACTACAAATTTTTGTAGCAGAACCCATAGTCTCACATGCTGACAACCTTCATACCTTGAATGGGATGAATTTTTAGATGTTGAAAGACCAATCACCCATCCATCCATAGTAATAAATTATTGTGAATCAGATACTAAACAAAGCCTTGTATGCCATCATCTTCTTCATTGAATAAGCTAAATTTTCAATAAAATGACAAGAAAACATGTTAAGAAGCGAAACACCACTCTCAAATAAATCATAGACAGTCACTAGATATTAATTTGAATAAGATAAATCTAGAAAAATTTCAGCAATTAATCATGCCTCAAAGTGACTTCCAATGGAAGTCCTTCTGGAACTGCAAAAACAACAATGGCTACCTACAAACAAATACTTCCATTAGTATTTCTCTTCTATACATTTTTATATAATCCTTGGACATGACACTACTCAACATTTTTGTAAACAAAGGCAATTGATTTTATACAAACTATCCATTCAAGCATAATACTGACAAGATAATGAAAGTAGGGCATGTTGACCTACTGCAATCGAGAATATGTTAACAATTCTGTTAACTGTGTCTCCAACCTCGGTCTTGCCTACTTGACACATGGGTTTCGCATTGGAGTCTTGTGTATTTCCTGTAAAAAATATGATAAAACATAACACAAACTACAATCAATACAAAGTGGCATTGCAAAACACAAATAATTTAGAGCAAACAGCCAAAGTTAGTACAATATCACTTACCTAATCAAGAGGATGAGAAAAAATACAACTACCACTGTAAGTCCAAACTTTCCAATAAAATTTGCAACACCATTGAGGCAGATCTATTATAAATAAGGACTCTCTGTGAGTGTGAAATTTGTGATAATACCACTCATGGAAAGGAATAGAATGAAAATTAAACAAGTCAGGGTAGATAGACCTGTAGGGGAGTTTCTTCCCCATTATCCTTTGATATGCTAGCCATCACTAAACCCCAATTAGTATTTAATCCCACATTGGTTTCCTGATATGAGGTAATAGAGGTCCAAACCAACCTCCCTATAGTCAAAGAAATCAGAAAACACTAACAATAGAAAAATCAGATACTTCAAAATCACAATCAAGAAGCATAACTCTTTCCAAAGGAATAAACATGCAACAATCATTAAGATGAAACTGGTGGAACAGTGGCAGTAACCAAAAACATTAATTAGTCCATGTGTATAAAATCCATACCCCACCTTGAGATTGGTGTACTTCAAATAGTTTTTATATTTCTAGTGATTACTCTTAGACCCCACTCACTATTCCTTTGACTAACATCCATATTCAGATTGATAGGTTTTTATTTTTATTTTGAAGGGTTTCCCCTACCGCCTAAAATAGAGCTCCCTATCAAAGTTTTTTATTTTCTGATTAAGGAATAGCAACACTTGAAAGTAAATCTAATTAATGATTGTTTCAAGATGTTCAAATCCTGTTATGTCATTTCTGGTGGACACCAATGATACTTTCCTCTGGAATTGTTGTTGTCTGCTAAGTGTTTTGCTGCAACTTTGACACCTTAGTAGGAGATTAGAAATGACTTCTGCCAAAATTTCTCCAGCCTTTTGGATAACATCATTTAGTACGTCTTGGGTCTTTTGTAACTCTTGAGCTTTGTATGAGCAGATCAATTGAACTTGCAACCTTTTCAGCCCTCTAAGTTCATGAGGTTTGGCACTATAGTGGAGCCCTCCATTGAAGAAAAGGTATGTCTAGAGAACTAAAAGACTCTTTCTCATCTACTGAAAAGGAAAAAAATATTTATTAACACATTCTATAAATATACATTGCATCATACAATAAAGTCAAAGAACATTTTTTCACATTTTATAGTTTACTAGCTTATAAATATTCTTTGTAAGCGAGTCTATTAGATTTCTGCTTTTTATCACAATTTGCACAAATTGGAAGATATTGGTTTTTTATGCTAGTATTTTTTTGACTTGAATGCCGTGAAGTGATTTTTCCCCTTTTGCTATATGGAAGACTATAACATGCTCCATGTTTCCTTTTTCTAGACTTGTCATTTTTTCGGAGAATTGTAATCACTTTTGAATAGTTTCATTGTATTTTTGGTAACATGTATATATTGGATTCATTATGTTTAATACAATTGATGCTGGGCTATGCATGCTTCGTTTTGGTAGATACAAACTTGTTATTATAGCATACTAATTTACAAAGTCACAACAAATTGTAATTTTAGTTTCCACAATGAAATTGTGATTTTTCAAGGAAAAAATAAATAAAGTCAAAGGACCATAAAATCATAATCTTTTATCTTTGTGATTAGACCATAAGTTTTATCATCATAAAATTATCAATTCCCATGGAATTCAATCTACCTATTTAAATACCACACTAGATGGACACTTGTTAGAATTGAATCTTTTGTAGTGGAATGACATGAGATAAACCATAATTTTCATAAAGTAAAACCACAAATAATTGAGTGAGATTATAAAAATTGAGTCATCAAGGTCATCCTGGAATTTCACCTATACTGAGAAAAAAATGTACAGAATCCCGCTGTTATCCTACTTTTGAATGTCAAATCCTGTTCTCCATAGAGAAATTCAATGTTGATGTAATCCGAAGGGGTTACCAATCCCCATATGCATTGCAAGTCACTAAATAGTACTCAGGGTCTTGCTGACCTACCAAACGCATGGTGATTAATGCTAATTGGTTCATTTTATAGATATGCTCAGATCTGTGGTACTTGATTGATCGTACATGGTAAGGCCTGCAACAAATATGGCCTCTTGATCTGAATGTCCTTTCAAGAGAAAGTGTTGGGGTGAAGAACAAGAACATGTGACTAACTTTTTCATTGTCAACCTACTACCAAAAGAAAAACATCAGGCCAGGAAACTAGCTACAAGTATTTGCAAGCATCTTACAAAACAAAACAAAAAAACCTCAGACCTGTTGACATGGCTTCAATTGACATGCTATTGGAATTGGGATCGATGGTATCTTTACTTTCCATGGACATGCACTAGATCAAGAAAAAAACCACTTATTATGTTGACTTGTGCTGGAGGTTTTTATAGGAAGGATGGAATTAAGGATGGAATTAAATATGCACTACAACTATGCAAAACCATAATTAAGGATAACCTCAAGATACTACAGACCTAAGTTACCCAAATATCCAAGGGAGCGAACCACTCCCACTCCCACTCCCAATACACACTGGAAACTCAGATTTTCCAAATTGTTTTGGAATCATGGGTTTTGTCCAGTTATTTCAAAACCATTTCAGTTTAACAATTCACTTTACCTAAACAGAAAAGTTTCACTATCAAGTACAGATGGATGGTCTAACAGTCTATCAGATGTATAAACACTATAAGAGGGGATGATGTGCAACCATTACCGGGGATTATTCCCCCTTTCATTCAGGTGAGGTTCTAGTTTTTAGATCAAAGTTGGATGATTAAGGTTTATTACATTAGCAGTGAATTAGGTTAAGTTACAACTTATAAATCAGAGCTGGAAATCAAAGATCGGCCAACATTCAGTCCTTTAGAAAATATGTATCCTTTCTTGATTCAGGGCCAAGAGAGATATGATGGAACTCCTTGCCTATGTAGGGAACAGGTAGGCTCCTTAGTGTGAAAAGGATGTATACTAATGAATGTAAAGAAAATAAACTTTCCAGGTTAAAAAAGATCGCAAATTTATAAAATCATAGTAGAAAAACAAGGGTTTATACACCCTGAAATAGAGGTTAATCGGTCCAACAGTTAACCAGTAGCCTAGGTTCGATTCCTATAGGGTTGGTGCCTTCAAGCATTGTATTTTTTGGGTCAGTGGTCCCAACATATGAATCCCATAAGTTTGAAGGGTGTAGCAACTTAATTCTCTCGGAAAGAACAAAAGGAAGTACTAAAAACTCCTCTATTTAATTTGCCAGACCATTAGTCATGTCTTACAACTGTTTTCTCTATGTTTTGTATTGCATATGTGCAGGTTTTTCTTGTGTTTGTATGGTTGTAGCTTACTGTGCATTTATAGAGTGATTTCCTTTTCAAAATCTTAAGTATTTGACTCCATTCTACCCTAGGAATAGGCACAGGTTCATAAATATCATTTTCAGCCACGTGGGTGCTTTAAATCCCCCTATGCATGTTTATTTTGCTTTCCGTTCTAACTAGTACATATCTAATTTTTTAGCTACAGCGGACTATTTTAGTGATAAGATACTCCTAAATCAAATCCAGCTCTTACATCCTTGCATAAGCTTTTCAGTCTTAAATCATCTTTAATTTATCTCGGATAAGAGATGGAATTTTCTACTTATCACATTGTCTTTTTGGTATTGTTTTTTATAGATTCATACACTCATTGTTTTTTATAGATTCTAAGGAAAACAATCGGGCGCATCCAATCAAATAACCTTGTGCATCTTATCCTGTCTATTTCAATTTATACTCATGAGAAAATTAGAAACAAACATGTTTATTTTACCCTCATTTTTTCTTCCCTAAGAAAGAAAAGAACAGTTAATAAAACTATCTTCTAAGGAAAACAATCACATGCATCCAATCAAATTACCTTTTGAGACACAACTTGATATTTGTCCAATTCTTCTCCTGTGTTTAGAGAGGTCTCCAATATAGTAGAACCAAGTCACTCTACGGTTAAGGAAGGTGTTGAAGGCCGTACAATGGATGTAGATTCCTTTATGAACCACACAACACAAACTTTATAGCCAACAAACAACAAATTTTCTAGACTACAATATAGTAATCTCAACAAAATGAATCTCACCTTCATAGAATTAGAACCATCTAGAACATGTCCTTCAAAAAAAGCACTTGTAGTAAAGGCAGGTGTCATTGATAAGGCATCTGCAACATGGTGCATCCCTCCATCTGCCATGGAAACTTGACTACTAGATGCACTACAACATGTAAATTGAGTTGGAATGAAATTAGTAATCCACATCTTTAATCAGTAGAGGAAAAGACTAAATGATATTCACTCGGTAACAACCTATGAGGTGATGTAGCACAAGAATCCATTTATTCTACAGATTTTTCCAGAGATTACGCAATACCACTCAGCCCTACTGTAGCTTGTGTTGCACTATAAACACTTGAGATTTCTTGTGTTGAACCAGAACCATAAACAACACCAGGAAAACCAGAACCCATTGAAGCCGCACTAGAGCTTGATGTAACAACTGGTGCATGGCACAGTAATATTTTGAGTAGATTGCTTCTGCCACGAAAGACTGGCAAAATCCTACAATACCATTGACATGAAGTAGTCAGTGAGATGAAATTTTTAGGTGGCATGTGTGATTGCACTAAGAATGTTCACACATACAAGGTCAATAAACACAAATACCTCATAAACACGTTGTTTTGCTGGAGACAATTGACCAGGCTTTGGCATAAGTGCCTCTGGAAGGCGAGCTAGGTTTCCTTGAGAGTACACAAAAGCATCAAAATACACAGCACCCATCGTTTCCCTTTATTTTCTACGAACAAAAAGGGGATGTCCAATTACTTCATCAAGGTCATGTAGTGCTTGACATGATAAACAAAGCCATACATCAAAGAGCATATACCAGACATCAATTAAATAACAGGTTATCTTGTCGGCTATATCTAACATGCAATACAAGTTACTAAACCAATGATATCTCCCATCATTTAAAACAAAACAAATATTATTAAGTTAACACAGGGTTTAAATGAGTATTATGATAAAGAAAAGAACATCATACTTTTTATGTTGCATCTTGCTCTATCACTGTACACCGCAGATCTAGATTGTAATTTGTTATAACTGACACTGTTGATCAAGAACATCGGCAGTAACACTGAAGGCTTGGAGCAAAGATTTCAATTGAGTGACCATTGCAACACGAAGAGGTTCCTACACACCAACAATCATCAAGTGATAATCAAAACACAAAATTAAACCAAGTTAACCAAGTTAACAGATTAGATAAACCAAAGGGTCAAATTGAACTAAAACTATTTAAAATAAATTAGCATTTCCTAACATATGTTGAATGTGAAAATTACCTTGCAATTTACATCTTCCAAACTCCCGGCAAGGATTGCTACCATTAAATTGGAAGAATGACGTATATGAATTTCTCCAGAATCCATAACATAGTCCTACATTTGAAAAATTACAATAGATGCACAAAAGCTCACTCCAAATGTGTAACCATGTAAACTCTTTCTAGTTCTAAAACTGTGTAATTAAAACCTAGAATGAAATATGTGCAAGTCAAATAAAATATGTGGGAGAAAAGCTAGAAATTACCTTTGTTACCAGCTCATGAGTTGTCATGCATGCAATGGTTACGCTACATTCTACAATAGGAGAGATGATATCTCAAAAGTCTCTATCCATGCCCATATGAACAATTCTGGAACAACAATTCTTGATATAGGTTACTACTGTCTGAAAAAGTTCTTGGACAACAGATATGTCAATGATACTACTTTGATTTTTTACTCTACAAGGAGCACTGAGAAATCATGGACTGACTAAATAAGAAACATTTGTTTTCATACCTTTGGAATGGTAATTGTTGGCCAAGAGCAATTGCCAATAATATTTGGATTGACAACAACATAGGAACCAATGTTAGGGAATGACATGGAAATCTAAAAAACCAACAGAAAAAGTTCTATCAAATCAAAAGATCAAAATAAATGCCAACCTGATCTAGATTCAAAATAAATCTATCCACAAAAGAGCGTTGATTGCTGAACCCAACTTGGCTAATAGAATATGGAGGTTGAGCTGGAGTAGCATGCTACAATCCGAAACCAGCTGGGACACGCTCAAGCATGGCCAATGTGCTAACTTTTTCTTCCTCTCCTACTGTATTTGATGAAAGATGCATAGCACCAGTAAAATGAAACACAACCAATTGACCATCTCCTAGAATGATGAATATATAACCAAAATCAAGAAAAATGAAGACAACAAACAATCTTTAACAAACCTGATATAAAACAGGTGGATGAGGAGTACTATCTCGAGAAGTAGACACTTCAGGCTGCAGTTCCACCTGGTTAATTGGAGCTATTGATCCAGTAGTATGATTAGTTACAACTTGCTGTTGAGCAGTTTCTAAATATTTATCTGAAAAATCAGGATTCCCTTCAACCTCTCTAGCTTGACCCTTGAGAAGTTGGGTAGGCTTCACATCTTTTGTATCTACACCCAGATTTTTAAATAATACCTAAAAAATAAACTGCATAAGCAAATCTTATTCAAACCTTATCCAAAATATTTTCAAATATCAAGGGACTTGTGTACCTCAATATCAAATCTAAGATTCATCTTCAAATTTGGCAATGCATAGATCTCAACTAGTAAATTGAGGATGCCCATTGTCCAAGGATTGGGAGGTTGAGAAGTAAGACTTGATTGAAAGGGTTCTAAAATCTACAAAGTAGAAATTGAATTACACTTCCTTTAAAATTATCAAATAAGACTAAACGAATAATGAACAAACCTAACATACCTTTGAAGTAAATGGAATTACAACAACCATCAAGCCTTTTTCATATGCTTGCACCAATTGTACATACCAGGCATTAGTAACCACTGATAAAGTAACAAAGATAGCTGATATTCTAGAGAGCACAAGTAAATGGAAATCAATATTCATATTAAATAGCATCAAAAAAAAATATCTCTTGAACCTCACTATGTCAAGGAAAAGTTACAGTTCAATGTCATAAATAAATATTTACTTTAAACTAGGGCATCCAATAGAGACAATGCTTGTGTCGGTTAATTTTTATATGGCCTCAATGCAGGGCTGCACATAGGTTGATAAATGCAGTAGTATTTTTTAAATGTGACATGAATGCCTTATACAAAAATATTTGAATAGATGCAAAATACCTTTTTTGTAGTAGGTAAAAGAGTGAAAAACAAAGCATTTAGGTTAACTAGTTTCGGTTATCAATTACAATAATTGTGGTCTTGATGCATATAGTTGTCACCTCTGTTCTGTATGATTCTACTCGAATTTTGTTACCTCATTTTCTCTGTGGGTTGTCCTTGTTTCTCAACGATGAAAGATGATTAAATTTTGTTATAAACAGATGACTAAAGGTCATATTCACGTCCTTGTGTGGTAGGGTTTCAGCTGAAAATTTGTCTACCATGGATGGAGTTTACCATCACCATTGGAATTGTAATTTAAGTATTTTTTTTCCTTTTATAATGTTTTTTTTTGTCATGTTCTTTCCCTCAGCAAATGGTTTATGCTTTGCAGTTGGAGGTTGCAATGTCAAAGGGTGCCAATGATCATGAAATTCAGGTATGGCTTCTTTCATGGAAATCATATTTCTTATTATTGTAGTCATTTTTTCATAATATCAATTAATTTCAATGTTCAATTGAGAAATGTTATTTAACAAAAATGGTTTTTTTTCCAGGGACTTGTCTCAGAGATTCCTAACATTATTTTGCA
This sequence comes from Pseudotsuga menziesii, assembly GCA_001517045.1. Classification (NCBI taxonomy): domain Eukaryota; kingdom Viridiplantae; phylum Streptophyta; class Pinopsida; order Pinales; family Pinaceae; genus Pseudotsuga; species Pseudotsuga menziesii. The sequence continues at coordinate 39,262 of LPNX010891995.1, read as the reverse complement.
ATGTATAAGTAGAGATGAGACAGCTTTGGAAATAGCACCAAAGGTTAGGCATTTATTTTAGAAACCACTACATCAGTCAGATTTATCAGTTTCAGTCTGATATTTGTATAGATTTGTGGGTGCAGGTTTTTAAGAAATTGTATGAGAATCCATCAAACAACTTACATGTTTCAACCCATATGGCTGTTTTGGTGGCCATCCGTGATGTTTGCAAAAGGTTTTTGAAGGAACTGACAAGTTGGGTAGGATTTTGTCATGATTTAATTGCTGTTATTTTTTCTTCAAATGATATTGTGCGTTGATTGATTGCAATTATTATGTGCTTAGGAGATTCTATATATATTCATCACCTCTTAGCCACTCCTATCCCTTTGGCCGACCATGATTTCCTTGTTAAGTTTTTAGCATTAGCATGATAATTTTAAAATTTCCAAGCTAACTTAAACAAATGATAAGTGTGGTAAACAACATCAATCACATCAACACATTGCACACACGAATTTTTCACCGAAAACCTTTAAAGGACAAAAAAACCTAAAAGCATTACTGATTCATCTAGTAAAATAGATGACTGAAATTGTTCAAAAATTTAGACAAACCCCAACAGGGTTAAACCACATTTTACACAAACCCCAACAAATTATCCTATAGATTTTTCATTTTTGTTTCATGTTTATTGTTTCCATCCTTAATCCTCTCAGGAAAGCATCAACCTAGACAATTCAAAAAAAAATTGGGTCGGTTTTGTTAGTTTGAAAGTTGAACTAGAGACTGTAAAAGTTGGCTAGGAAATAGAGTTCTCAATATAAAATACATGTTGAGCACCTTTTTTGGATGCAAAGTGTAGGCTCAACCAAAGGTGAGTGATGCACAATATGTACATCAAGCATTAAAGATAACACTGAAAGGAAACTGGTTTTCATCATCTTTTAAAGAGAAAGGTTTTTCCTCCAAGATATGATCATGGTGTTTTTACTATTTTTGTTGGAGAAGCATGACATGCATGGGATGCAATACTATCAATGCAGCATTGGGGATATAAGCTCCCATTGTGATGCTTCTTGCTCCCACTATAAAAAAATCCCCATATCGTCTACCTTTATTTTCTTCCTTCCATATATGAACATTCTGGAGGTCAAGGAAACACATTCTGGTTCAAAACATTCTACATAAAGACATGGTTATCTATAATATGGCATTAGGAGTGGGACAAGTGCTGGTGAATAAATATTAAATAGAAACCCTTGATGCAGGTTTCCAAAACAATAAAAATATGTACATATAAAACAAACCCTACAACATCAATCAATCCACAATGATTATGAAGTTGAGGCAGCACACATTGGGGAATCGGTTTGAAATTGAGACTAAAACATCGCCATGGTTAAGAGAAACCTAAGCCATATTCCCACAAAACACATCCTCGATATACCCGCACCCAAATTTTCGATGCATATGAAAGAGTGCAGTTCCCACAAATATATCTGAATCTGATCAAATATATCTGAATCTGATCCACTTTTAATGATTTGGGTATATATCCGCTTACCTTCTTCAATGCCTGGTATGCATGTACATGCACTGCCAACTGAGACAAAAAAAAATGGGGTTGGATTTAATTCTCCTGCTTCTTTCATTTGGTGGAAGAGATAGCAGGATCGATGTCATCTCCAAGCTAGGCATATGTTGCAATTGTTGAATTCCATACAAATTCAATGCACTCGTGCATCTTTTTGAATACCATTCTCTTAAACCCATCTCCATTAAAGCGAGGCTATAGAAACAGAGAGTATGTAAAAACAGAGAGTGTGCGGGCTTCATGGTCATTATGGTTTATAAAAATAGAGAGTGTGTGAGCTTCATGATCATTATGGCTTATAAAAACAGAGAGTGTGTAGGCTTTCATGGTCATTATGGTTTTGTGTATATTATGGGATGTGTAATGTTTGTTATGTTTTTGCTTTTTAATTATAAATTTTTTATTTTGTTTTATATTATTTAAATATAATACATACGTATAAATATAAGTTATATGTTATATATATTGTTTTTAAGTTATATATTATAATATATAATATAAAGAGTATTAAGAGAAAGAATTTTTTTTCTATTTTATTTTGATAATTTTTAATTATTATAAAGAGGATTAGAAACTAGATAAATGGCACATTTTTCATTTAAATAGGGGAGTAAGGAACTTAGATAAGACAAAATGATCTTGATTAAGGAGACTTTTTTTAAGGGTAAGGTAAAGGGGTTTGGAATTTAAAGGTGTTTATTTCTTTGATGTAAATGAAAATGGGAAGGGGTGAGGACTTTAGATAGAAAAGGGTTTAAAAGCTAGGATAGGGGAAATAATTAAAAGGGGGGAGCGCTCATATTTTTTTAATAAATAATGGATATTGGTTTCTTTTGCTATAAGACTTAGGGGGATACTTTTCAAATTTTGAAGCATAGATGTAGTGAGAAGACTGTCAAATGGATGCATCATACAAATTGATAAAGGACACAAAAATAAAAATAACTAGCAATTGCCCCAAAAAGGTGCAATAATACGCCGATAAGTTTGAGGGTTGGAAGGTACAGAAGGTTGAAAATGAGAATTAAAACCAAGTTGGTGTAGAACTTGTGTACTTGTGTTTATCAACATCTCAATAGCTCTCTTTGTAGCTTTATTTGGGTGAATATAGAGAGAAGCAAGGGTTTCCATCATATTACATACAACATATATTGCACTCCCAAAAACTAATCACTTTGTAGGTTTATTTGGATGAATATGAAGAGAAACAAGGGCTTCCATAATATTACTTACAACATCTATTGCACTTCCACTTCGAAAGACTAAGGATGATGGGTAATAGAACCCATGAGATGGTCATACTTATTGCACTCCCAAAGATTAATTCCTTTAAAGCTTTGTTTGGATGAATAAAAAGAGAAACAAGGGATTCCATAATATTACTTATAACATCTATTACACTTCCACTTCCAAACACTAGGGGTGATGGGAATTAATAAAACCCACGAGATGACCATAAAGATCATGGTTTATAGAGGCTCCAAAAAAGGATTTGCATAAAACCAACGAATGAGATTGTTTTTTTTCCATAATCTGCACATGCCACAATCAAGACCATAATGTTTTCCCTGCACTAGAAAGGTAAGATAATTACATAAAACCAATGAATGAAAATGGATTTTTTCCATAATCTGCATAAGCTACAAACATGACTAGTGTTGTGTCTACACTAAGAAGGTAAGATGGCATGCCATGAATTCCTAATAATATCTTTGAAAAAATTGCAAATGAGATAGAAGTGTTTTCATGTTATATTTATATTGGCATACGAGTAGCTATAAGGCGTGCAATAGTCATCTAGCCAAATTTCACTTGGCATCCTCTCATTTGTGAAAGCTCATGTAACCAACATGTCATGCTTGTTCATTGACCAACATATTGATTAAATATTTTTTATTTTGTGATACATAGGGATCCCTCCTCAATAGAATATGACCCATCAAATCCTTAGACTCGAGAATTCTCTCTATGGTCATCTTATAAATGACCAACAAGTGACTTGGGGGTATTTCCACAATATTATCCAACCTACATTGGATACTCCCCTGATCTTTCCCAAGATGCCTTTGGATTTGGTACATTAAATAATGGTAATGATAGTTTCCATGTCGCATCTCCCAAGGACTATGCCATAACACAAATACATTAAGTCAATAAATAAATATTACAATATATGTAGTAGGATATACAGATTATAAGCATTCCTTTTAGTTGCAAGGTTGTCTCACTATCATAATAATAACTAACTATAATTTCTTACATTATTGTTAAGTATATAATCAATCTCCACCTTTTAATTGTTTCAACTATTGACATATTTTGATATTACAAGATGCGTTTGATCATCATCATAGTAAATGTGTTCTTCTCAATTTTACGAGTATTACAATGGAATATAACTGATTTGTAATACTTACAAGAATATTTTTTACTAATATATATCACACATGGGAATATCTATTCTACCAAAGTCATCCATGTTTGCAAGTAGTTCCTCCCACGTGAAATGACACTTTTGTAAAAGGGAAACAATCCAAGAGGATAAAAATAAGGAGATTTGAACCTCTATGGTGTATATGAAATGCTTAGCAATAGTTTTTAACCCTTAAGATCAAATTAAATTGAGTCCACACAACACACATAAACCTATAAATGTACATGATATATATTATTGCTCAATGTTGTGATTGAGTAATAAAGTGGGTGTGCTCTAACCATGACAAAGTGTAGACAAGCTCTCAATGGAGAGTCCTATCTCAAAATTCATTCCATTCTCTATTAATATGGTTATCTAAGAGAACTACATCACTTATATTAGTAAATACAAACATGCAAATTCCAATGAATTCCCGAATTGGACACTTTAAAGCTGCATTACGAATGTATTATGTCATCCTTTGATTTGGATCCTTAAGATAGAGACATTATTAACACATTAACAATCTCAACCACTTGGAGAGAATCTTTAATATTCATCTATATATAACAACATCCTAATTAAAACAAAACCATTTAGATAGAAAGAAACTCTACATCACAATAATCAATACAATAACAACAACAAGCCACTTGTATTATTGCACATTATTCTATAAGATAAGTAAGACTTAATAATTTCAACAGTCTCCCTTAAAGAGTACTTGTCTTAGTCTCTATGAGGTCACTTATTCTCTATTATCTTTTACTTGTTTAATTCATCAAATTTCCACTAGTAATAGAAAAACATTCTAATCAATAAAGTCTATATTTCGTCCAAGATGGAATTTGCATCTTGTACCTTGATTAGACATCATCAATTGTCAATGTCCATATAAATGAACAACCATCTAGCTGACTAAATGCAGGGTACCTAACCACTTAACCACAAGTCTAGAGGATTTCATGTAGGTACATGGTTCATTCAATTTATGTATGAACCTCCCCCAATTGATCATAAAAATACATTAGGTTTCTAGGCCTACCACACCTTTGAGAGTTTACAACCAACACATTCCACTCATAAATATTTAATCAATACACACTACCCACTCCTCCAAGTGTTAATCAACTCCATAATATATGGTTTGTACTAAACTAAACAAGTTATCCAATCATTAAGAGCACCTGGCAAAGGGGTATGCATGCCTATCTAGGCCTTACAATGATATGTCATTTTCATGTTGTATATATATCTGTGTGTGTGTGTGTGTGTGTGTGTGTGTGTGTGTACTCCCTCCAAATAATCTCTTTAATTATGCTACAAGAACTATCACCAACATCTTTTGGACCAAACTCCCTCTCTCTCTCTCTAGAGAAAGAGACATTGTCTCCCCTACTATAGTCTCATGTTTCTAACTCATAATTAAGTTTGCCATCAACACTCATCATTTTCTCCCATATAGTCTCATCATTATAACTCATTAATATTAATGACCTCCTTATAGTATCTCAATTTACTTTTAACCTCTAAATCCTCCTTGCACCATACTTTTTCTTTCAACTTAAACACAATAATATTTTTAATGTCAGAGATATTAATTATAAATATTGTAATATTGGTCAATTTCATAAAACTATTAATTAAATATTTAATAATAAAAATTGAATGTTTTTATCAATTAAGAGTGGATAAAAAAACACATAAATTGGATGTTGTTGATGCCCCATAAACATGTTAATAGCCTAAGCCCAAAAAGTATAGGACGCCTGTATTTTCCATTAATGAGTTTTGACCACCATTGTTTTGTTTTGGAATCTCTTTAATTCTCTTCTTCAAAGTAACAATACAGACTACAAAATTCAATACAAATTATATCCTTTTCTGTTAGAAAAAAACCATTATACTAACTAAAACTAAGGTAAAAGCCTTTTGACAAATTAGAAGAGCTTTGTAGAATTGTAAACTTGAAAAGAGGAAAGAATATTAGAGGAAATTTCAACTCAAAATGGGCCTTTTAACTTTTATTCAAATTCCATGTCATCATGTGTTAGCCAATGAAATTGCTTTAAATTTGAAATACCGTATAGGTCTTAAACACTTTTTTAATATAAATTTGGGGATAGGTATCATTAAAAAAACTACTTTTTTTGTTTGTATTTTTGACATATCTCCCTATGTTTTTACTCAAATTTTGATCGGGAGAGCTCGTTGGATGCGGAATTTAATTCTGCATCCAACGAGCTCTCCCGATCGAAATTTGAGTAAAAAAATAGGGAGATATGTCAAAAATACAAACAAAAAAGTAGTTTTTTTCTTTTCTTCCTCCAAAATTAATAAATATTCTTTTATTATTTTAACTATTATTTTATTAGTTCATTTTAGGAGGCCCATTTTGAGTTGAAATTTCCTCTAATTGATAATTCACAAAACAATTTGGCATAAAACTCAAGCAATTCACATAATCTAAAGGACCATGAAACCTAGACTGTAATATCATGCACTGCCACTCACACAGATGATTTCAGAGAATACTAAAAGAGTTTTAACTTTTACTCAATGTTGTTGCAAAAGGACAGCTAAACATAAATTTTAACTAAACCTCTCACGGTGCAAAAGTGCTTTAAAATGAAAACATACCAAGCTCATCAAGCAACTCTTCGTAGATGGATATTCTCTGATTACATTGTTTAGAAATGGACTACTCGATTTTTTCTTTGTGTGTTGTAATCTCCCTTTTCTTCCATTGGCTCCTTCTGGACCACCATTCCTCTTAGAGATCCCAAAGACTTCATTCGACTTCCTCATGCTCTGAACTGCCGTACCTATGGAAGAAGAAGATGAATCCCTGCCCCTGTGAACCATAGTCGAAAATGTTTCGTCATCTTTCTGTGTAGTTGTGCAATATGCGTCATCTTTTTGTATCATTGTTGAATATATATCATCTTTCGACCTGATCATTGTAGAATATATATCATCATTCTAAATCATGGTTGAATATACATTATCAAGAGGAACAAAAGCTGTAGGAATTTCTCTTCTAGGGCTTATTGTAGACTTAACCAGAAAAGTTGAATAAGCATCTTCTTGCTCATTTTTCTCTTCATTTTTAATGAACTTTCTACCACTGCCAATAACTGACGATCTAGTGTATCTACCCGAAAAATGTGTTCGGGAACTTCGTCCTCTGCCAAAATGCAAGCCAGAAGAAGAGGAAGGCTCCTCAGGTTTGACTACAACTGTAGAGTAAATAAAAAAAATACGTGCAAGCATGGCTCTAAATAAAAAACTGAGTGCTGAGGATATTAAAATCCCAGTACAACCAAATCAAGAGCCACTTGTTCGAAATCTTCCTTTACCAATTTTTCTCAAGGTAACTTAATGACTAATTTTATATGTATGAATCAATGTAGACCTATAATTTAGTGTATATGTATGAATCAGTGTAGACTTAGAATTTTGGGAAAATTTAAATTATGTTTCCAATTTTTTTAACATTTTTAGTAAAAAGAAAAGTTACATTATTAAAGAAAGAATTTCAATGTTATATATTTATTAAAAGGTATATATTTTATATATCTAGACTTCTTAATAAACATTTCCCACATCTCATTTATACTCTAATATTATTTTTTAATATAACATTTACTATCTCAAAACCTCTATTCATAAATATCACATATTCCTTTATATTTAACTCTACAATGTACTTTGCTTTTCTTATGCAATAATCTCTGCAAGTTTTGTTTTTATATTTAACTCTACAATGTACTTTGCTTTTCTTATGCAATAATCGTTGCAACTTTTGTTTAGTCTCGTATTAGTTTTTATTATAATATGTTGTGTATATTAAAATTCATGTAAAGTAGTTAGAAAACAAGATTCACTCATGTAATAATTTATATTTGAGAATAAACAATAGCCATTATCATACTCCTAAACTTTCAAGGTTTGAATGCCAGATAGTGAGATATTTATTAATGATCCATGTTTGTTTCGAATCAGCAGTTATCAGATGTCAAATACAAAGTAATTATGAAGAGTAAAATGTACTTGAGCAGCTTGAGCTTCTTGAAAAGTTCATCATTGCAACAACTTCAAGTCAATCCCTGGCCATGAAGGGACCATCTGGGATTGGATAAACTACTCTGATAAACCTTCTAGTTGGCAGAATACAACACAATTTATGAGGAATCATCACATACAATGACCAAAACTATACAGAAGCCTTGAAGCACAGGTTGGCTTTTCACCTTTTTGTATTGAATGTTTTATTAGTCAGTTGCAAGGTTTTGAGTAAGATCAACTGTGAGTAAATGCATTCGGAGTATAAGTTTATGTGTTTACTATGTTTGGGCTCACTTTAACCTTCTAAACACATGAACTTCACGCACCTCGTGCAACAGCAAAAACAAAAAAACTTGTTCAAACTTAATCTTATCCTTCTACTTTGTTTCAGAAGTACTCAAAAGGGTGCTTTTGTAAATGAGTTTTTATAAACTTCAAATTCTAATAATTGTGTGAATTATCAGGAAGAAACTTTCTGTACTGCAAGGTCTCAGAGTTTATATTTCGCCATGAATCTTCCAACTTACCCTTCTGTCTGTTTGATTTCATAAAGATTTTGTTTCAGTAAATAAGCATTATTGCAGAAGATAGGAGGTTTATTTGTATCATTTTGCCCAATATCTACAACTCTCCCAACCGTAATATCTATAGAGCCCTCTGTCTGGGAACTGGTGACTGGTATAAATTTGCTTGCTTGGAGTTGACTGAGCATGCATAATTTCCTTACACATTCACCTTGGTCCATTAAGATTGAGGAAACATCAAAAAGAGAATGGAAGATATTTTATTTTATAATGCTTACATGAAATTATTTTCAAGCTTGCAGGCATGCAGTCAGTCTTTGACTTCATTCTTGTATTCTCCACTGAAGAGTAAGTAGCTTCTATCCCTTGTCCTAATTTTTTATTTGCATGTGATGTGAAATCTATAGCTTCATACTATTATATCCTTAAATCAATGGGCTGTGCCTCAACTATTTATCATGTGATAGGCACAAATTTCTTGGGGTTTTAAGCTCAATGTTTCTTTGTGTTATTACAGAAATAAGTAAGAGGAAGAATTCCATAAGTGGTGAATACCAAAATGTGCCTTTTTCATATGGCATTGAGGAGACATCTAGGGATGGGAGAAAATCAGAGGATGAAATGGAGAGCTCTGAATTTAAGCCACAATTTCCAGTTCCTGATAATTTGCTTTCCCATCTAGTAAGCATTGAAGCTCCTTTTAAACTTAACTTGATGGGTTATTGTTTGGAACATGAAGTGAGATATATGTCATGTTCTTGGATATTTGATACTCACAGCCTAGAGGCATTCCATCTTGATGATATGGCTCACACTATGCCTATAATATTCTAAGGCTTACCCTGTCTAAGTTTCAGATGGAGCATGGCTCAAATCCTTGGATGCAAGGTTTCCCTTGTTGGGGATCTTGCTTCCTGCTAATGAGTCACGAATAAGTATTTGTGCAGGTGGGATTAGGAGAATAGCTTTGTTTCTTTGTGGAGAATACATCAGTAGCAGCAGCCATTGTTTTACCAAAGATATGGCACATGCATGGTTTGAAAAGGGTTCTTACTTGTTCTTAGGCATCCATTGCACCTATTTTAAGATGAATAAAATGGGATTGACTTTAAAGGCTCTGTTTTAAACCAGTTTGTAAGGATTTCCACAAATGTGTAAATTCATATGACCTGGTTTTTACAAAATAGACTTTTTGACAAAAATATATTGTCTCCGTATGTTTTCTTGCAGCCACCTACAGAAAAAACACATCATATAATCGCCAGAACTGCAAAGTTTGTCAGTGAACATGGAGGGTAGTCAGAAATTGTTCTAAGGGTGAAGCAGGGGAGTAATCTAGTTTTTGGGTTCCTAATGCCTGGTCACCATCTTCATGTATACTTTAGGTTTCTGGTTGATCATCCTGAAGTTTTGGATGCTAATAACAAAGATGATAGGAAACATGTTGAGAAGGGAAGTGTTCAAGGAGAGAGCCTCTCCCTTCTTGGATCAGTGTATGGTAGCAGAGATGATGAAGATGAAGGAACAACGCAAGTCTCTAGAGACTCAAAAGAGGGGGGCTCCTCCATCCAATATTTCTCTATTGATAACACTACTTGTAGCATAGATAGAGGCATGGCTTTAGAGAAAGCAGAATCTTTAATAAGAAAGGAATATCAAGAGGAAATTTCTAGTACTAAACAACATACATCTCTAAAACATGATGATGCATCTATCATAGACTGGGCATTTGATTTAGAGGGTTCTAGACATCCTTCTGGTGACAGTTTAGGAACACATGCTTCACCTTCACATGAATTGGAAAGAAATGATACACAGTTTGTTCAGACTTCAAGAAATCAAGTTTGTAAGGAAATTGCACCAATATGGAACCACCATCATTCTTAAAGCGTGTAGTAGAAAAGATGGTTGAATTTATTGCAAGGAATGGAAAGGAATTTGAAGGCATTATTGTCAATCAAGATAGAGTGAGCATACGGTTCCCATTTATTCTACCTACTAATCGGTATCATCCATATTATCTCAAAGTCCTCGAGGCAGCACAACAGGTATGCATTCACATATGCTTATTACATTGAATTTCTACATGTTGAGACCAATGAAATCAACTATTGTGTATAATGTTTATTCAAGTTGCAATTATCCATTCATATCACATGCTTTGAAGTTTTGTCCTCATAATTTTTCAGGGGACCAACCTGTTGAAGCCTCTACAAACTATGTTCTTTTCACACACTGCTCTATGTCCATAGGATGTTTCTTTTTCTGTATATTTGTTTCACACATCTGGAAATATAACCAGCACAGATCCAACTTAAGCCTGGATCTATTAAGCACCGAGAGGAATCAAGTTTTACGAGGGTATATTTTTTCTAGGTGTGTAAAAACTTTAAGATAAAACAACTTTTACACCTCAATAAATTGGATAGATGGATCTATGTTGGTTTTACATGGATCTGCTCTACTGGTGTGTTTGTATTCCTCTAATGTTTTCTTTATTTAATCACTTTAACTTAGCTGATGTTAATTATTGTTGTATATAAGCAAATGATTTTTTCCCTTTCCAGACATTGTACTTGAAATCTTTCATTGTGGTGGAATAATTTTTGTTTATGCTTCTGATATATTTTAAATTTTAGGGTAAGTTGCGTGAAAAAAGTTTTGGATTAGATAAAACTTCTCTAAAAGTTGTCCGACCCAGTGAAATTCAAAAATGTAGCCAACCTAAGAAAATGAATAATTCAACAGGAGATGAGTCATTACTTGCTCCATGTGGATCTTCTTCAGAAGATATCAACCGTATTCATGCTAAAAAGACATTAGATCTAGATAAAAAACAAAATTCAAAATAGTACTCGGTGGCTCTAAGAAGGATGGTTGTGATCATGGGAGTGGAAAGCCTCTTGGCATGACTTTAGATGCCGTTGCATCAGCTGTTAGAGTAGCGACAATAGAAAATTTTTGGGGTCTTTCCTAGGGTACTGCAGAATTTAAGGACAACAAGAAAGAAGGTGGGATGAGTGCTGATGCAGCTACTGCAATTGTGATGGCTGCCACCAGGGGTTCACAGAGGCCTCAAAAGGGAGAAACATCCAAAGCTGGAATGTTACGAGGAGGGATTCTACATAAGATACTGAAAGGTATCTCAGAAGAGAGTGATGGGATTGGCAGTGCTGGTGCGAGTCCTGGTCCTGATGGTGATGCTTCTCACCTTAATTCAAGCAATGGTGGTATGCCCCATTTGCTTACCTCCGCAAAGTCCTTCATCGCTGAAGGGCTCAGGGCCTCGCTCACCAAATTCCTGCGTAGGCTCAGCCACAGCGGCTCGTAGGCTGCCGAATTGATCCTGTGCTGATTGCAGGTGAAACTTTTTTGCAACCCTTGGGCAGGCGGGTGATAATCGAAGAGGGAACCCATTTGTATGAGCACTTCATGGGAAAGCTCGGGGGTAACGATTATCACCATAGTTCAGGAATAGAGCCACAAAGTGAATATCGGGCCATATCTCTTATGATATTTCTTCATTGACCCCTCGAAGCCACCTTCAAAAAATATGAGCTGAAGGAGGTTCCCTACAATCGGCCATGTTGGGGGCCCTCAGGGGATGTTTCTATAGAACCAGATTCTCCAGAAAAGTAATCGGATTAAGAATAAGGAAATTACGAAAATGAGAACAGGCTCAAGAAACGAATCAAGTCCAAACGAAAGTCGGGTGATTCCATGAAGATGGGTAACACTTTTTGGCCAAATTTGGCGATGAAAACCTGATTTTTTACTCATGTGCTAGATAGAAGCCCTCAAAACGCATATATGCCATGTGAATTTTGACTTGCAGTAAGAAAAAAAATTGTAGAATATTATGTTGGCTTCATAGTGATATTTTTTTTAAAATATTCTGATGTCATTTAATGTGTGAATTTTTGCATTTAATGAACTGTGTGACCTTAAAAATTTGAAGAAGCTAATAAGTGGCTCGTGTCCACGTAGAGTAATTTAATCTTGCATTAATAATTTAAAAAAAATAAATATATGAACAC
>LPNX010891995.1:0-21273 GCA_001517045.1 Pseudotsuga menziesii | reverse complement strand
CATGTTCTGCATATGGAATTTTAACAATTTGACATGCATATTCTTAGCTAGGGTCACAGAACACTTATCCATTTGCCGACGCAGTATGCCTTTGTTAAGGAGGAATGGGGGCTCCCTTCTCTGAGTTGACAGTCCCTTGGTTAGCCATCCCAACTCCTTTTTACAGTTCATATCCACACATGTATTACCGACATAATCTATACCATCTCACTCGTGTTGCTTACCAAACATGCAGTGCAGATGAGACATTTCTAGAATGTCCAATGGAGTTTCACCCGAAACCCATTTCCAAAATAAGGGAAAACCTTCCCATGTAGTTTGGCTCCTGCAGGCCATCACACCTGATCCTCCTGCAGTGTGTACCCCAACTATTTTCACAGCCATGAGACTCTTCTCATAAGGTTTGGCTCTTTCACATGGTGGATTCTGGAATTTGTCATGGCCTTACTCTCATTGCCATGCTCTAAATAATCTACCTGAAAATTCACAAGCGTATCATTTGTACCACCTTGCTCTTCCATAGAGAATTTTTGGCAGCCAATTGATCATGACTATCCTCTTTAGGCACTTACTATCCTGCATTCACAACAACCTTTGAAATGGTTCTTGAATTTTCATCAATTCATCATTTCAGCCATTAGTTATTCATAATATCGCATGCACTCATCTCAATGCATTCGTGCAATGCATCACAACATTTGCACCTATACTTATGCAATCAGTCACTCACACCCTTCCTATGCATACATTCAATGCATAACTACAAGATTCATAAAATATTTTTAATGCATATCCATTCAATGCTACCTTGCATTGATTCAGGAATACTATGAATTCAACATACCATGCATGGCCTAACCATGACTACTTCATATAGGATGCATTACTATAATCAAGATCATCAGTACTTACTTTCCTTGGGATACTAAGCTCAATCAATATATACAGGCATGACACCTTTCTCTATGAATGCAGTAGAAAATTCAAATATCCACATGGTATGAGGTCTCTTACCTTTACCACTCCTTGGAGTTTGTCATAATCAAATTCTTACCTTCATGGGACCTACTTACACCCTTGGCATTACCAGTTTAGTCGGTATCTCGCAGAGGATTGCAGACTTTGCTCACCAACTTTTGATTATGGACTGGTTGCCTTATCCCTTTCTTCATAGGGTTGCTGGTCACATTCATCAACATTAGCAACATATTCAGCTAGGTCCATGTTGTCGTTGGTTTTTCCACTAATGCTAACACCAATGCAATAACTATCATTAGTGGCTCATTATAAATATATAATCCTCAATATCCTATGTTCGCAAAACATATCCTCATACATTTCAAGTATAAAACTTAGGAAATGTAGTTATAATCAGCAAGAGAGGGTTTAAGGAAACTTCCCTTTTCAAGTCCCACATCCTCGCATGGAACTCCTCTTCCACACAATAGCTGGTCAGCCTTCATAGTCCTTGCTACCTCTGGGCATGCAACTTTCCATATTTGTCCATTTGATAGCAGCGGCCGTCATTAGCACTTTGCTGCTCCATGCTCAGATTCTGGTGACTTTCCCTTGTTCCCTACTGGATAAGCTTTCCAATGCCTATCCACATGCTTCATTCTGACCTCGGGTGTGAAAACCACACCACTTCTAAAAATGAAGATTTTCACCAAATATCGGCATTCTACACGCAACTGCATTTTGGACGGGGTGCCAACTTCAGCCACCTGTAAACCCCACTAAAAAAATGCTGAAAAATCCTGTTGAAAAATAGTCGAAATCTGCTAGAAAATCCCACTTGAAAATCTCAAAATTTCCTCTGCAGAATCGGCTCTCATTTCGACTATCAGCCTGGCGTTTCGGCAGTTGGAACCGCTGTTCATTGGTGATCCGAACCACAATCCTTTCCGCTGCGTTGGTGGTCTGATCTTCATCTTTCATCTGACACTCATCGACGGTCCAATCAACTAAATTTTTTCGACATTTCGAGCCAATCCTCCTCTGGCTTCCGACTCTTCGGCGGACTGATCCTCTATTTTTCTCTGACGTGTCGGCTATCCAATCCTCTAAATTTTTTCGACGTGTCGACGGTCCAATCCTCTAAATTTTTCCGATGTTTCTGTACTTAGAAAATTTTTAGAAATATTTCTTCTTCCCCTGCCGCCGCATTGGCAACCTCATCTTTTATTTCCCTCCGATACTTGTCGCCGCATAGGCTACTCAAACAGCTAAATTTTGCTGACGATTTCCATACTTAGATGAATTTTCAATCTTTCAAAATTTTCCCTTTCTACTTTCTTCCGCCGACGGCATCAGAAGTCCTTTTGGCTAACCCAGTTGACGTATCAGCTACTCAAACAGCTAACGCCTTCCGATGATCTCAACACTTTCTGCCCCCGTTTGATCGGCTCCATTCCCTTCTTTCTGTCGGCAGATTAGTTCCTTTCGCAGCCGCAATGGTGGAACACGATCCTTGATCTTCTTTTGATCGACGAACTGATTTTGACCGGCATCGGTAGTCTTTCCTCGTCGAAAGTCTAGTGCTCTAGAATTCCGCAACGGTGGGTGTGCGAACCTCTATCTTCTTCCGATAGCCGACAATTTCTATACTTAGAAAAAATAAATTCAAACTTTCTTCATGGCGTCGGCGGTCGGAGGCCTTACCCGTCAGATGCGTAGTTGTTTAGCCATTCGCAACGGTGGATGCTCGAACAACTTTCTGCTTCCGATGATTTTTAACACTTAGTGAAATTTCAAAACTTTCCTGCTGCATCGGTGTTTTAGTCCCTTCGACAGCCGCAACAGCAGACAGACAACCGCTAAATTCTTCCACGGTGTTAGCGACCCCAACACCTATTTTCTGCCAACAGACGTCAAATCACTTAGAAAATTTCCATGATTTTCTTTCCAACTGTGCCCCATTGGGCAAGCTTCTGCCTAGCTCTTCCGCTACATCGAAAGTCCGTTCCACTAAGTGTTCCGATGAACTGACTGTTCAAGCACTTAGGCAAATCCGTGGAAGTTTTTTGTCATCCATTTCTGATCTCTACTGGGCAGAGAGAAATCCTACCTCTGTCACTGCATCTTGGTGGTCCATTCAGGCCCATGCTGCAACATGAGCTCTGATACCACTCTGTAACGTCCCTGACCCTCCGACCGGCGAAGAGGACACTACCCACACCACACAAATGGGCAAATAGCCCCATGAACATGAACATACATCAATGCTGAAATTAAAAAATTAACATAATGCATAATCCATCATACAAGATGCATAATTCCTCAACATTCAATGGAAGAAAACATATACATTGTAGCATTGAACATGTTCTTCATAATTCATGAAACAGTAGATATAATTGTAGAGGTGAAACAGTCATGAATACTTATCTTTTAATAAAGAAATCTCCCCGCAACCAGCTATGTTGCTGCAACATTCCACCCAACCATAGGTGAGCGTGCTCATCAATCTCTCAGCAACACTGCCACCCCCGAGCTGGGCATGATTCCTCAAGGACTAAGGGTCAATGTAGGCTTACACATAGCCAAGGTTTGCCAATCAACCAAAACCACATAGCAGGGTTTTACCAAGTCATCAAGGAGCTAGGACAGGCTAAATGCCAACCTGGTGGCCTCAACACCAATATTCTCATGCATACACAACCTCTAATCCCACTCTCAACAGTCCGAAGACCAACCACTGCATACCGCAGCAAAACAATCCCTTCACAGCTCTGTGAAGAAGGCAAAGACAACCAGGTGCCAATCCCAACCAACAGGTGAAACAAATCAAGTCCTCAAAACAACTCAGAGTTGTTCTTAGCCCTAGCGTGGCCAAAACAACTCAACAGCAACCCAATACCAGGGTACATCAACAGCCACAACCTCACAATGAATGATGGCAACAATCCACAGTCCCAAAACAGAGGAGACGGAAAACTCCCAGCATAGACATGGGAAAACACAAACGCAGACCATAGTAGACAGCATACACAGCCACAAGTGACAAGGAGGCATACACATACCACCGACACCAATATGGAACACACAGGTGCACAACCCCGAGCGTGAATGGCTCCTGCACCCAAAAATCCTGAGTGACGGCCACGATTTCACCCGTTCCCTGCATGAGGAAAACCAACGCAGAAATCTTGTGCATAAGAAGGGGAGAGAGAATGACTCTTTGTATGAGGGTGATCATTCGATGAAGAATCCCCCAAACGGTGCACGTGAGGAAGCCGAACCATCTCTGTGTGAGAAATGAGCAAGACTTCCGCTTCTATGTGAGGATGAACAGACAACGGCTCTGCGTGGGGATGAATGGACAACGGCTATGTATGAGGATGAACGGACAATTGTGAGGATTCGAACAGACCAAATCCGGTGGAGGATGAATAGACAACATTTCTACATGGGGATGAACAGACACCGTGTGGATCTGACTTCCCTAGACCACACTCGTGAAGGTGAATACCGGGCGTGAGGATGGACCAGACCAAAACCATGGAGGAATGGAGAGAGTGGAAAGAATGGGGAGAATGTTTTCTTCTGCCCCACGCAACATGAAGAGGAGAGGCTACTGGTGGAGTGGGCACGTGGGCAAGGACTGACTGTCCTGCCACAGCCACCACTACTCAGCAATAACTACCTCAACTACTCCACAAAACATTAAAGAGGTTGGATGAGACAAGGGAATATGGAAAATCAAACAAGGATTTTCCCCCTATAGACCAAGGTTTGACATCCCCCACACCCTTATCCTTTGGAATCATGCCCTTTTCATTCAACGTTGCGCCATCGTAGCTGGTTGTGGTTTATTTTATTTGATGTGCGTAATTACATGATGCCAAACTATAATGTGCCGGATGGCACAATATACCATCGGCAACTATCCTTATTGCCAAAACATACACAACCAAATCAATGGTGGGTATTTTTCCTTTAGCTCCTCACCATGATTAATTACATTATATACATCATGCAAACGGGGTCAAAACCAAGGTGTTACATTATCCCTTGAAAAAAACTGTGGTGACCAAAATTTTTGGTCTCTTAGTCACTAATATCTCATTTTCCACTAGTGAATGCAAATCAACATAACCATGTAGGTTAATATTCTGATTCACATCATATTTGATCCCATAATCCACTGTACCTTTTAGGTACTTCAGCATATGCTTTGCAGCTATCAAGAGAACATGTCTCGAATCCGTTAGTAACTGGCTCAGGGTGTTAACCACAAATAATATGTATGGTATCATATTTTCTAGATAAATCAATGAGCCAATCATCTAACGATACATCATGGCATCAACCTTCTCGGATGAAGAATCACTCAGAAGGTTCAAGTTATTTTCCATAGGTGTGTCCATTTCCTTACATTCCATTATTCTAAATCTCTTCAAAATCTCTGTTGCATATTTTCCTTGACCAAGGAATATCCCATCTGCACTCTGACACAACTACATGCCTAAGAAGTAGTGCATCATACATGGGTATTTCATCTCGAACTATGTAGCTAGTCTCCTGTTTGCATATGTAATGAATTCCTCTTCACCTATTAGAAAAAAGTCATCGACATATAGCAGGAGTATGACTAGTCTTCCGTCTTCCACCTCGAAGTAGAGGTTAGAATATTATTTACTCTTGTTAAATACAAATCTCATTAGGAAACTATCCATCCTACCATACCATGTCCTTGGTTCTTGTTTCAATCCATATAAGGCCTTATTCAATTTGCACACATGGGTTTTCCTATAATGTGTCTCGAATCCCAGTGGTTGTTCTATGCACACTTCCTCCTCAACTACACCATTTAAGAAAGTTTTCTTGACATCCATCTGGTGTATTTTCCATTTCATAACTACTGCCAAAGAATGTATGGTCCTAATGGAAGTGTACCTTCCCATGGGTGCAAATGTCTCTTCGTAGTCTATGCCTTCTTTCTATGAAAATCCTCATGCTACGAATCTCACCTTGTATTCCTTGATGTTTCCATCTGCACATGCTTGATCTTGTAGATCCACTTTGAAGTCACGGAAGACTTATTTTTCAGTCTTAGAACAATCTCCTAGACATCATTCTTCATGATTGACTAATATTCATCAATCATCACATCCTTCAATTCTTTCTTTTCTATAGCCTCTTCATAGGTGGGAGATTGTGTATCAATGATGTCACACAGTAGGGCCACACAACTATTTTAGGGATCTTTTCTCTTTCTCTCTCTATGTATTCCCTATAGAGTACCACACCTTTCAACTTCTTCTAAGATCTCTCATTCCCATGTCAGTTTCCTCTTGTGGGAGTCGTTCTTAAGGAATGGCTCTACCAGGTGTTGTGGTTTTTTCATGTCATGATATTCATGGTCCTCTAGAATTTCTTCTACAATTTCCATATCTCGGCCTCTCATCTCTTCAGGTTCCTCGACCTCCTAGATGGGTGTCCTCCTAGATCTAAAGTATGTCAAGTCTTCATGAAAGGTTACATATCTACTGATTTCTATATTCTTGAATTTTGGGAATTATATTCGATACTCCTATGATGTATCAACGTATCTTATGAAGATACCCTTCCTCCCAGAAGGATCGAGATTGGTCCTTTTCTCCTTTGGGATATATATGTACACTGGGAAGCCAAATATTCTCAAATGGCTGACTTCTGGTTTCTCTCCTGAGAGATCCTCTTCAAGAGTCTTATTGTCAAGTACTATATGAGGAACACGATTTTGTACATACACAATTGTTCTTACTGCCTCTGCCCAAAGGTGCATAGGAAGATCCTGATCATGCAGCATATCTCTTGCTTCCTCCATGATGTTTTGGTTCTTTTGTTTTGCAACCCCATTCTATTGAGGATTTTATGGAGTGATCAAATCCCTCTTAATCCCAGACTCTCTCTAGAGTTCCTTGAATTCTTTCGAAGTGAAATATTTTCCATTATTTGATTGCAGAGTCTTGATCTTCTTATCTATTTGGTTCTCAACCAAGGATTTCTATTCCTTGAACTTACTAAAAACTTCACTTTTTTCTTTTAATAAATATATCCAAGTATTACGTGAGAAATAATCTATAAAGGAAACATAGTACACATACCCGGTTAATGAACCAGAGGACATGGGTTCACATATATCAGAGTGCACTATATCTAGTATTCCTTTAACCTTTCTCTCATTGATGGGAAATTTCCCCTTCACATTCTTTCCTTGTGCACATCCTTTTCAAATGCCTTCATGTTTTCCTAGATCTCTAGAATTCTTGAGACTTCTTTTATTGCAATCAGTCGTTCCCTATAGTGTACATGCACAAGCCTTCTTTTCCACAGTTCACTTGTTTCAATCAAGTCATGAACCGATGCTTGTTAAGGATGTTCCTTCAACTTGTACAAGCCTCCATCTTCTTCTCCACTAGTTATTTCATATTCTATTTTATTTCCTCTGGTACACATTAGAACTTGGCCATCAAAAAAAGAAACCCTAATCCATTTTGCATCTTGTGCAGAAATGGAGAGAATATTCTTCTTAAATATGGAAACATATAGCTCACATCCTTCATCTTCAAGGATTTCTTGGAGTCAAGCTTGTATGAAGCTTCTCCACTCTGTTTTATGGGGTAATGACAGTCATCCCCAAGTTTCACCTTATTCTGTGAGGCATGTTTAAACATATTAATTAATGATTCCTTGTATCCCATCATATGTTTAGAAGCTCCACTATCCACAAGGCAATCATTTCTTCTGTGTGAGATAATACTCGTAAGTGTTGAGAATAGCATATACTTTTCATATGAATCATCCTTCTTCCATATGAATATTTTGTTTGTTGGCTCAACATCTTCATCAACATGAGCATGGTGTCTCCTTTTCTTGATGGGACAATCTCTTGCAAAGTGTCCCTTTTCATCACAAGTATAGCATCGAACATTTAAAGTATATCTTTTGGTCTTCTTCGGTTTCTTGTCCTTCTTCTTGTTGTGATGAAATTTATCCTTTTTATCCTTGTTCTTGAAGTTCTTCCTGGTGTGAACTATGAGAGCTTGATCGTCAGTTTCTCCCATCTTTTCTTCTCTTGTCACAAGTCTAGCTTATTCTTTTGCATGTTCTTCTTGAAGTCTGCTGAAAGAGATAAGATTCCTTCTTGCACAAATCCCTTGAATGAATGGGTCCCATGATCTAGGGAGACTATTCAAGGTAGTCATTACAATTTCTCCTTCTTCGACATTTTATTCTATCGCTTCAAGTTGTTATTTGATTTGAGGAACCCTTGTGAAGTAAGACTCTATAGTTTCATATTTATGTATCTTCACATTCTTCAATTCATTCCTCAATGTCATCTTCTGGTTGATGTCCTTTCCTTGGAACATATTTGTCAAAGCATCATATACTTCTTTTGATGTATTAAATGAAGACACATGTGGGATGAGGCAATCCTTAATAGAATCTTGGCATGATTCTATTATCCTTAGCCATACTTCTCTTATGAGAAGCCTTAGTCTCATCTCCCTTTGGTTCTTGGAACTTCTCCATTGATGAACTAATCCAAATCATTCTTTCCAAGGATCGTGGAGATTCTGTACTTCGATGCTCTGAAGTTATTATCCCCTCCACGATTGTCCTCAAGTTGAGTATGATGAGTCATATTTTCAAATGAGAACCTAAAATGGAAATAGAAAATATTTATATCTTATCGATTTGAGGCATCTGACCTGGTTCTGAAGCTGGCTGACATAGGTTGTGTCAGAGAAACCATAATTTTCAAAACTTTGAGTTTGGTAATTTTGTTTGGACATAAATGTGTGCCTCCTTGAGGTGAGTTGCTCAGCTAGGTCTCTTTCTGAGAACCGAGGTGGGAAGACTCCAAAACATGATTCCCTAGTTCCTCCCGACACTAGTGATAGGGTCAAAAACGAAACTTCTCCAATTCAAAAACTGTCTCCACCAAAATATGGGCCCTAATGAGGCGATTTATCCTAGCCCTCTTTTCTTGATGAATTATGGAGAGAACACCCTAGTTTTCGTAGCTGCATAGTGCCTTCTTTCATAGAGGCTCTGGTACCATGATAGTTTTTATTTAGATCTGATTAGAATATCTAGGATCTCTATCTGAAAGAATAAAAAGTACAACAAGATGCACAAGATATAAAGGATACACGAGACACAAATATTTTCACCGGGGAAACCATAAACGATAAAACCCCATAAACTTCTTCAAAATAGTAAGATGATCGAAATAAGTAATAAGAAGTATTCAATAGCTATCTGTCTCTCCTCCCTTCTCTCTCTCTCTCTCATGTGAACTTGAGAGTGTGATGTGTGTATAAATGAGGGAGAGAACCTCCCTATTTATACCCTTTCAATTCACTGACCAAAGATAATACTAGGGCCCACATTTCTTCTCTAACAGGGTTGAATTCATCCAGAGAGGCTCCAAATACACATTACATGATGTTACACTGGGTACTATTTCCTTGACTTACAACGAAGGTTGTACCTCAAGGTATAGAGACAATAAAGACATCCTGCAAGGGGGTAAGACACATCCACAATGGGGTACAACAACATACAATGATAATACACATTAGAATATCTTCTAAAGTTACAAATACATCAAGATAAACAAGATCTAATGGATCATATTGAGAAACTTAAATATGAGCCATGCTTGGCTCGAAAAGTCAACATTAACTCTTCTCACTGTAGACTCTCCATTATATTCCATGAATCCTTACTGCAGAATCTCAGCTAACCTAATAAACTTAAAGATGATGAGAAATCACATGAAGAAATGATCATGAACCTTAAGAATGATAAATTTTTGTTCACAAAAGAAGAAAATACAAATCTAGTCCTCCTCATAGTTCAAAGAGAAATAAATCTAGTTAAAAAACAAACAATAGAAAATCCTTATCAACACCCAAATTATAAAAATATTTTTGACCAACAATAGGCTCAAAATGAACATAAACAAAGGAGTTATTATTTTATAAAATAAAGAACACAAAATCAACAAACTAAGTAGAAAAGAAGAAGTTCCATCCAACAAAGAGATCAACAAACAACCCTAATGAAGATAGATCTTGGATGGAGAACTTCACAAATGATGCAACATTTTTCTTGGGAATTTGGATCTCATATCACCTCATTTTTTCAAGTGTTGTAGTTACTAACACAAAAAAAAATCAAGAGATGACATTAAAAGAAAAAAAATCATATGTAAGCCCTGTCTTCAATAAGCTTTGAGGATAAATATTTCTTTAATGGGAAGGCAATGTAACAAATAAAATATTAAAATAATGAAAAATATATAATAATATAATAATAAAATGAAACTTAATATTAGTTATATTTAACTAAGGGACATAACTCTTTGGAGAATAGTAAGCTTATAAGCCCTATATACGTGTCTACATCCTCATTGTACATTATCATCTTTTATAAAATCAATTATATATTATTGTGTCCATATGGAGTATATGTGTTATTTACATTGGTTATTCTGGTAGAAACGATTTTTAATTGTTACATAAGAGTGGGTTATTTGTAGGGAGAGGAGTAGGGGAATCTATTTGTGAGAGAGTTAGAGAGGGGGGAGAAGGGGAATGTTATGGTGTTGGGGGAGAGAGAGGGGAATGGGAGGAATAGAGAGAGAGAGGGGGGGGATGGTTTGTATTATTATGGTAGCGGTATGAGGGGGATTGGGGGAGATAAAGAGAGAGATAAAAGTGGGGGGAAGAGGTAGGAAGAGAGAGAGAGAGGGTGGATTAGTGGTATGGGGAGTATGAGAGAAAGGGAAAGGGGTTTAGTTGGTTTTATGGGTAGGGAGAGTATGAGTTGGATCAAGGAGAGAGATTTAGGTGTTAGGGGTAGTGAGATGTGTTTGAGAGAGGGTGGGGGTGTTAGGTGATTGGGGGAGTGAGAGATGGGTGGGGGTTAGTGTAGGTGGAAAGGTAGGCTAGAGAAAGAGTTAAAGAAGGGGTTAGTAAGGGTTACGGGGGCGGGAGAGAGAGAGAGAGAGAGAGAGAGAGAGAGAGAGAGAGAGGAGTAGGAGTATTATTCTTGCACATTGATCTAGGAACAAAGCATCAATCTCATCAAAGAATAATCAACAAATAACTCATAAAATGATGTTAATCGGAACCAGACTGGTTTCCTCTCTGTATATTCAAAAAACAATGAATGGTTACAATACCAATGTCAAGCAAGAGCTTGAATCCATGAGGAATTCGAATACCTAAGGAGATAATTCAAATTAAATGAGTGAGTCTAGCTTAACTGACTCTCAACCATAGGTTCAAACTCAGTTAACCACTTGACCAAAACCCTAATTGACTCACCAAACCCTAACCGAAGTCGGAGTGCAATAAATGACTGAATCTCAACTGAAGGAGATCAAACACATGTAATAGCAAGCCAACCATCAAGTGCTAGTGCTCCATGACTTCAATGAACCCCGATGAGGTTAACTGAAGCTGAACTGACCATCAGAAGTTGGTGGAGGTGCCCTGTTGACTCCAGATCATTAAATAATAATAAATAATCATTAAATAATATATTTAATGAGAGGAGGCACCTTAACTGACTGGTTGAACTGATTGTAACCACCAGTTAGCAATTAGGTGCATTAATATCACGCAGATCACCCCTGGAGTGCTCCAGTTAGCTTCCTTGACTATAGGAGAAGGATAAGTTAGCCTCCTTGACTGTAGGTAGGCATGGGTGTGACTGGATGATGGAAATTAATGCTCCACTGATGTCAATTATACTTAGGATAGTGGTTTAACTAGGCCAAATTGACCAAAAAAAGTGTGTATGATGGTAAATGTCTCCAACACCCCCCCTTAAGCTATACTCAGGAAGAGTTAGAAAACATAGATGCATAAAAATGCTAGGGTCCCAGCAACTAAGGCCATAGGTCACCCTATACAATGATGAAACTGAAATAATGCTCAAAACAAACTAAGTGAGGAAAATATGGAAAACCCAGTGGGAAAAACCCCTCCTCAAATTGAACACTGAAATTAGTCTAGATCACCCTGATGAACTCACCCCCAACAGTGAACAGTGGACTTCTTTTCTGAAAATCTCTTGGTGAAGATGTCTGCAATCTGCTCATCAGTCGGGCAGTATTGCAGAATGATGGTCCTGTCATGCACTAGCTCCCTGATGTAGTGCATGTGAATCTCTACATGCTTGGTCCTATGCCTGGTAATTGGATTCATGGATATCTTAATAGCACTCTGGTTGTCACAAAATAAGACAGTGTACAAATTACTACCAAGATCAAACTCTGAAAGAATTCCTTGCAACCAAACTGCTTGGATGCAAGCATGCACCACTCCTCGATACTCGGCCTTTGTTGAAGATAGTGCTATGGCAGCCTAATTTTTTCTTGACCAAAAAATAGGGCCACCACCAAAAATGAATACATATCTGAAAGTTGACTTTTGATCAATAGAATCACTCACCCAATTGGAATCCGTGTATCCAACAAGCTCTAGCTCGGAGTCTGCAACATAGTGAATGTTGTAGGTCCTGGTTCCTTGAATGTACTGAAGGATCCTCTTGGCTGCCTTCCAATGAAGATCATGAGGTTGTTGCATGTATCTTGATACAACATTCATGGCATAACAAATATCAGGCCTAGAATGTGTCAAGTACAACAAGATACCAATCAACTATTGATAGATAGTGTAGTCCATGGGAGGTGTGTGTTTTCCTTCTTCAAGGTTAATCCCTGAAAGGAAAGGGAATGGTGCACGCCTACATTCAACCATGTTAAAATTGACTAACAGTTCTAAAATATATTTTGACTGAGTGACCATAATCCCATTGGAATTTTGCTTGATTTCGAGCCCCAAAAATTGTTTTAGAAGCACCAAATCACTCATTTCAAAGGCATTGTGGAGAGCAGTTTTGATGGCTGAAATGGAGGAAATTGTGCTACCCGTGATCGGTAATTCATCAAAATATAAAACAATGATAATTATATGACCATAATTCTACTTTAAATACACATTTGGATCTGATCTACATCTTTGAAAGTTTTGCGAGAGAAGGAAGGAATCCATCTTGGAATACCACTCTCTTGGGGGCTGTTTTAACCCGTATACTGACTTCTTTAGCTTGCAAACCAAAGATGGATCGGTGATGTAGCCCTCAGGTTGCTTCATGTATATATCCTCATGAATATATCCATGTATAAATGATAACTTAACATCCATGTGATGCACCTCCCAATGCTTGGATGCTGAAATAGCCAAAACAAGGCGGATGGAGTCCATTTTTGCAACCGATGCAAAGGTCTCATGGTAGTCCACTCCTTGGACCTGAGAGAAACCTTTTGCTAAAATAATTGCCTTATATTTATAGGTGCTTCCATCAGTATAAACTTTTTTCCGAAACACCCAATTGCATTGAACCAATTTCCTTCTCGGAGGAAGAGAAACTAGCTCCCAAGTAGAGTTTTTTTGAAGAGAATTCATCTCTTCATCCATGGCAACTTTCCATCTCGGATCATTCCGAGCATGGTAGTAGGATTTTGGATCTAAAATAATCATAAAATATCAAGTTTCATACAGAAAATTATTATAACAAGAGAGCACAATACCTTCTCTTTGGAAATTAGACCGAGTTCTCCTTGGATCATCCAGATTTCCAATGTTGTCTCCTGCGGAGGAGAGTGTCTGTTGGGCCCATGTAGGAAGATGATTTTGCACTTAAGGTTCTGATTCAATATCTAATTATTTCTAAACACTGATATCAGAAATTAGAGGATCCAAATCAGGTTCATCACCCCCAATTTCATCATCCAAATATTCAGTGGAATAGGAAGGAAATTCAGCAGTTTTCTCCTTCACTAGTTCCACCTCCTGAAGAGGCTCATCAAACTTGACACTTCTCTCGATGATGATCTATTTGGTATTGATATACAGAATCTTGAATCCTTTATATTCATTAGGATACCCAATAAATAGACATTCTATGCTCTATGGTTGCAAAGCCCTTCTTTTATCAAGCGGAATCCGAGCCCATGCAGTGGACCCAAACACCCGTAGGTTCGACACATCTGGCTTGTGTCCAAAGTATGCTTCGAAAGGAGTCTTTACTTTCACAAATGAATGTGGCACCCTGTTCTGAATGTATTCTATAGCATGCATGGCTTCAGCCCACAAATTTGCAGCAAGCTTCTTTGACTCCAACATACAGGTGGTCATCTCCTTGAGAGACCGGTTCTTCCTTTCCGCTACTCCGTTCTGCTAGGGAGTGTAGGGAATTGAATGCTGGAATTGAATACCACTTTGGGAGCATATGTATAGAAAATAATTACTGACATACTCCCCTCCATTATCATATCTCAAGATCTTGATCTTAAGCCCAAAGGCATTTTCAATCAAGGCCTTCAATTCAGAAAAATTTTCACATACTTCTGATTTCTTTTTGAGAAATAAAACCCATGTATACTTTGAAAAGTCATCAATAAAATTAAGGAGGTACCTTGATCAATTCATGGATGTGATAGGAATTGGACCACTGATATCAAAATGTATCATCGCTAGTATGCTTGTAGCTCAGTTTTCCTTCCCCTGATCAAACTTGTGCTCAGGGTGTTTTCCAATCACACAGCCCTTGCAAATTCCCGTGGTTTCCTTGATGACCAGGAGGCCTTCAACCATGGAGTCTTTTTGTAATTGCTGAAAATATTTGAAATTAAGATGGCCAAACCTCTCATGCCACAGCCTACTAACCTCATTTCCATGAGTTAGTAGAGCGGTGGTATTTGCATTCGCAACAAAGTGAGAGAACTCATAGGATTTTGCATGATGGTTTGCAAGGCCTTTAGCAATGAGTTTCCCAGATGCAATTTTTGTTATCTCAACATCATTTGGGCTGAAAGAGACTCTCTTAGGAATTCTTGTATGTGTCATCTGATAGACACTAAGGATATTTGCTGCTAGAGACGGTACATATAAAACATTAGAGAAAAAACCATTTTCTAGATCTATAGTACCTTGTCCTTCAAAAATGATGGTGGAGTCATCTCCCATTTGGATGGCACTACAACAAAAACTGGATTTAGCATCTCTTTTTGCATCCTTTTTTGCGTCTAGACCATCTTTCAGTGTATTTTTCTTCATTTTTTGGACAAAATGGCGCAATTTCACGGGTTGGTACTATTTTAGGCATTTTTTGCGTCCTTTTTCTAAATATGGCACAAATTGAGGCATAATTTGCACCGGGTTTTGCACCTGGTTATGCGCTAGGTTTTGCATCAGGTTTTGTGACAGGTTTTGAGCCTAGGTTTGCACCTAATTTTGCGCCTAGTTTGTACATCTACTCTTGTTGCGCCCCCTTTTACGCCCATGTTTGCCTCAACTTTTACGCCCTTGTTTTCATCCACTTTTGCATCCTTTTTTACATCCACTTTTGCATCCACTTCTGCTACTTTTTTTGCATCCCTTCATGTGCCAAGTTTTGCATCAAATTTTACATCCTGTTTTGACTCTAGTTTTGCATCTCGTTTTGTTTCAGCCATTTTTGCATCCACTTTTGCATCCATTTTTTCATCCACTTTTGCACCCACATTTTCATCCCTTTTTGCATCCCATTTTGCATCCATGTTTACGTCTTTTTTTGCATCTACTATTGCATCCACTTTTGCATCTACTTTTGTATTTTTGCTCTTACTTTTACACCCACTTTTGCTTCAACTTGTGCATCCACGTTTGCATCTTTTATGCATCCAATTTTACATCAATTATTGCATCCCTTTATGCATCCATTTTTGCATCCACTTTTGCATCGGGTTTTGCGTTGGGTGTTACGACTAATTTTGCATCTACTTTTGCATCTACTTTTGTTGCATCCACTTTCGCATCCAATTTTGTATCCAATTTTACATCCATGGTTGTATCCACTTTTGCACCAATGTTTTTATCATGTTTTGCTTCCATGATTGCATCATTTTTTGCATCCACTTTTGCATCACCTTTTGCATCCATTTTTGGTGCACCCCATTATGCACCCACTTTTGCGCCTACTTTTGTTGCATCCATGTTTGCATTATTTTTTGCATCCATGTTTTTATCCACTTTTGCATCCAGTTTTACACCCAAATGTTGAAGATGAAAATGAGGATAATGATTATGATATTGAGGATGGTTATGATGATGATGATAATGTTGTTGATAATGAGGAGAATGATGAAAATGATGATGATGATGACGATGATGATGATGATGATGATGATGATGAAGATAATGGCAATGACGACATTGCTGATGGTTATGATGGCAATGAAATGAATGATGATGGTGGTGATGATGAAAATGACAATGATGATGAGTACAATGAGAATGATGATGTTGATCATATTAAAAATAAGTTTGTTATTTGTCATGCATAAATCATGTGTGTCCTCCATGACCCTTTTCCACTAATCACATATTTTGGGTAGATGCTATTTCTTATGCCAAAGGTAATGATGAATAACTTATGAAAATGTCAATAATCATGATGATGATGATGTCAAGGACAATGGAAATGATGATGACATGGATGATGATTATGCGGATGATGATGACTATTATGATAATCATGATGACAATGGAAAAGATGGCGATGATGATGATGATCATCATCATTTCCATCATTGTCATCATCAAAAACATCATCATTGTCATTGTCATTGTCATCTAGTTCATCATCGTCATCATTTAAAGCATATGGGATATGTTTACCATTTAAAGCATGCATAACAAGTGGGATTATTCTAAAACACCCCACCAAAGTACAAAATTCAAACCACAAGGGAAACATAATATTGAAATTGTTCCAA
The DNA here is from genome assembly GCA_001517045.1 of Pseudotsuga menziesii. Taxonomy (NCBI): domain Eukaryota; kingdom Viridiplantae; phylum Streptophyta; class Pinopsida; order Pinales; family Pinaceae; genus Pseudotsuga; species Pseudotsuga menziesii. The sequence continues at coordinate 4,445 of LPNX010891995.1, read as the reverse complement.
TTTTCATTCTCCCAACAAAATAAGTTGCATGTTATGACTCAGCAAGATCATATATACTTGCAAAATTCTTTAAAGTAAAGTCCTAAACAGAAAACAGAGATCTCAGTGCTGAGGCTGGACAATATCATAACAAAAAGGAAAAACCGCAATGAAATAAAAGAATACCTGTGCAATAGAATATTCACACAAATGTTTGAGGCCTTCTAAAATATATTGATACCCTATTCTTATGAAGAGTAGCTGCATTGTGAAGAGACCCTATTCTTGGGTTTTCTATCTTATCTTATGATCGAGATATTTGTGTGGAAGATCCTTTAGCTCTTGGATTGTACTAAAAGACTTTGTACTTACTGATGAATCTATACTGAAGAAGTTTCTAGGTTTTCTTTTTTAAGGGCTTCTCAGAGGATAAACTTTTGTGTCTCTTTGTCTTGTCCAGCTTGCCTTTCTTTCAATGATCCTATTGCATATGGTTATTGTGATATAATGCAAATTGTTTGAAGATCTAACATAACCATCATTGAAGTATAAAATTCTAGCATGGTTTTAGAGCTATGCTAAAAGAATGTATTGTATAGTCGTAACAGTTGTAGCAACTGCAACTGCCAGAGATTAAAGATCCATGTTTTCTATCTTTCCATCCATAGATCAAGCTTTCCCTTTACATCATCGAACTCACCCTAGAAGGGAGCATCTTTCTATGGAGGAAGATTCTAGTTTTTGGTTGTTCAGTTTTGACCTAAAAACTATCGAGGTTAAGAACTAAGGCTCCATTCTATAAGACTTTATGTCCACCAATTGGGTTCAACCTAAGCATTCTCCAACTTTCCCCAGGAGAGAACATCATTTTGTGGAGGCGGCATAATTTAGATTCGAGAACTTTTAGTTTTGACCCTATCATTGTTGCTCGGGAAAAACTAGGGCATTAGATTTTTGTCAATTCTGTCCACAGATCCAAAAGAAAAGGTGCATTAGGGAGGAAAATCTCTCTCTTAATTAAGATTTGCAAGATTCCAAAATTAAAAAATTAGGGTTTCTCTTTCAAACCCTAGGTCAACCAGAAAACAGATTTCAGAAGGCATTGGAGCAAGCACTTGAGTGAAACATCTCTATTAATAAGCACTATTATCTTTATTTCCATTTGAGGTTCTCATTTTACCAAGATGACAAACAATACCAAGCGTGATGACAAGCTTGAAGGAGTGGAGAACTTTCGGGCATGGAAGTATAGAGTGCTTCTCATATTAGAAGAGCATGAATTGGAAAACTATATCAAGGAAGAAGTTGTAGAGCCAGAGGGAGATGAAGACAAGGTTAGACACAAGAAGAGTATGATTAAGGCCAACAGGATCATTGCTGAATCCATCAAGGATCACTTGATCCCCCATGTTTCATGCTTGAATACCCCTAAGGAAATGTTTGATGCATTAGCAAAGCTATTTGAAGGAAAGAACATCACCCAGAAAATGACCTTGAGAATTCAACTCAAGAATGTGAAAATGCAATTTTTAGAGACCATACAATCTCACTTTACAAGGGTCTCTCAAACCATACATGATGGAATCTTGTCTTGAAATGCTCCAATCCTAACAATCTTTAAAATACCAAAATCATGAAATTTTCTAGGCTTGTTGAATTCTGAATGAGATATGTATTTAAACTTTCTTCATTTATGAGTGCTTCTATTACCATCCCATTGATGAACAAAATAACATCATCAATGAATAGCAACATTTATGTAGCAACACACACATCCTCAATTGGATTCTACAACTATTTCTTAAACACATCCCTTATTCTTTGTCTTTCTCAAGTTTAGGTTATTAGTTATGCATCAATACATTATCTTGTTCTCTAAGATCCTTTTGCAGACCACTTTACACTACTACATTTCGATCCAAAATCCGACGGAAAAAACCAACGGCGCGTGGATTTATCTTTTTAAACTTACCAAAAATCACAAGGATACATTTTTTTGTTGTAAATGTGGCCACAAGCGTCGGTGAAGCGATGACTATTCTCATAACCGTTGGTTATGCGACGGATATTCTCATAAGCGTCGCTTAAGCGACGACGCCTTTAATTGGTCAACTATTTAACATGGAAAGCGTCGTCGCATATCCGACGCTTAGGTTCATTTCCTACCCATTAGGCTAGTGGGTATCTATTGAAATATTCTTTGTAATCCTTATGCCAAAGTTGACAACCAACTAGGGCCAACTAGGCCAAACACAATTCAAAAAAGCTAGATTTAATTGCGACAAGGATGAAAGATCATACACAATCTTAATACCATCAATAAAACCCTAACTAAAAAAAAATTAGATGTCAACTAATTTTCAATATACACAATACAAAAGAGAAACCACCCATTTTCAATGTACACAGTAAAAAAGAGAATTTTCAATGTAAATAATACACAAAGAGAATTTTTTAATTTATGGAAATGCAAATGTCTTACTTTTAAAAATTAAGCATGAAGCATTAATCATTTTGAAGAGGTTGGTATTTTTATACACTTTATATATGGGGTGGATCATTTGACTTGATCCTATGGTGACGATAACCTTTAATAATCAATTGTTTCGCTAGCGGGTACGCTTATTTGTAATGTGTAAACATGTAAATGTCAATTAAAGACAATAACAACACACCAACTTCACCAACTTATTTTGTTTATGATGAACACAACAGTTTCTTATAACAATACTTTTGAATACAACAAGAATATAAGAATTAAGCGATATTGAAATAAATTAAATTTTATAAGAAATATAATGTAATTATAATGTCACTTGAAAACTATGTGAATTGTATTTTTCATTAATAAAAATAAAAATAATTATTAGCTAGACATTAAATTAGTGTACAAGATCCCATTGTTTGTGGGACAAGGGATATTTTCTATGTAGTGATTTTGATGCTAAAGTGTACGAAGGTGTACATACCCTACCCCTTTGAGATTTGAATTCATGACCTCTTAAGAGGAAACACGTACTCTTATCTGCTAGGCCCACTCAAACAATAATTAGTTTGAAGTATAAAGTATAACTTTTTTTTACGAAGTAGGAGATTCAACTTCTACAATTGCTTTGGTATTTGTTTCTTTGACTTATTATAAATCACTTACCGACAAACATTTGAGACTCGAAGTAATCATAGAGTGAAATTATGAATCCTCATCATCCACCATCTATATGATTAAAGCAATAAATGAATCAAGTGGGTCGATTTGACCCTATTAGTTCCCAGACTTATAAAGCACTTAGAGGAGGTTAGTTGCCATCTCACCCAACCAATCATGCAATTACAACAATATAATCTCAACATATCACTTACGAGAATAGAACTTGGATGGGGAAGATAACACTCTATCCCCTGACCACTCGGGCTAGACCCAAGTGATCGAGGATATTTTACTTTATTTTATTAGTATATTTCATTTAACATCAAGGTGGAGTTATAGTTGACAATGAAAATGGGAATTGTGGCTATTACCACACCTCTTGAGAAATGGGAGAAATTGAACCCTAATAAAGAAAATATCACCTCCCCTTCTTAACCAATTAATAAAAGATTTAATGTAAATCTTTGAAATAATAATTTATGATATTTAACTTCACACACTGATATCGTATGGATTCCCACTTCGAATTTAATAATAGAAGATTGATTAAATATTACTGTAATACAAATCTCATGTTCATGTCATCCAAATTACCCATAATTTGTTTGATGAACCATATGAATACCAAGGAACAAAGTCACTTGATTAATCACATGGATGTCTTTAAAATCTCAAGGGAAAGGAAGATAGTTACCAAAGATTAAAGTGTTTCTATCCCTATCCACCCAATACAACATGACAAAATGTGTAGATCCCTTATGTATCCATAGGTGTGTTTCTCATGTGCCTAGTTTCATGTTTATGGCATCTTGCTTGGGGATCTGAGGGTGTTTAAAGGGAAATGTTCCATGTGTATCTCTATAACAAGACTAAGTTATAGGTTCCCTGTTAGATTTAGGTCCTAAGGAGATGGGTGTGAATTGCCTTGACAATTTAGGTATGATTTGAGTTGCGGCATCATTGTGTTCAATACTTAAACCCTACTTAAACTTCTTTTCATATTTGTTTGAGAAATAAAAATATAAATAAAATTTACATCTTCATGAAGAAAATATACATTATAATAGTTTGGTTTGGGTTTATGGTCCATGCATTTGAAGATATGGAATCGATATTCAATTTCGATCTTTTTAATTAAATACAAGTAACTAATTACAACCATAACTAGTTAGAACGATGTTTTGATGTGACTACTAGAAACTTATTGTATACAACTTATTAGATGTTATATCTCCTGGCTAGAGATATAAAACATTTACAAATTACTTTTTTTCCCATTTTTCTTTTGTACATCATTCTACTAAATGAAATAGTGCAA
>LPNX010891936.1:265204-345613 GCA_001517045.1 Pseudotsuga menziesii | reverse complement strand
GAAAATCAACCAAGGGTATAGGAATTAACCAATGGTGTGGGCGTGAAATCTCCTCCCCTCAAGTTGAATCAGCTCCTGAATGGTGTTGTCTCGCTCCAAATGCTCCAATGGCTCGTCGAATTCGCGTTCCTGATTGTGAAAATGGGCCGCGGGTTCGGGACTGTGTATTTTTTTTTATTTATCATTTGCAAATCGCGTGCGCGTTTTAGAACTATGAATCGCGTGCGCGTTTAGAACTACGAATCGCGTGCGCGTTGTATAACTACAAATTGCGTGCACGTTTTGTAGTTCTATAACGCGTACGCAATTTTGCTTCCTATCCTACATGTACCATGACATGTCAGGCTGGGGTTGAACCATACCAAGTGCTATGTCAGGCTCGGGTTGAGGTATTTTTTGGTAGCATGATGTTGTTTTTGAAAACTAGGATTGCATCTTAAAGGTCCCTCATCTTCTTGCACTGACCCATACATGAATAGATAAATGTTCTTGTATATTTATATTGAAAAGTTAGAGAAACAAAAATAAATGTTAAATTTCAACATGTTCACACTTCACACTATATGGTAATTTATGTAATGTGAAAATGAAGTTGTTATTTATGATACTTGGTAATAGTTTTTTTTTCTCATTCAGACAGATTGAGTAATATATGAGTTTTGACTACTCTTTTTGTATGTAGCTAGTGTTTTTTTACAATTTTAAGCAAATTCTTTTGATATGATGGTAAAGTTGTCTTTTTAGCCTTGAAAAAAATAAACATTAAAATTCAACACTTTTGATACATTATAATGTTTTATAAATAGTACATGATAAAATTACTTTAAAAATGTAAGTATATTTGATTTTGTATATTCATATTGAAAATGTACATTATCCTCAACACTTTTTAAAGACTAAAAACTTTCTAAATAATACATGGTAGACATACTTAAAAATTGTAAGTCTATTTGATTTGATTTTGAAGTCTACACATAAGTAGAGTATTTGATTTTAAATTCCCTAATATTAAAGTGTTATTCTATTTTGTAATGAGCATTTATGACCATTCTTATCTACTTTTCACTTCAAAATGTAATTTGTATTTTAGAGGAGGAATGCACATGTTTTGACCATTAAATGAATTTACACTTGTAATGAAAGCATGAATTTACGCGAATTTTTGTTGAAGTTATTGCAATTGTTACTTTTTTATTATCATAAGTGGTAGAAATGGAACAATCATGATATCCGTTCAGGATGTACCATAATTCTTTTTGAAGAATGGATCAATTTCTCCAATCCTTAAGGAAACTCCCTTTTGAACTCGTCCTCTTAACCTTGCCAAACCATTATAATTGCAAAGATGTAACAATCTCCCTTCCCACCGTCAATTGAAAATATCCATCTCCTACTCATAATCGCCAAATATATTCCTTTCAAAATCCACTCTTAATCGTTCTTTAAAGCCTTTAACTAATATTTTAATGGTCTTAAAGGTTGTTCAATAGCTTTTTTATTATTTCCTAAAAACATTCTACTCGTTACATAACCCTGATATATGGAATAACACATTCATAATATAAGTTAAAATATAATAATAATAGTATTACTTTCTAGAATATATCCATGTGCATTTATTTAAATTACTTGATATTTTCTTTAGTGTGGAAGATATATATATAGAGAGAGAGAAGAATTTAATATTTTATCTTAGCACTTTCTCTTCAAATATGTTTAGAGACGATATTTATATAAAGTTAAACTCTTTTTAGCATTAAAAAAAATTTCTCTCTTTTTGTTTTTGTCTCTTATATATTTATTAGGAGATTCCCCACTTTTATATAAAATTACCTATTAAGATAACCTTTAAGTAGGAATTTATCAACGCCCCATGCCTAACTTAACTAAATTAAGATAATTATTTATAGTGAACTATCACTTACTTTAACTTAGGTCTAACATTACTTATAGATATAAACTAGTTTTATAGTTAAACTATAAAAATTAATAATTATTATTATATTCAAATACTTAGTCCTTTTTCCAAAATGCTATAAAAATTTAGGATAAGTTTCACCTTTTTTCGTCTCTGTAAAAATTAATAATAATAATTATATTCAAATACTTAGTCCTTTTTCTAAAATGCTATAAAAAAATTCTATACTCATTTTCTAAATTCCTTCTTGAAATCTTTTAGGCCGAGGCTTTCTCTAAGATCTTTTCATTTGCTCTTGCTGATCTACTTGCATTTAACTTATGCATTCTAAGTTTGAAACCAGTCGTCTACAAACAATGCTATTTACAATAATGATTTACACTCTTGCTGCCAATACCAACTAAAATAATCTGAAGGTGATTTATTTTTGTGTTATGTCACATTAGTAAAACGATTTTGTTTTATTCAAACTGTAGGAAACACAGGATTCAACAACATAGGTTTATCTGTAAATGTATTTTTTATTTTTCAAAGAAATGACAAGTTCATTAGAACTGCAGGAAACATAGAATTATGTGTAAATGTATTTTTTATTTTTCAAAGAACTGACAAGTTCATTTCCTTTTTTCTTGTACTAACAACATTTTTGTGACTCACATTCCGACTTGTACTAAGCTTAGAGACCTGTATATTTGGAGAAAAGGAAAAATATAGAAATGATAGTCATTCTACTTTATGAAGCTTTACAACATGTTCTTGCTTAAGAGAGAGAAGGAACTTCGTTTAATCAACTCTAGTGGAAGCGTCATTTGCTTATAGTCATCTGATCCTCGCAAGGGTATGCTCTTCTTACAGAGAGTGGCCTTCCCAGTTTTTTTCACCCATCCCAGCTCTTTAATGAATGTATTCCTTCCTATTTGTATGGTCTGAAAGGGAAAATACTCATACCAGTTGTAGAAAGGGAAAATACTTATATTAATTGAATGAGAGATCATTACTAGGATCATCTCTTGGATCTCAGGTTACCGAGAAAGGAGAAGAAAAATATCGATCATGAAGAGAAGGTGTTGTGAGATAAGAGTAAGTGGATCAATGCGGGATACATGTACCATTGCCATAAATAAATGTCACAAAACTCGAGAGTTGTACCTTCTAGCACGTGAACCTTCCAACACGTGTCATGTTTTTATTTGATTAATGGATGACCATAAGAGGTACAGGGTTTTTCAAACCCGACCTCAAAGAAAGAAGGCCTTCGGCCTAATAAATATGAGATGACGTGGGGTCTCTCCATATACTAGACAAGTATTGCGGAACTGATCGAATAAGATTTATGTACCAAGTAAAACGTTGATCACTTTCTTTGTAAGGATCATGGGAGGACTTACCGTACGAGCTCATGGAAGGACTTACCAGACTCTCCTAACTCAGCACAAACAATTTCCTCTAGTCTATCAGTGGGAGGGGAACACAACGCATAATAATGCATTGTCATGTAAGTGGAGATTGAATTATGGGGTTGAGTTTAAAATCTCGCTTAACCCCGTAGGTGAACGCTTCTTGAAGTGACATTAGACACAACAACACCTTGTATGATAACTTATATAGAGAAGCACTTACTACAAAATAGCAGTTATTACATACCAACTAGGCTCCCTGAACGGTACATCATAGGTTGGACCAACACAAACCTCTACTAGGGGTAGTGGAACTTTGAACTGATTTTTGCAACTTTTAAATCGTTAACTTTGGGTCATGTAAGGAATAGAAGCATCATATTATCGTACCGTGACAATTATGAAAATTCTGCTTTCCTTTCAGTCAAGCCCTCTTTCGTCAGACTTCGATTAAATGTCGATTTATTACGACAACCACTAATTTTAACATACATTTCCTCTATATAACTTACTTTATTCTACCCCTTATCATCTAATAACAAAATAAATACCCTTGCCTTCATAAGCGCAAGATCTACAGACATTAAAATGACACTTTAAAAGTACATCAAGGACTCTATCTACGACCTTCTCGAACCACGCTTAAAACACATTTATATTTAAAAACATGAAAGCAATCCTATTTTCACTACAACCATATGAAGACTGATATATGTAAGCCCTAGACCACTTTCCTTTATGAATCCCTTAGGAGAGGAGGGACTACTATTAACTCTTCTCTTATTAGCATCGGATTGATCCAACCTTACCCTTACCTTTCTCCCTTCATTCTAGTCGATGGAGTAACAACCCATTGATTGATTAAGACAAGAAAAATAAAGTAGGCATGGCATGCTATTTACCCCCTTACCCTTGGTTTACAAACTCACCCACCTGAATTAATAATAGACCAGACCTATACCACTTAATTAATTGCTTACTAGGTGTTGCCTATTATCTTATCTTATTAGGACTCGATCAACCAACCTTATCTTAACTTTATTACTCCCTTCATCCTAGTACATGCATGGAGTGCTGCCCAACTCATTCATTGTTGAAGCCATGAATACTTTGTAGAATAGGAATTAGGAGATTTACCCTACCTTGCCTTATGAATTCGTCTCGGACCTATTGTTCCGACCGAGCTTTGTCAATATGATTCTGTCATTTGGACCCACCTGCTAGGAATTTCTTCTTCATTTTAATCCCTACTACCAACCCCACCTAGAAACCCTTACCTTACTTACTCAACAACTCTTGTTGAAGCCAACAATACGAGCGGATGAGGATTAATGAAGGTAGGCTTAAACCCGGGACGAAGGCTAATTAGCAGGGCATAGAGTTTGTAAGCACTACTTCGCTTTGCTTGGATTGATTGGTTAGGCAATGAACGAAAATTTTAATAGTTGAACCCTAAAAAAACCTTTACTTTTAAGGGAGGAAGGCAGTACCAGTTGTTCCAACATCTAAGCTATAATTAGTAAAGTTATAAGCACCGGTATAAGCATAGCCTAAGCATTGTCAACAAAGACAAACACTAGGAATGCAGAAGTAGCAGTTATAGGTCCAGACTAAGCAGTTGATCAAGGTGATTCGCTTGATTGACCAAAACCAGTTTATCCAGCAACATAGATTCCAGTATAAGATAAAAAACCACCAATATCAAAGCGAGTAGCAGCACCAATAACATAGGTAGATCTGATGAGTAAGCAACAATAGCAGCATTAGCCTACTCGATAGAGTCAAAAGCAAGGGCTAAAACCTAGGGCATAACCCAAGGCATAGGTACAGATCACACCATAATTAAAATCAATAATTTATTCAGTAGTTTTCTTAGTAGCCATATAAGCAATTGATTATGTTGAGTAAGCACCAACTAAAGCATAGGTATCAACACAATTAACAATTGTTTAGGCACCATTAGCATAGCATGCATGTCCATGCCCATAGCTAGTGACATAACCAATAACATACCTTCTAGCTTATCCAACAGCATGAGCAGAGCTAGTTCTGGAGCCAGTCTATTATTTCTTTTACGGGATGTATCGCTTTCTCATATCATGAAGAATGTGGTCTGGGGTGATGTGTTTTCCAACGGTTGTAGTTAGGTTGAGTGGAGTGTGGTGTTTTCCTTATAGTATTGATTGAGGTTTCTACCCTTTCCTTTGGAAATACTTAGATTCAAATTATATAAAGGCATAACCACCTATGTACCTAATGGAAGGAGCACCGAAGGCTCTCATTCGATTGAATCACGAAGCTCAAGGTAGAAGTGGAGAATTTAGCAAAACCAATACATCTAAGTTTCTTTTTTTTTCCACCAAAGGATCTCCACTCACAGATATAAGCATAATGACCTTTGCTAGGCATAGGGTACATGGAATAAGCAGTTTAACTCCTCACACAAGGACTTGAAACACTCTTGAATAGGTTTCAAAGTAAATTGTTTTCCTCTCACAATATCTAACCCGCTTATGCTCAGGCTCTTACCCATGGAAAAAATTCATCATCAAAAAATAAATTCACGCAAATCATTCATCCAAAATATGATTATTTAGTCCATATAACTCAATATAATAATAAGGTAAACAATAAATAGTATGGTAGCCCAACTAGTAGTAGTCTTTAAGGTAGAAGCAGTGAGCTATGTAGCAAGACTCAGCACCAAGAATGAGGCTTAAAGTAGAAGGCACCTGTGTAATCCAAGGCCATATGTGAGGCCTTATCCACTGCCAAGAAAGTGTTCGCTTGGGATAATTACCCTATTTCTATAGATAATAAAGGAAAAGCTGATGTGGTGGAGATAAAAAGGTTCTTGCCAATTTCAATTCTGCAGCAACTTAAGTTGGTCTAGCTAGCACTTTGATACTAAAAGCGACTCCAGGGTTGGGAAGTTAGGCCATAAGGTTTGCAAAGAGTGCCTTGGAAGAAATCCTTAATTGCCTTTTATTGTGCTCCAAAAACAAATATATATTAAGTGTAACTAGTAATTAAGATAAGCGAACCAAAGTCTCAAGAAATATAAGTGAATCAATCTCTCTATGAATCAATTAATTAATAAATAATATGGAAAAGTACCTATACAATGATAGGAAAGGATAAGACTCGATTAGCAGAAGATTCAATAGATAAGTAAAAGACATAAATGGATCAACTAAGCTAAATAAATAGATCGACCAAAGGACTCTATGATTCCTTCCATGGGTAATTCCATTCCATCAAGGGTTAGTAGTTTTTACAACTGCAAGTCCGTATCAAATCACTCCAATCGACTCCCTTTCCAAGTCTCTTCATCTTTGACATGACTGAATAGGTGGGTTTTTATTCATTGCTTGTTGTGTTTTTCCATATTGTAAACCATCTTTGTAACCGTTCCGATCACAAGTGGATGGTTTCTTGAGCTCAATGGATCCCGGTCATTTCTTGTCTGACATGAACCAGTAAGGGTATGCCATGAGGACCATCTGAGTTGGAATTAGACTTGTAGGGTTTTCACTAATCGTTCAATCTCGTGGTGATTTCGATCTCTCCTAGGTCCTATATAAAAAGGTTTAGACCATATTAGGTGTCCAACACAAGATATCATTGCGTGATACGATATTTTTGGCTTCGTTCATAGGATGGGAGTTCGGGGGCATGCCACACTTCCAAAGAGAGACGACTGTAATATCCTAGATTCCCAAGAGCCGTGTATTCCGACCTACCTCACATTGTTAGTTGGTTCCCCATGGACTAACTACTGGTATGGGAAACCAATCACTACGAGTTGCGAAGAACAACTGTAAACAAACTAGCTAGATGAAGCTTTTATGGCCTGCTTGCATCTGCACGGGACGCTTTTCGTACTAGAGAAGAGGGGTCAGAGCGGCCTTCCACAGTAAAGTGGTAAAATACCTACCCTAATATTAATCCTACCCCATGACTGATCATAGCGAGAATGAGCATCCTTGTCACTTGATCACTAGAATCACTATGTAACCCATTCTTTTTGTCATGAATGATAGAGTCAATCCTATATGCTCAGCCCTAGATTAAAGGAGGGTAAACACTACAAATTTTCTTAGGGTTTGATATAAGAAACCAGGGCTCGGAGAGGAGGAGAGGAATGGCCATGTCCTATTACCTTACCACCCCCAAAATCTTGGCCTTTTTAATTCTCTTTACTATCATATACAAGGACAAAGTCAAGATCTATTTTTAACGATAGTTGTTTGATAACATGATTTTACCTGGTACTAACGTATTCTTTGGATAATCCCTAATAGAAAAAGTGGATGATCTAGTAGCAGTAGCATAGAAAGTAATAGCTTATTGAGGGTAGAATAGAAAGTGATAGTTGGATGAGTAGTCCTTCTAGATTTAATATAATAAAGGTCTACTATATTGTGTTGTTGTTATTGTGTTTAATTCCTTTCCTACATAGTGTGTTAAGTTGTATGTTGGATACAGGTGTGATCCTTGTAATAACACGATACCTATGCATGTATAAATATTCCATCTAGCTCCTAAGGATCTCAAAAGTGTTGTTGAGTTATTTGAATTATATTTATTTCACTAATCAATCACTTACCAGAATGAATCAAAGGTAATGTGGCACACACCTCTAACAATAATGATATTTTCTAGGGAAAATGGAGTTACTACACTAAAGACTAAATAGAAAGACTTAATCACATATACATATGGTTTCCACCTCTCTACATGGTAGGGTTAGCTCTGGTTTATTCTCTCTTTCCTATGGCTCCCCGAGCCTAGGTCCTGCTTCGCTCTGCTTCATCTCTGGGAGTGCAAGTAAGGTAAGAGGTAGAGTGTATAATTGGCATTGATGAGGTCCGGCCCTCATTGTATGGGTTAGTAATAAAACAATATGGTAGCTAGTCGGTGATCATAAATTAAGTGAAGTAATACAAAATCCATAAGCAGATAGCAAGTCCAAGCCCTAAATGATCCTTCTCTAGTGATCCAAGTCCAATGAAAAGCATTTATCTTTCTCCCGCTTACATCCAATCCCCTCAAATTTGTTATTGCTTCGCTTCTCGTCATCTCGGTCCTGCCTGAGGATTCGCCTTGAAGTTGCTTTTTGTATTGATCACAAGGCCTTTCGGTATGAGGAAATTACCATGTTTTTATTATACGCAACACCCTAGGATGACATGATGACAATTCTATGTGATTTGGAGAGTCAATTTTCATGGTTAGATTGGTATTTATTTGTCTGAAATGAGATGTTCAAATTGGTATGTATTTGTCTAAAATGAGAATGTCCTATTGCCTAAAAAATTAGAATTTAAAAAGATGTATACGGCATTAGCATGATTCCTCCCATTTGTATAGTAGAATGGATATATTGTTATAGTAGAATTACTAATAGAATGGACAATCTTCTCGTATTGATCACTAGAATGGACCACGAGAGAATATCTTTGTAATGAGCACATTTTGTAGTTGATAGATAGTAGACATGGTAGGCCTAACCAAGGTAGGTACTTCCCTTAAATTATAGTGAGTAAGTGCATGGGTTTAGTAACTGCATGGATGCTCCTCTTGTCTCGCCCTGATTGCTCCACTCTGATATCTTACACATACATTTAATGTTAATAATAATAATAACGAGACTTGTCAAACATCATGGATGCTCCTTTGTCTCTTATACTGTATGTTCTCCACTCTTTTGTATGTTTGACTTCCTTGGATTTCTTGCATAGCTATGGTAGGAACCCGCAATTTATTCCTTTTGTTGTTCGTTGAACCATACTGATGTATGATCTTATTGGTTCGATCTTCTTCATTCCTATCATGAAGGGAAGCCATAACAATCATAAATGAGATTCAGTTCCTTGTTTGTTGATACCCATAGTGAACCAAGCTGCTTTCAACATACCTGCACATGGGGCAAGTTCTACACATGGGTAACATGGGTGTTAAATGCATGGGTAACATGGGTAAGTTTCAGGGGCGGGTGGATTTACTAGTAATAGAAATAAAAGCTATGGTCATTCCTGCTGCTACCTTTTTCATGCATAGAATGTGTTAGTTTTAGCTAGCTTATTCAGATATAGTTGCTAGTAGGGTATAAATATATAATTCAATGATTGATTTAAGACTTGTTTATGTAATGAGCTTGTCGAGTTCCTAGTATTTATGAAGGTGATATATGTGTTGTTTATACCCTCTACAGTAAGCACAAGAAAGAAAGTAAGAATTCAAACAAGTGATTTCCCTCCTCATCATTGTTTCAGTCAACCCATATAGTGTAAGCCCATAAGTAGTGGGTATATTTACACCTTCTTGTAACCCGAGACCTTTGCATGTCATGGTTTGTCCTTTGGTTCATCCCCTACCAAGTGGTGTTTAGTTGGTGGTAGCTTATGAGATAGGATCGGTTCTGAGGAGAGCAGTTTGTCTGAGACAAGGTGATATCGATGCGGGAAGTTGAGCCCTTGGTCTAGTTGCAGTTATTCCTTGGCATGATCGTGTTTGTTGGATGTAGGAGTAATGGTGGTGAATAGAATAAACTAGTATCATTAGTGACGGTTGTAAATATAATAAATAGTCAATGAGGCCTAAGGATCTGGTTAAAAGGTCTTCATTTAATGACTCATCTTGTATACCATATATAATGCTAAGACATAGATAAATATTACTATAAACACTCCTCGTTTTAAGCAAGAAATAGAAGTAAAAATCACTCCATTTTTTATAGCTTAGTTTTCTCCACGGGTCTCCAAAAATGTCATCACAACCTATCAAAGTGCAATATATCATCCCCATGCATGTTCATTAAAATATGGCATGTTCTCCTATAGGCCAAGTTAACCACCCTAACACAACTATTGCAAATACTCAACATAATACAACTCTGATGATCTGGGTGCCTTCAAAGTGGCTAAATGGGTGCTAGAATATGTCTCACAACGAGCATAACATGTGTGAAACCAAAGATATGGAAGTACTACCCATAACCTGCATATGAGAACATGCAATCCTAAAAAATACCATGAATTGTGACCCATAACATAGAATGCTCATATAATGACTGAAGAAATAGCATGTAATCCATATAATGATACAAAGTTCATCTCATAATATCATAAAAAGTATGTCCCACATCATAAACTGATAAATTGTGCATATACACAGACACACTCTGCATGCCAACTGTAACCGATACTGCATTTTAAAATTGGAACTGGAAGTAGAAGAAGATGTGTAGATATATCATATGATGCAACTAACAAAAAACAAAAAATAGAACATGTAACATGAATTCAAATGATCTCTCCACAAAATTAACCATCGCAACAAATGACTAAATGCCAATCAACCATGGGACAACATTCTCATTACCAACTAGTCATAGTCAATAAACAAGGTGCAATAATAAATACATTCGTTGGAATGTGTTTCAAAGTAGGATTTGGGAACACTCAATGGTATATGGAGGAAAATCAAAAGGCTAGTGTGAAACAGGGGAAAATGACTAAAGACATGACCATCTGCTTCTGCTGAATAAAAAGGAGTAAAAAAACCCATCCAGTATGCTTAGTCAATTCACTTATCTTATGGGACAACTTTCACCCACTCCACCTCACCAAAAAAGGACTTATGAGCTTATGGGACAACTTCAACATAAAGGTGTCCCAATTTACTCAAGGTAGACCTAGGAAATATCATGGAAAGTAAAGTTCTATGGACTTATAGCTATAAAAAGGTACCTTAGTGAAGTATGACAAGAAGAAATACACATGATGCTAATCGTCCTTACGTTGTATGGTTGCTATGGTGTATTTATGCCTCTACTTTAATGGTGATGCATGCTATATGAGATTGCTATGGTTCTATTGCTTCACTTTATATTGCATCCCATTTAGTAATGATACACATGCTACATATGGGACCTTTATAGTTATCAGTCGTAGTTTTCAGTCATATATGAGGGTTCCACAGGTCATGAAATGCATTTCTTGTTAAAATAATCCGTGAGGCAGTACATGTTCATTGAGGAAGTTCACAATTCTAGAGGAAGTGGATTTAATATTCATTATTCAGTTTATTATGCATTATCTATGCATGAGGATTGCTCTTACTCAAACTTTATGAGGATTGACAGTATATCCGGAAAGGCATGAGTGACACGTGTCACCTATCCAGGACAATGTCCATATTATATAAATCAATTCAGGAAATATTTGGCATATTATGGATTTATAGCATCATATTAGTAGCCTTGTAGTGATTTTCATGATTATACAGTTCATAGGGGGTTTTCAAGGCATTTTGGAAGTTTTGACACCTCGATTTCAGAGGCTCGGTTCTCTTGTGCCTTACCTCAGATGTCAGTATGTTATATATGGATGGAAATCTATTTCATCAACATTTCCAGTAGTTTAGAGTGCTCCCCTATATTCCCAGGGATGTTAGAGATATAAAGTCATATTTCAAGAAGTTCTGGGACATCACATGGTAGGCTTAGCTCTCACTTGGCATACGAATGGATGTTGCATGGAAAAATTTTAGCATGATTATTCTAGAGAGTTCTGTAGTTTTGGATACCCATTTGGCTCATGCTGACATGCATCCACCTAGATCATCATCTCCTTGAGTGCTCCTATAGTTTTTCAGTATTAAGGCAGTGACATGGTGAGACCTTCACAAGTGTGGAGGGGTTGATCTCCTTGTCTCATCGTGGTCTTATTTGATGGTTGATATGAGACACTCGTCATCTAGGAGATGATATGTTGCGACCTTGATCATAACTTATTAGTGATTGATATCCCCCTTCACCTTTTTCATATTATATTTTAAAATTTAGGGTCACTTTATCCACAAGTGGGAGATGATTTAGCTAGTGGCAGACATGTTTAGGCATCTATTTTATGAGTTAGCACCCTGACACACATGTTCATGCACTCTGGATACCAGCATAAGATTAACTTATCTACCCACTTGTGCCTCTTTTTATTTGGTGAACTGAATGCTATTGTGTCTGGCGGTAACATGTTTTAATTGATATGCTATATGGAAAATTATCTATAGAAATGACTAGAGATTATATATGTCTACTATTGTGATTGGCCACTACTTCTTGGCTATGACTGGCTCTGTGAAGAAATATGGAAATGTTGGTTTCTTATGTGTATCTAGGCTTAGCATGGACCCTCAATTGGTCAATCATATATAACGAGCAGTAGTAACTCACTCTTGTCGTGAAGGTATCGCTCGTTAATTGCATATAGTCTCTTACCAATGTATGGGGTACATAACCTCCTCTCTCGGGCATTCTACGAAGGGGGATTTATATTAGCTTACCTAAAAGGATAGGTTAACTTGTGACTCACTTGTAATGAGCAAAATGATTGATTGTGGCCCTTCCTAAAGAGGGTGTTTTTTTGTAAGTATTTGTGCATTATTAAGGCGTACCCTGGTGAATTAGGGACAATTAGTTCCTGACAAGAGAATCCCCTCTATCCATTAACATTCCTAAGTTATCAATAAGCCCTTAGTAGGGAGAGCATATTTTGCATCCTTTATCCCTACCTGCAAATATCTCCCAACTTGGGGTAACGTACTTTGACAACTCCTTAAAAGTGTTGGGTAACGTCCATAGCACAGTAGAAATGGTTTTTTTTATTTAATCAGAAATTTCATTTTTTGGGTAGCTTACAATACACCTCCAAGAACATATGCTTACATTTAACCCACCATAGATTGCTTTGTTGGGTAGAGTCCATAGTGGTTCTTACTTCTTACTCAATGTATTTTTACTTAAGGAATGATCTTCTAAATGTGTTCTTATTCCTCAATGCACACTTATTCAATGGGCTATTTTCGTTTGTTGGGTAGCTTGCATTCTTCCATGGGTGATTATATTTAACCAGATATTGTTTATGGGATAACGTCCATAGGGTATCTTCTCAATGACTAACAATAGAGGTAGCAGTCTAGCAATAGCAATAACGTCCCTCACGAAATGGCCTAATTAACCTACGCACATCATTTTGAATCATTCATTTAACTACCTATAAATATTGAAGCTCCTTGTTGGTTTCTCAGAAGCTCGCTATAGCTCTTGGTGGCTGGATGATCTAACCTCGCTCGCTGAAACTCGTTGGTTGCTTGTGTGTCTAACAAAGAGATGCATTTATTTATAAATCCCTTAACTAATTGATGCATACATGTGTTCCATCCTTTAGTAATTTAGATTCATTGTGACTTTGCATGCATGTCATAGGACGTACACCACCTAACCAACAAACGGACCAGTCCTATGTGGCTCTAGAGTAAAATCCCCGACCTAACAGACTACTCCCCAAGTTCAACCAAGTAACCAAATCTCTATTCAATGATTATTCCTCATGAATTTTTATGTTAGGAGAGTTGGGCTCCCTCAATATTATACTTTTTTGGAACTGATTTTTGCAGTAAATTCCCCCATCGGTGCAGGTTAGGAAAAGCTTCAATAAAGCGCTTTTTCGGTCCGGATTGAACCATAGTTACACAGATAGAATGGTGCACCCACTTTTGGTAGTTATGGATCCTAAAACCAGGTGTTATCAATGACATTCCCAAGCTTTATTTTTTAATATGAGTTATAATGGGAAAGAGATAGGGAGGCTGACTATTCTTATTTATTGAATCTTTCACTTTGAACGCCAAACCGCTTTTATTCATGTTTGTATTAGATATGATCCATCAAGTGATGAATTCTTGAAGGTGAAGGAATCTCTTGATGGATGTATCCATAAATACAAATAAGCGTTTTAGGATCCTAAAGAGTTACCACCTAAGAGGGAAGTGGAGCATGATATACAGTTGTTGCTTGACTCCCCATTTCCAAATATTGAGCCGTACATACAGTTCATCCTGGAATAGGATGAAGTGAAAAATAGTTGCAACCACTGCTAGAGAAGGGAGTTATTTTACCAATCACCTCATCTTGTGGGTCACCTATCATCATAGTACCCAAGACAGATGGGATTTGGAGAATGTGTATTGACTATAGATCTTTGAACAAGGTCACCCTCAATAATTGGTACCCTCTACCCAAGATCGATGATTTGTTCGATCAATTGAACCATACCAGGTACTTCACTAAGTTGGATCTCAAATCGGGGTACCGCCAACTATGAGTTAAAGAAGAAGACACTTAGAAGACCACCTTCAATAAAAGTAAAGGTCTATATGAATGGATGGTAATGCCTTTTGGTTTTTGTAATACACCAGTGAATTTTATGCTTTTGATGAATGATTATTGCGTCCTTTTCTATATTTGTTTGTTATAGTGTACTTAGAGGATATATTGTTTTTTATCTCTACCTTGGAAGAGAATATTTCACATGTCATGTAAGTGTTAGAGACTCTGAAAAAGCATGAGTTGCTGGAAAATAATAAGAAATGTGAATTTTGTCGATAGTCATTGGTGTATTTGGGGTATGTGGTTGGTGGAGGGGAACTCAAGATAGATCCCATGAAGATGGAAGCCATCACCAGGTTTCTAGTTACTACTAATGTAATTTCATTTAGGATCTCTTTGGAGGAAGCATAATACCTATGGAAGTTTATACCATCCTTTTCAGTTGTAGTTGCATCGCTTCATGCCATAACAACCAATGGTAAGAGTTTCTAATGGGGAAATAATAAACAAAAAGGTTTTATGAGATTAAATGAAAGATCGATCAAGCACCAATTATTGCATTGCCTAATTTGCATAGGCCTTTCTAAGTGGAGACATACACAAGTGGATATGCTATGGAAACGGTCTTTATGCGGGGAGGTTTGCTGGTATGTTATTATTATTAAATGTTTCATGGAGGAGTCTTAAGCTACCCTACATATCATAAGGAACTCTATGCTCTAGTTAAAATTGTTAAGAGGTGTAAGCACTATCTAATAGGTAAGGAGGATACCATCATCCACACTGATCACCAGCCACTGCAGTACTTGCATGCCCAAAGTAAGCTTCAACAAAACAAACACTACAAATGGATGGGGTTTGGACAACAATTTCCTATTATCATTAAATAGAAGAAAGGAAACACTAAGAAGTTGGAAGACATGCTTTCAAGGCCACCCACATAAAATATCATATCTTTGGGAACTCTTGTGCACATAGAGCCTTTCACCGATAATGCATACACAAAAGATTAAGAATTTATAGAGGTGTTTCAACAGCTAGAGGGCCAAATTCGTGTATAAGAAGGTGACAGTAAGGCTGACTATCATCTCTAGGATGGTTTAGTCTACAAGATTGACAAGATTTGTGTTACTAAAGGTGAAATATTGCAGCTTATTAGAGAGGCTCACACCTCCAAATTTGCAGGGCATTTTGGTGTAGGGAAGACAATTTCCAACTTATAGAGGTATGTGTATTTTCCTAGAATGCAATAAAATGTAGCTCGGTTTATTAAAGGATGCATACTTTGACTAGAAATTCCGGTAAAAGAAAGAAAGGGTGATACCATCCCTTACCTATACCTACTAGACCATGGGAGAGCATCTCCATGGATTTCATCGGTGGTTTGCCAAGAACAAGGGAGGAACATGACTATTTGTTTATGGTAGTTTACAGGTTCAACAAGATGTGCATTCTCATGCCTTGTAAAAGACCATCAAGGGAAAATATGCAAAAAACATGTTCTTTGAAAAGGTCTGGGTGTACTTTGGGATACCAAGGAGCATCATCTAATATATATATACCATATTTATCAATGCCTGGTGGACTACACTTTGGGAGAAGATGGACATTGAGTTGAAGATATCTACAACTTTTCATCCACAGAAAGATGGGCAGAGATAAGTAGTGAATAGGGAATTAGTTCAGATTTTAAGGGGTTACAATCAAAAGCATCCAAGGCCCTGGGATGAAAATTTGATTGCTATTCAACACTCTTACAATAGAGCAGTCCATACTTCTACTGGCAAGTCACCTTTTTCAAATTGCTTGGGGTATTTTCCACGTTCACCCCTATATGTTTTATATGGACATCAAGGAGAAGTTAGCGAATACACCACAGGAAAAGCACTGAAGGCTTAAAAATTCATAGATAAAATAAGTTAGATACATTTACAATTACATGATACATTGAAGAAGTCGCGGGAAAAGTACAAGACCCGTCATGATCAACACAGAATTGAGAAAACATTAAAGGTAGGAGACCGAGCTTGGTTACACCTTAACAAGGAAAGGCTACAAGGTCCTAGCAATAAGATAAATACTATACAGTAATGAAAACTTAGACTAGATCTAGTCCCTAGTGAACAAGTTTCCTTAGTGAAGATGTTACTTTCCCTTGACAATCCCATAGAGTTGTGTATTTTTCTAGCGGGTGCTCTACATCTTCATTTCCATGATCTTCTCCATTGTAGCTTTTCTAATGCAATCTTGGTTTAGCTCTATCATGGCCAATTACTTTGCCACTCTTAATCTGTCCAACATAGGTCAAAATTATGGTTGAAGCAACTCTACATTTTAAACAGTTGTAACCCAAGGTAATGTTGAGGGTTAAGTTCAAAATCATTCTCACCCACTACCTTAAGGCCCATGGAAAAATGATTTTAGTTTCCTAGCAAGCCTTATAAGTCACTCCTTTTGCAAGTGCAACCACACTTACTCATTAACCTTGTACTGATGTCAATCCCGGTGCCAATCGTGGCACTTCTTATACTTGGCATTGTTTTTATCAAAATGTCCTACACCTATTACTAGATGTTCTATATCCATTCAACCAATTTGGCATCTTTGTTTGCTTCCCTTTCAGCATGGAAGGATTTTTCCTGTGTTGGTGCAAAGGTAGGGACACATCAATTGGGGCCTATGAATACAACCCTAAGGATTCCTAAAAATATTTGAGGAATGTAATTGTGAAGACTTATATTATAGTTGCATGAAAAATATAGAAGAATTTCATCCCATGTACATGGATGTGTGGAGTTGCACATCCTATTACACCTCATATTGCATGAGGTTTCACCTTGTGATTTTCATCACATGAAACACACTTGCAGGATGAAACTAAAGGATTACTTTATAGATACAAGGGAATCGTTACGGTGCACACACTTTACTTGAAACTTCCCTTGTGACATGGTTGATCACTCCAGTTCATGTTGTAGTGGGTGTGTGGTGTCTTGAGGAGAGTTGTCATTGTGTGTTCAATTGATTGTTGCCCCTAAATCATAACACGATCTCCATTGGGTTGTTGTTTATATCTAATGATTAGATGATATTTATTATTCTTATTATTAGGCAACATCTATTATTTGGGGTTTGGCATCTAGCACATGTAGTATTTGATGGTTTTAGATGAATTATTTTAACACTTTGATTGGCCCTATTATTGCTAAAACAGTACTCAATGGAAAGGAAATCCCTTATCCACAATGTACAATTAAAGGAGCAACGTTAGGATAGTCACCCACTGTAAACTCGATGACTTATCCTCTCGCTTTAGGACAACTCTCCTTTGGATCAAGGGGGGTATTTATTAGGATTACTAAGACCAAGCCTAAGGCACCAGGTGAAGCTGAGAGTAGCCTTAGTTAAAGGGTGTTTGAGTTTAAAGCGTTTTATAATAGGTGATGGAAATACCCAGAGAGCAGTGCCAATATCCAACTAGGACAATGGAGTCGAGGTGAATCAAATGGAAAATTAGGTCAATAAGAATACCCTTCATTGGTTGGTCTACTTCCTTCAAATTTTAGGGCTTGGGACTATACAAAAAGTAAACTAGTCACTCACCCAATGAGGATAAATAATGGACTTCAAGGTCTACAAGAGGGAGCTTCAATGGAATAAATCCCTAACCACCTAAGATCAACTATGGAGAAGGTAAATACCTTGAAACCCTTTCCAAGGATCCAATGCTAAAAAATACAAGGTGTGAAACACTTACCCCGACCAACAAAGGAGAATGTGTGAGCCAAATCCCTAGGCACCCTCCTTCAAAGTGACAATCATTTTACTTCCTTAGATCGACTTTTATAGGTTTGTAGAATAATTTGATGTTCCAACATTAACCCTTATGCATAAATATATAACTAAGAGCCTCAAGAATTGAAAACACTTCACCTATTGATACCTTAATTCCATTTATTCAGATCAAGACTTCATCGTGATTGAATTCGCTGATGCAGAATTATGATAATAATATTGCTGCATTGAAGTCGCTCTCCAGCTGCTGCACAATTACTCAATAAACAAATTTGTCATCGAGGTGTTATTCATGTTTCTTCACCATCGATACTTCTTCATACGTAGTGTATCTAGTGTAAGGTTATGTAAGTAGTTGTGTGACCTTTGTAAACTGTGGTGTATAGACAAGGTAATGTTGGGTTAAGCCAAGCCAGTAAGATGTGAGATTGGTTGAGGATAATGCCATTACACAACCATGGCATGTGATTCAGTGTGGGCACACGAGGCAGTGGCAGGGAGGTTCATGAGGAAAGGTAAAACTACAGGTGGATGAGTCAAGGTAACTAGGAGCACTAGCTATGAAGGTTTTGCCACTTGTGGAAGGATGAGTGTGTTGTGCCCGTCTATATTTCTAAGCTTTGTGCACCGCTGTGTGCTTCTTGGGTATAAACACTAATAATCCTTCTTTGATCATGGCTAAGGGAATAAATTAATCATTCAACTCCTTCAATAAATTGTTCAATGATGTGGGCTCTATTCCGTCCGTTAGGGGTGGGTTCCAAGGGTCGGATCTCTATACTATGAGAGCACTTACAACCTCTATCCATCATAAACACTACCTAAACCATGAACCTTTATTCCTAGCATGACTCATAAACCTTATTCCTCATAAAATGTTATATTTAAAGCCTCCATCTAAACTAGCTTAGGCAACCTTATTTACTTGGTGAAAGGTAAAGGATTACTTCTCCATCCGAGACACCCAATCTGAACTAAAAAGCCTCCATCTGAGCACTATAGATCTATGTTGCTTAACAAATTGAGGCTAGAAGGATTTATAAAAATATAATTGAAATCCTAGAATGGTCATTGTGCTAATCGTCTTGGCTAAAGGATATATTTAATCATCTTCCTAAAGGAATTCATCTTGCATAATTCCAAAAGAACTCAAACTCGCATAATCCCAATCGAGTGAACGGGACCGCGTCAGAGCGAGGAATACCCAGTCAACGAGACCATGTTAGACTGATAAGATAATGAAAAATGTCTTCAACCCTTGTCTTAAATATCTTTCTTTATGAATCACATCTGAACTACTCTATAACTAATGCAGTGATTGTACCAATCATAGTATATTGGTGCACATCCACTCCGTGTTGTTGGTCACTGTGCTTGTCCTCGACATACAAAAAACACATACAGAAACAATGGTAAGGTGCTTCCTTGAAAGATATTATTCAGCCATGGGAGGCACCCACAAAATACCCCACAGATAAATGAGATTCTTTATGGAAGGTAAATGATTACTTGATGAAACAGACGTGCTTCATGAAGATATCTCAGCCTAACCAGATTTCTAAGACTAACTTTACCAAATCTACACTCAAAATCCTCCATCTAAACTAGCTTGTCTACCTTCCCAAGATATCTCAGCCCGACCTTATTAAAGGGATTACATATTAGGAGAAATTTTATTTATATTTAAATCCTAAATATTACACAAATTATATAGTTTGTTAATTTACTTAAAGAAGATAAAGACAAGCACATAATTATATGGAAGGTATTTACTCGTGCTCATTTATAAGGAGAGTTCTACCATATTTTTGGAGAGTTCAGACAATCAATCTTATAAATGTGTATATATTTAATGAAACATTAAGTAATGAAGTCGAGTTATTTAAGAAAATGTTGAGAGTTTAGTTGGGGACAAGGGCTTACCTGTATGACCCAAGAACCACCAGAATCTTTTATTACTCTAGGTTTTTATTCCTCCCTCAGGTCGTCGGTGCATGTGTTAGAAAGGTGGATTAAATCTGGTAAACTATCACTCCTCTTGGTGGAATCTTGTGGAATATCTATTGTCAAAGTTTCACCTTCGAGTAGAATTTTTTTTTTATTATCCTTGCAAGAGCCCTTGTCCGATGCAAAAATGAGAGAAAGTGTAAATCCTATGATGGGATCCTTAAGCTAGCTGAAGACAAATCTCCTAGATAGGTATAAAGTAGCAAGCAGAGGCCATGTCCCAAAGCGTTAGAGTTTAGGAGGAAGGTGGAAAGTAATGGGTAGGGAAAGTGAAGTGAAAGGTGTTTGTGGGTCTCCCCTTTAGTGTGGGGTAGGTATGAGGCGAAGGTGAGAAGAGAGTAAGTGGTTTCATTCTATCTGTTATGTTTCCCTTCAAAGTAAGATTGTTGTTGTTTGTTCCAATGTAGTTGGTGTGCTTCTTTCGCTGGGTGTAATGGGGGGTGGGTACTTTTTTCAGGTGGAAAAAGGGGTTATTGTGTGCTTTGTTTGACCTAGATCCTTTGTGACCCAGTTGATCCAAATTTGTATGTTCAATTAAGGTAGTGAAAGGAGATAAGTTGTTGTCCTAGGTTTACCCTATAGGTATAGAGGATAGCTTCAAAGGGGTGTTGATCAAGCTTTTTTCTCTACATACAATGGGGTTTGTGGTGATTCGGGAAGGTAAGGCTTGTGCTTCAAACCTAGAGTAAACAAAATCCCCTAAATAAAAGGTTCCTCAATCTCTCACTCAATGAAGGCTTCGACCGATCAATCAACCCATGCGACCCATCGAAGCATCCTTCGATCAATCTTTCCTTGTTTTGTGGAGGGCGGGGCTTCAATGGCTTCATCAATCCATCCATAGCTCACTAAGATCTCCCATCTTATCTATTTAGTAGCCTCACCCCTTTATATATCTATATCTCCTACCTATTGAGAAAGATTTTGGCTTAAATGCTAACCATGATTGATACTACCGATCTGAGTAACGTTATATGTCAGTCTTTGGTAAAGGAATTTTCCCACTACTTGTCGTTGCGACGAGATAATATGATTGACCTCATTCTTTCGATACACCATTTGGATCCTATGTTCTACCTATAGCTTATTTTGTTCCACTAGACCACTAGGTTTTGTTGTTCCACCTTACTAATATTTCAATTTTTCAAAGATTCCCGATAGGATTTTACTCATTCCTACCTACATTTGATAACCACATTTTGCTACTTAAGAATTTGCTTCGGTTTAAGGATTTGTATCCGCTCATAAGCATGAAGTACACTAATTGAGCTACTTTCATTCGACTACACATTATTCTGTAGCTCACTAGGTTCCCCAATTAATTTGATGGAGTGGTCCACTACGAAAATATGAGTAATCGTTGGCTAGTCTTTACTAATAACTATTAGTAGCTAATGCTAAGCTTTGCGTACACTCATGCTTTTGGTTCTGGGTCCTTTGTCTTTCCCCTATCTGCTGGAAAAGAAGATTTTTATTCACTAGCTACATAAATAGGTTTAGGGGGCTGCATATGAAAGGAAGATATGAGAAATGAATGAGAGGTTCTAAAGTATAGTAATAGTGACTCATTTCTCCCATTTTTAATTTTATAGTGATAAAAGGGCTATCCCCCTTAAAATAAGAATAGTAGGTATTTTTCTAGCAAAAGGGATTAATAACCATCCCTATACTTTATAGACCGTACCTAAGCTTTGCCATAATTTCACTTACTCATATATATACTCCCCTTGCCCTATTTACCCATATTTCTTGATTTATATAAAGCTCGACGTTGGAATGAGACAACCAATAAATAAGCCGCCTACTGAAGGAATTGTTACTACGGAACATCATTCCATCACACCTACATTCCCTTATGAAGAACAAACAACCGAATTAATCAATTCCCATAAAAGGAAAGTAAAATAATTACGGTTATTATTATTAAGCCCATAAAAGAGGTTGAGATCAAAGCTGACACGTCCTCTATCTACCTTGGTTAAAACCACACCCTTCTAACTTTATAATCTTTACTCCTCACTCTTATATAGAATTTTTGCTTTGAAGAACCGACCAACAGAAAAGCAAATAATTCAAATCGAACTGGATATACACATATCACTTGCGAGGTTCAAATCAAGGGACACGTAAACTCCTAATAATTACAGGACTACCATGATTGGACACAATTTCTCCAAGATCTATGCAACAGTGCTTCATATGTGGCTTTCAGACCAACTTGAGAGGGAAAATTGAGAAGCCAGAAGACAGGAAGGATACCAGCAAGAGTACCGAACCATTGCCAGATTTAACTCTCTAAGCCATCATTTGAGGAGGCATGGCATCACTCTTTGAATGTCTTTTAATTGTTTGTAGACATTTGAAAGGAATTTGATTATGTTATGAGAGAGGCTTTCTTTCAGATATTGCACTTTATTGGGCATCTTGGAGACCTTTCTAGTTGCTATCATGATACTTTATGAGTCTATCCTTGGTCGTCTCCACACAACCCATGGTCTATAAAACTTCATCAGGAGCACCATAAGTGTCAAACAAGGTTGCCTCCTCTCACCGACTATCTTTGGGATCTATATTTATGAGTTTAAGTCCTTTCTTAGGAAGCACATACATGAGTGCTATGGTTGTCTCGTTTTTTATCTCCTTATTTCTTTTCGTTAATGACTATTACATCCCCTTCGAAGGATTACCCAACCCATGGGGTAGGGGCGCTACAAAAAAAAATATCAATATAAGTAAAAACCCATTAAACTCTAAATCCATTCAAATTCATACATGTATGCAATTAACTAATGCAGCAGAAATAAATATGCATAAACTTATATAGTGTTATCAGTGTATGTAGGAGGAACCCATCCTGCTCTTTTCTTATGAAATAACCAGGAAAATAAATACCTTGACTATAAGGCACCCAATGAGAAAAAATTAATAAGGAAAGGGAGGTATCCTAAACAACCCAACCTCTATGCCTCTCTACAACCATCCATCTATCTTCTCAGGTCCACAAATTACTCTCCCATAGATGGTTTTGGTTATTTTTAGGTTTGTGTCTTAGTTTTTTAAAGGGGGTCTTTTTTAATAACTTCAAGGTGCTTTAACATGAGAATGGTGAGCTGTGAGTGAGTCAATTCAAATTAGAATGGGAAGAGTGTGCATAGGAATGGAGGAGGTTTCAATTTTAATGAGGGTGGGTTTTATTACACTTCCCCATGATGCTTGTAACCAGCCCTCATGCCTTCATAACTATGTGAGGTATACTTACTCACCAACCACCACATGCATTCAATGATTGGGTTATATGTCAAAGATAGTGGATGGAATTGAAATAAGGCACATGAGAAAAAAAGGTAGGAGTTATAAAAAATATAATTCTTTATACTCCCGTTAGGCCCAATTTGCATCTTCCCCTTTAGTGGACTCATAGACCCTCTCATGCTCTCAATAGCCATCTTGTACCTAAATATTAATTAAAAATAATAATGTTTACATATCTTGAGCATACCATGGAAGGTCTACCACATGGTACATAGAAATCATAATTACCGCAATTACATGCCTAGCAATTCACTAGTCGGGCCTTGACCTTAAGCTCTACACTAGGAATCCATATAATATATTTACATCATTCACACATGGGGTAATTTATTTAAGCTCATATGGATTGAATCCCTTCATTATAAACACTTAATTACAATTTATACATAATTAAAATATAATACACCAAAGGAGTAAAAATCGGGGTATTACAACAGCGTGATTCTCTTAGCCTCGTCGCCTAAGCGGATTCAAAGACAGATTGATGTCCTCTCCAGTTTTTGTGATATTTGACAACTGAAAATCCACCTTAGTACACTTGGGCTCATTTTCTAAAATGTGTAGAAGAGTGCTCTCTCTATAACTATCATTTCCACTTACAAGGGAAGGAGATTGAGATTACCACGACCTACACTTACTTGGGTGTTTAGTTCTCAAGGCCACAAGTTAGCTTGAGGCATGCTTTTAAGCTACAACTCTGCATGGGATATGGCTCTCTTTCCCCACATGAGAGACAATGCTTCTAGCTTCACTTCCAAGATATATTGTTTAAGATGCACCTCTTAGACATGTTCATAAAAAACATTGTCCTTTATGTTTGTATGGTCTGGGGACCTAGTTTGCTAGGAGTTGACTGGGATAGGACTGAGAGAGTGCAGATCCTCTTGTTACATCGTATTGTCTGTTGAAAAACAAAATTGTCTCTCACGACATCATTCTGGTTGAGTTTGGTGCACATCCGCCTCAAAACTCTTTTTTAATGACTAGTCTCTTTGCTCCACAAGTTACAATCCCTAGTTGACTCGACTTCTAGACAAGAGTGGTACCCCTTCCTAGAAATTTGCTCCTCAAAGGAGATTGATTCTCTTTAGTAACCTCCCCCTTGGACGATGAAAATGTTGGTTCTCTGAGACTTCTTTGCTCCTCCAATCTCTTGGCATTTATATAAATTGCCTCTCTCCTTTAAAGTATTGTCTTAATGCATCTGACAACCTTTTTCCTTCCAAACAAGAGTTTAACATGCACATTTCCCCTCACAAGGATATTGGCCCTAATATGATTTATATTTTGAGCACTTCATATTGTTGAGGGATGGCCTTATTATAAGCCCCGAGTCTACTAAAAAACACAGGGCTTTGTGCCCTCAGGTTTCCTTTAGTCAACTTCAAAGTTTGTTTGCATCGAATCCGGGTTGATATTGACCACCACATTCCGAGATATGAGAGGAACTATTAGTTTTGTAACCTATACGACATCAATATACTATGATATAAAGGGGGGGGTCCAATGATTTTATAGAGAGTAAAGGGGTTCCCTTGTTCTTTCCCACTGTTGGTCCCCTCCTTTTCCTACTGATGTTTTTATGGGTAAATGCAATTTAGGGGAATAAGGTTAATATTTTGATTACTCCTTATGTGTTGTGAAGAATAGGTTGATTCCCTACACATTATCAACCATCCCTTTCTTATTATGAAGTTGTTAATAGAGTCGATTCAGAGGTTAAAGCTTCCCATCTTGAGGAGGAACAAAAAGGCGGATGGCGATGAGAGAACCATTGGTTTAAGGAGCAGGGAAAGACTAGAATAATGCTCACAAAATATTGGAACCCTACTTATGAGCGAAAGGAAAGGAAACTATCAAGCAGGGATGGGAAAAGGTCTCCCAATAAACATAAATGATATGTAAATAATGAAATGTAATAACTCAATGGACCATACTTAGTCCCTCGAGATAGTGTTTTTATATTGAATATAATATTGAAGGACCTAAACGAATGAAGTGGAATAACCCAATGGATCTTACTTAGTCCCTTGAGATATAGTGTCTTTATTGGAATATAATACTGAAATATATGGATGAATAAAATGGAATAACCCAGTGAACTTTATTTGGTTTCGATAGAGATAAATAAACCTTTCCTTGTAGGAATTTTTCAAAAGATGAAACCCTCTACCTAAATTACGGGATACAGTGTCTGCTGAACATGGAACTATAGGCTGGACCTTCTCAAAACCTATTATAACTTTTATTTATGTATGTATGAAAGAAAGAAACGACAGTACTATAACGAGGAGGACATTCGAGAGATGAAAGTTGTTTTTCTCTCTGGTTTCGGTTAAAATCCGACCATTTCTGCCACGTCAAACGCGCCTAATTCATATGGCTTAGGAAATGAGGCTCACCCTTAGTTAGGAGGGAGATAAAATTAAATATTCATTCTTTGGATCAGAACTTGGGTTACAACATGCAATATCCTCGTTTTTGCTAGAGTTGCCCGCAATAAGGGCTATTGAAGCGGTAATCATTTATTCTTTATATACATAATAACACTTATTTGCCTACACATTTTGGGGAAGGTTGTCCCAACCAAGGAACAAGACCTTACTTTTGAAGGATTTACCTTTCAGGTTTGGAGTTCTTACGCTTTTGAGGGAAAGGAGTTTAAAAATATTAAGTTGGAACAATAGAGCATCATGGAATTGAAGGAGATTAAGAAAAAGGTTGGAGAGACCATTTGGGAATATGACTAGTGGTTCGAAGATTTGATGAGTCGATTGAGTTACACAATCCATGAGGCACATCATAATGAATGGTTTATTGGTGGGTTGTTACTTTGCCCACGACATTATTGAAATAACATTTGTTGACCTAGTAGGAAGCTTTATAATTTGCAATGTGGTTGGAGTCCATTAGCAAATTGACTAAAGATTTGATTCCAATATTGGCTCTAGGGTTGGCATAGTTCCATTATAAACTAAAAACTATGTCTAAGCATATTATAAAGATGATGAAGGGAAAGTAAAATGCAAGGGATATGGTGTGGTACATGCTATGCAAGACACAAGGACATATACACAATGATTGCCCCATGTTCTAGAGATATGTCATTTTTGTCATGAACCCATTTATGGGTGAGGTAGATGACGAGATCTACTATATATAATTAAATCTAGGTATTGATCCCCGCCATCTCTTGCTACTACAAAATATAGTAAAAATGCAGTGGTTTCACATTATAACATCTATAGGGTAACACTCACCATACAAAGGACTATCACACATTGTCCATAATCACATTGATAAGAACCTATTCACATTAAGTTTACTTGGGGATGGGAATAGAGGCCAAACTTAGAACCAAGATAATTGAGTGTTGTAGACTCATGTGAACCATCCTCCACCATGGTGTTAGAACTATAATGACATGGGGTACATTGCATTGGGCATAACATAAAGGATTGTTCAATGTTGATTGAGAAATGGAAAGCACAAGCATAAAATGCATCACAGTGCGAATATACTAAATTATAAGCCAAGGATCCCTGATGGAGATCTGGTCGGTCATTAATATATAAGAATTAATATCATCGCCAAGGGTTGTGCCAAGACAAGAGTATATTTGGGATCCACAAATAAAATTCATATTTGTAGGGCTCTGCAAAAGGTTCTAACATTTGATGCGGTTCAGTAGAAATGTCATTTGCTCGATATAGTGTAAGTCATGTGAGAAGTTTTTCATGCATGAGATGCCAGTGTTGCGAAGGTGGAAAGACCATCGTTTTTAGTATAGTTAGATGACTAAGTAGATGACCAATCCTACTATTCTTTAAAGATTTGTAATAATTCACTTGATTCTCCAATTCAACTTTGTGTTCATTGAGTTGTCTATTTTCCTACTTTAGTTTAAAAATAACCTCTCCAAAACCTTGAGATGTAGCGATTCCAATGGTAGCTAAATATTTAAGTGTTGCTTGGTGGTATCCACCACTACAGACTCTATGGTTTAAATTAATACTTGGTCATCGTTATTCTTCATTTGCTTATGATTTCTCTTGGTGTTGACTTTCCTATTCCTATAAAACTCAAACGTGTCCAAAGATGCTAATGGATATTCATCATCTATACTCACTAGTAAATTAAAAAAAAAAACTTCCATCCAAGATATTGTTGTGTTGCTAGATGCTACATTCTCAAAAGTTTCACTGTTCTAGATGTGGTGAGTCGATGTTCATACTATTGTCACTATGGTTTATTTCGGGTTTAAGTCCCTTTGATCCTCTTTTCTAGTATGTTGGCTACCTAAAGTACCTAGTGACTTTTCAATCTTAAGTGTTTTAGTTTTTTGTAAAGCTAGTGGATAAAGGCCTGGGTGTTAAGCTCCTATCACATCCAAAATAGATCTTAATCAATTCATTTTTTCCTTTTCATGTTTATCAACATCATTCTTACATGTCTACACAATGTGAAAGTATACGACTTGCTTGCAATATTCCTCCTTGAGGTAATCTTGATGACAATATGGCTAGGTGAGGCCTTGCTGCTTTAAATGATTAAAGATATTGTCAGATCGATTATAGAATTTAATGCACTAAGTTTCTATTTATAAAAAAGTATATCGCACTAGCCTACTCCAATGTTGCAGTGAAATATGTAAAAGTGACAACCCCAATCATAAGAGGGTACAATGGGAACAATCTTGCCTTGTGCTTTTTCAATCTAACATTGGCCTCGTATTTTGTTGTATAGTATGTTATTTCCATGATCACCAACCTGTTAGAAACATGCTTGGGTTGGATGTCTGGGGACAAACTGCATCTGTAAATGCAGCAAGAGATCTTTTATTGTTACACGTAACAATCATTAATGGGTCTCAATGCCACCTGGGCTTCCTATGATAATCTTGGGCATTGTTAAAAAAATGAGCTCATAAAGGGGATCCAAGAACACTTTGCATAGGTGCTTGTAATTTTATAAATACTTATACTTCCATAGTTTCTAATAGTGCACCAAAAGAGGCGAGAGTGAAGGATACCAAATGTCACACAACTCTATAAATGATTTATGGAAAAAATTATAGCAAGAAGTAATGTCTCCATGTGGCACTAAGGAGATGCATTGTCAGGATTATCTAGAAATTTCTTGACATTGTTGTTAATGTTACTTGACAAAATATTAGCCCAGTTGAATGCAACTCATTTAGTGATCACATGGTGTATCGGGAGGACCTAGTGCTCATGTAGTTGTGAGCAATTCTTCTCACCAAAAATTATGCTTACCAACATCACCACGTCTCTAATTGGATTTCACAATTGATCAGTGGGGCACATATTTGATGGGAGCTTTTGGAATAGTTTTTATCCTTCTCGCCAACTTTAAGTCACTTTTACTGGATTATGCTTTCTCATGAATCCCTGCACAAACTCCATATCTAACATAACTTAAGGATTCAATATCTTGTATATAGTTTTTAAGGTGTGAGGCACGTAAGAACCAATCCAAGTCCCCTTGTTGGAATAGATGTTGTGTTCTTTGGTATTTTTACATTGGATCAACCATTTTACTATATCATGGGAAATCAATATGTCTACATTGGATGCAATTCTATGCAATCATGAGCGCTGCATAATGTTGTTTTTGTGGTTTGGTTCAAGCTCTTCACTACTAGGAGTGTCGACTAGCAATTATACTATATGGAATTAATCTAAAATATGCATTAACTAAATTGCCAAAGGTCCGATCATATGGGATGTTTATGCTAGGATCTTTGTCATTGTATACTAGGCTAAATTACATCATAGTGGATTCTTTAATTTTATTCTTCTTTGACCTATTACCTTTTTTGGAGTCATCCTGCCAAGCCTATACTTACACATTTTCCAAACATACAAACATTAATTGTTAGCCTATGAATTTAAAATCATATGCAATTATCATAGTGTACTAGAAGGTCCAGAGGAAGATTCGGTGACAACAAGCAGTACAAGGGAAAATCCTATCCTAAACAATGAATATTTCTTATTCTTATCTACGGTGCAATTCGAATAATAATGATAAGAATTACTTGCTTTTTAAATGAATTCTGCTTGATGGATATTTAACTCATGATTTATACGCTAGCTAAATAAATTCTCACTAAATCTACGATGAGAGATGGATTAACTCTTGTGAAGAGATGACAAGGAGGAGTATCTCGACAACTTGAACGAGATTCCTTGCAATCAATCTGGGGGATCATTCGATGTTCTATTTTGTTGAAAAGAGGCTTGGGAATGGATCGATTGCTGAAATTCCTAGTCCACACTCCACTTACCAACCAGATAGTAGTTTGAGTAACCTTGAATAAACCTCTGGGCCTACTAGATCCCACTCATAGAGGTAGTTTGCAGTTGCACCTATTCCAATGAATGTTTTCACTTCACCTAGAGACGGGCTTCGAATTGGTCACCTCGGTGGATGCCTGAAAGTGTGAAATACGTAGTATGGTGAAAATCCCTCTTTGATTTAAGCTAACCTACTGATCTTCTCTTCTATTCTACTTTTTTTATTAGGCCCTGGGGGCATTATGAGGTAGTAAGTCAGGTCAAAGTACCACCTTGATCGTCGGTGAGAAAACCTAATTGGAAACACCTCATTGGGTAACATCAAGCAGCTTGTACTCACGGATCGTCATCATTATACATTATCGAGTAACATCAAGCAGAGAAAGTGAAAGGGTAGAAGTGCAAGGATAATGTGGAATGCGAGCGAATTGGGGTAATGCAGTAATGCGTATTGGGAAGAAAAACTTTCATCATGTTGATTGGTTCTTGAAAGCAGACTGGGTCCTAAGCTCATTTTTATATTTTAATAATTTATATATGATTGTTCAAGTTTGAAATAAAAATGAATGTATCTCTATAAACTTGAATGATGACTTACATGAATGAAGTTGTTGGATTTTATACACCTATGGTGACCGTTCATATATAACTGTGTCTTTATAATCGTACCTTTTCATAGTTACTTAAGATTTATATTATAACCTAATTTATATATTCACATGTGATTTTATATTTATAACAATGTCTCTCCCTTCAAAATGTTTTCCTTGAAGAATTGATAAAATAATTATTTTTAGCTCTATATTGTGCATTCCATGTTTCACATATATTCCAATGCCACAAAAAAATTTGGTAGATCATATTAAACAATGCATCTAGTATATATTTGTTATTTTTCCTTTCTCAAAATATGGCTTCATTTAGACAACAAGCATATGCCCCGCACTCGTTTCATGTTTCCATCTTGCTTTCCACAACATGACAAGAGAATTGACTCTTTTTGGGAACACTTTGACATACTTTTCAATTATAAGTGTCATTCTTAGAGTTGTTTATGAGTACCTTATGAAAATCGGTCACTAAAGTGACATAAGCTTTTGAGCAAACATAATTAGTCGTGGACATGTTTTTAATTGGAATAGCATTCAAAGAGTTGAGGTATCTTTCATACTTTATTGTTGGAAATGCATTTTACTTTTTCTAGGTTTCTAGAGAAAAAGGGGTTGGAGGAGATGAGTATCCTCCTAGTTGGGGGATGAGTATCCTTTTTTGAAAGAAAACATTTAGGTTCATTATTTTTTGTTCATTATTTTGGTCAATGTTTTTTTAACTTATTGCAAATTTATTTAGATAAAATAATTAGGGTTGTAATCTAATCTGGGTTAGTGGATTAGGGTTTTGGATTGTATAATATTGTATTATAAATGGAAAATATAATACAATGGCATATAGAGTGGTGAAACTCTCAGGCATGATGGTTTTCCTAACTTTGGGTTTTCAGGGATAAATCTTTGTATAATGTGTCAGCCATTTACTCTTGTGTTTTAGATTTTATTTGGTATTGTTTTTCCTATGCAGTTTTATCAAACTCTTGATCTGGTACCAAATCTACGTTATTGGCTTTAGGGAGATGCCTTTGTTTCAAGTGTTTATCTCATCCCATGGAAAGTAAGGGTATCCTGGATCTACGATAAACCTATGTCGGAGTGGGATCTTTTCATAATGAATCTCGTGTAAATAAAATGACGAGTAATTTATGAATAGAATTAGAGAAGTTTAACAACCAGAGATTCGAGTTATGGAAGTTGAAGATGTAATATCTTCTTATGAATAGAGAACAATAGATTGATGTTGGTTCCATGTACAAATCCCACTAGTATGTTGAAATAATATTAGAAAGGATGGAAAGAAAAATGAGAAGCTTGATTTAACCCTACCTCTTAGATTTAGTGTTGTTGGACATCTCTAGAGAAGACAATGCAAATAACTTGTGGGATAAGTTGGGGAATTTGTAAGTCAAAGTCCATGGTAAACAAGTTATTTCTTTGAAAGAAGTTCTATCATATTGGGATGGTGGATGGTGAATCTGTGGTAGATTATCTAGATGCCTTTAATACTTTGGTAAGTCAAATGGTCTCTGTCGATATTAATATGGAGAAAGAAGGTAAGTATATTACCTTGTTATGTTCTTTGTAAAACTCTTGGGATAATTTGGTTGTAGCAATTAGTAGCGCCACTCATTCCACATTAAAATTTGAAGATGTAGTTGCATATTCGTTATGAGAGGAAATGAGGATAAAATCCATGGAGGATGTGTCCAATGATGTTTTATCTTTGAGAGGTCAGCCCCAAGAGAGGAAAAATAGGTCTTCTGGGGGAATCTAAGTCTAGATATACTAGATCTAAATCTCCAAGACAATTTTCAAATAAATGTTGAAAATGTAGTAAAATTGAGGATTATAATAAAGATTGCATATCTAAGAATGTTGATAAAGGTAAGCTAATGGATCGGATGATGCCCTTTGCATAGAAATGAAAACCTCCATAGAGTGATTGATGCTTAGTAAATTGAGCACATAGATCTGTGGACCAACACACAACTAACAAGATAGATAATACAATTTTACTCGGAAATTGAAGAATGAAACAGTGCAAAAATGGCTTGCAACTGTGAATGCTTTCATTAATCAAAAGTAATTAGATAATTAATTACAATGTAGTACAATGGCTAAATATCCTCATGCAATTCGAATCCATGTGAGGAAATTCAAATTGGTTTGACTCTACTTGACTGCAAGGAAACTGAACTTGTCTAAATCACTATCGGAGTTCAAAAACCCAACTCAAGTGTCTAATTCAATCTTAATTATCAGTTAACTAGTCTAACTGATTGAGGTAGGTGAGTAAATGTGCCTCACCCACATACAACCATGCATAGCTAGCGCTAATTGAATAGAAATGAATGTAATAGACTAGAACTGAATGTAACTGACTCCTAACTGAGTAGAAATGAATGTAACAGACTAGAATTGAATGTAACTAACTCCTAACTGAGCTTGACTAGTCACCAACTGAACTCAACTAATGGAGGTTGTGTCGACACTCCCAATGGCTCCTAATTTGTAGGGATAGATCTAGGAGGCTCCTAAACTGATGCATGCAAGTGCAATCAATGGAAGTTAGCCTCAATTAATGTTCCCAACACTTTATTAAGTGGTACATGTGCCCCAATTAGGCCAAGTGGACCCAATGGTGGTAGTGACTAAATATAGACTAAAAGGACTTCGTATTTAGACATAATTGACCAAATTGGTCAAGGGAGGATTATAATCCTAGCACCCCCCCTGAATGCTAACTTAGACAATTTGTGGGCCCTGGTAACTAAGGCCATAGGTCACCCATTACAACAAGTAAAGTAACTGCTCAATACAAGGAGTTGGGGAAAAAATCACATGGGAAACCCCCCCCCCTCCTCTATCTAAGCAGATAGAATTAGGATTCAAGTTTAAAAAACATGAAGATATGTTGCTGCAACCTTCATCTTTGTGATGTAGTGAAGCAGCATGCATGATGTTCCATGCACAGGTATCATGGGGCTTGGCATGTAGACTTCTCCATCTTCTCTCAAAATGATGATGGAAGGAAGGAGGAATGTAACCTTTTCCTCTTTCTAAAGAGGTGTATGATCCACTCTGTTCTTATGACGGTAGTGTAACTGATAAGACCTTTCCATTTGGTATCTCACAGGGAGTTTGTTGCATCTCTCTGAAGGAGGTAAGATTGCATGAAATAATGCAAGGTTCTTTGGGATTTCCAGTCATCTTCCTAGCTTCCCGCTTGGGAGTAGGGACTGGATCTGGATCTAAATCATCCTAAATCTCGATCTCATAAATTGATACAGCTAGTTCTGTAATACTAGTGGAAACTACAAAAGAAGTAGATGAAATTTTTTTACCTCCCTTTTCAAGTGACAACTGAGAGTGCAGTGGTTCTGAAAATGGCAGGAAGTGTGAGAACTCATATGCCTTGAAGGCATGATTTGCAGTACCCTTTGCTATGATGTTCCCAGTAGAGATATTTGTGATATCCACTAATTCGGGACCAAATATCACTCGCTTTGGAGGGCCAGTGTGAGTCATATTCTATACAGATAATAGATTTGTAGCTAAGGAGGGCACATAAAGCACATCTTTGAACTTTCCATGTTCAAGCTTGATAGAACCCTTCCCCTTGGCTCGAATTTGACTGTTATTACCCATAT
Organism: Pseudotsuga menziesii; assembly: GCA_001517045.1. Lineage (NCBI taxonomy): Eukaryota > Viridiplantae > Streptophyta > Pinopsida > Pinales > Pinaceae > Pseudotsuga > Pseudotsuga menziesii. The sequence goes on along the minus strand of LPNX010891936.1, from coordinate 311,430 downwards.
GAATACTAGGGCCATCAGAAGACTGTAAAGAAGAGAATGATTCTATGGATGCAACCATATGATTGGAAGCTCCAGAATAAATAAGGAAGGCATGTGTTGTTGAACAGCTAGCCTTCAGTGCATGGCATGTCTCTTCATATTCTTCAGTTTCTTTTCTATGTTCATCCTTCCTTGCACTAGCAAGTACAGTAATGTTATGTTTCTTCAAAAGAAGACCCATTTCATTAATTGTTCTTCTCATACAGGAGCTTTCTGGATGAAAACCCCTTCCATAGTAATAACAAAGGGTCTTTACTTTGCCATTCTTCTTGCTTCTCTTCAAATCAGAAGGCTCATTTGATTGCTCTTTATCCACGGGAGACTCATCCTTTTTATTCCCCTTACCATTTGCAACCTTAGGTCCTCCAACAACCAGTTCTTGATCTTTGGAAGATCGAATGATCCCCATTTGGATAAACTTGTTATGCTCATGGGTGAGAGATTCAATGAAGGCATTAAGAGTAGGCATCCTCCAATTTGGAGTAGTGAGCTTCCCTGAATGAAAGGTTGATACAAATATTGAGTAGTCTGCACAAATTTTTGAGAGGATGGCAAGGATGAGTTTATCATCCTCCTTCTCAACCTTGCACAGCTTCAACTGGAACATCAGGTGCTTGAATTTGGTGAAGAAATCATTCAGTGTTTCGAAGTTGGCTGGATGAAGAGAAATCAACTCGTTCTCTAGCTGATAAATCCTCAGGTAATCCTGATTATCAAACAAGGAAGCAAGCATATCCCAAACCTCCTTGGGAGTCTTCAATCCATTGATGTGGAAGAGAAGATCTCTAGAGATTGAGAGGCACAAGCATCCATATGCTTCATCAAGCCTATTCCAGTATTTTTCTTTGTCAACATGATGAATCAGCTCTGCCTCTATCTCCATTGTGAGTCTGAAGAGTCTTTTGGAGCAAAGTTGCATCTCCATGTCCTCCTTCCATTGGTGGTAGTTTAAAGGAGTGAGAAGCTCCATTGGAGGGGCCATTGTGCTTCTTGTAGCGAATGCAGTGAAGTAGACTAAGCTGTTGTAGCGAATGCTGTGAAGGAAACTGAAAAACCTATAAATCACACAATCAAACAAACAAAGTAAGGTTGACAGCCTACACTTTTGGAATTTTCTTCACACCCAGCATAGTTGATCAAGCAAGCTTGATCAACAATTCCTTTACTTGGGATATTAAGTGGTAAATTCTCCGCTTCTAGTGTAGTGCTGGAAGGAGAAATTTTGCTCTTTTTTTTAATCCAAGTATGAATCTATAGTAGGAGAATCCTTGTCCCGCCAAGGCTCTGATACCATATTAAATTGAGCACATAGATTTGTGGACCAACATACAACTCACAAGATAGATCATACAATTTTACTCAGAAATTGAAGAATGAAACAGTGCAAAAATGGCTTGCAATTGTGAATGCTTTCATTAATAAAAAGTAATTAGATAATTAATTACAATGTAGTTCAATGGCTAAATAGCCTCATGCAATTTGAATCCATGTGAGGAAATTCGAATTGATTTGACTCCACTTGACTGCAAGGCAACTGAACTTGTCTAAATCACTATCGGAGTTCAAAAACCCAACTCAAGTGTCTAATTCAGTGTTAATTATCAGTTAACTAGTCTAACTGACTGAGGTAGGTGAGTAAATGCGCCTCACCCACATGAATCCATGCATAGCTAGCGCTAACTGAGTGGAATTGAATGTAACAGACTCCTAACTGGGCTTGACTAGTCACCAACTGAACTCAACTAATGGAGGTTGGTGTCGGCATTCCCAGTGGCTCCTAATTTGTAGGGATTGATCTAGGAGGCTCCTAAACTGATTCATGCAAGTGTAGTCAGTGGCAGTTAGCCTCAATTAGTGTTCCCCACACTTCAGTAACTGGTACATGTGCCCCAATTAGTCCAAGTGGACCCAATGGTGCTAGTGACAAATATAGACTGAAAGGACTCTGGATTTAGACATAATTGACCAAATTGGACAAGGGAGGATTATAATCCTAAAAATACTTACTTGGCATCTTCAAGTACTAATGCAGATCAAGATGTATGTTTGCTCGACTCAAGAGCTTCATTTCATATGACTCCTCACAAGGAGTAGATTTGTGAATATGCGAAATAAAATGGAGGTGATATTTTCCTAGGAGATTACTTGATAACCAAAACCATAGGACTTGTAAGGGTCAAGTCGGTGCTCAAGAAGGATTACAACACTTCTCTGGGTTTTTCACATTTCATATCTATCCAAAAACCTAATATATGTAAGTAAGATGGGTGATGTAAGTGTGCATATTGTATTTTAAAGGGACACATGCAAAATAGTTTAAGGAGCATTGGTATTGATACAAGTATTTTGGATAGCAAATTAGTACAAGCTACTAGGAACATTGTCAATGATGGGTGTAATAGTTATGTTGTTCCTGAGGATAGTAATGTAGAAGACAAGGCCCCTATTGTACTTGCAGAGAAGATAATGATATGGCATCAAAGACTGAGACATATTGGAGAGAAGGGCCTTTGATAATTACATGGTAAAGTTATGGTTGAAAATATGTTTGATTACTCATTAGATTCAAATTTGTATGAACATTCTATATATGGTCAACTGAATTGGGTGAGATTTCCATATGGTGCTACAAGATCAAACTGAATCTTAGAGTTAATACATAGTGATGTATTTGGACCTATTCATGTTTCATCACTAGGTAAATTTGTGTATTATGTTTTATTTATTGATTATTTCTTAAGAACCACATGTATATATTTCATCCATAATAAATATAAGGTTTTTGGTAAATCTAAAGGGTTTAAATATCTTGTAGAAAATCAATAGAGAAGAAAAGAAAGGTATTGAGGATAGATAATGGTGGAAATTTCTGCAAAAATAATTTTGATAAATATTGTAGTAAGTATGGAATAGCAAGGAAACATATTACTCCATACACACCTCAACATAATGGAGTTACAGAAAGGATGAATGAGACGTCGATGGAGAAGGAACAGGGTATGATCAGTATTGTAGGGTTATCACAAGAATTATGGTCAAAAGCAATGGATATTGCTTGTAGTATTGGTAAATCAATCACTGGCATCAACACTGGTTGAAAAAACTCTACATGAGGCATATACAAGTAAAAAAACCTCTCTTTAAAATCTCATAGTTTTTTGTTCTGATTCTTATGTGCATGTTCCGAAGGAAAATTGCACTAAGTTGGATAATAAAGCTTAAAATATATATATTTATTACCCATAAAGATGATGAAAATGAAGATGAATATGGTATTTAACGTCCATTAAGATGAAATTTCATCTATTGGACCTTAATAAGAGAAAAGGCAAGATATAGATTATTTAATTTTCTTTAAAATACTATTCCTATGCTCAAAAAGCGTAAAGAGGAGTGTCCCTAGATCGTTGTAGTTTTGAGGAGTTAGAAGGTTAGAAAGGTCAATGCTGGAGCATATATTTTGAAACTGAGATCTAATGTGGGTGAAAGTGGGGAATTCTAAGAGAAAATGGTTTTCATCTTCAACACCTACAGACTCGCATAGATGGAAAATCCTTTCATCCCAAGGCATTTTACGGGTTCTCCAATGCCTAGTTTCACTATGAAGCTCATGAGAGTTCGTTCTAATCTTTGCAATATTTTTTTTCTTTGAGTTCATTAAGATAGAAAGATAATTTTGCTCATGATGTTTTTTTCCCATAAAGCTCTATCTTGTCACAATGCAGAAGGTCTTATGATCATCTATTGAAGTGTAGGGTACTCGGTTTTATGTTATAACATGTTAGAGAACCTCTCTCTATAGTTTCTTTGTAACGATGTTAATAACATTAATATAAAGCCCATTTTTTTCTTTATGAAAAAAAAATGATCCTTGATATTAGGGTTAATGATCTCTTTATAATATCGTAATTTTATTTTAACCTCTAAATATTCTTTGCGAAACATTTTCAAGTTTGAAAGTAGAAGTAATAATGTTTTTAATGTTATTGATATTTTACAGAGTGGTAGTTTCATCAATCCTCCAATAATTTAACTAAGGAATTGCATCTTTAAGCTAACCCTGCTTGAGGAGAATGTGGTTTTGGCTAGAGTTAAGAGCAATTTAGGAAGTCGGGCGTCCCTTATATTGTTTAATTTGTGCTTTTACATTAGATATCTAATCATAGCCATGCTTTCAATGGGAGAGAGCCTTTCTTCTAAGAGGAGAATAGGAAAGGGGATGTTTCTCTTAATTTTAAGATTATAAGTAAGAAACTGCTTCTAGATTTGCTCAACTCTTCTCCATGATTCTATGGAAATGATGCATCCCCAACATTCACGTCCATATAGGATAATGAGAGTGACAAGCATTTTAAATAGGACTTTATTTATTTCCCACATCACAAGGTTTGTTGATTTATAGTTGTTTTCAATACTGAAGTAGGATTTCCACTCTCCATTTATCTTCTCAATTCTCTAGTCAATTCCTAGGTATTTATAATAAGTTACTTCCTCCAAAATTCTATTTTCAGATACAAAATTATCATAAGTACCCTTATTATATTTTATATTCATGAATTTTGTTTTGTCGGTGCTAACGATCTTGCCGATATTGGTGCAAAAATACTTGAGAATTCGTAATTACTTCTTGATATCATAGGGATCCTTGCCATAAGAACGATATCATTAGCATAGAGGTATAGAAGGTTAAAAACTTTGCAACTTGGTTACTAAGAAGATTGTTTGTAGTCAAGATGTTGTATTTAAAAAGGTTAAAGTTCCTTCCAAATATGAATTCCAACCTAAGCAAGAAAAACTAGACATTAGAGTTTGAGTTGCAGGGTGAAGAATATAACTCAATAGAGAAAGACGAACTAGAAGAAGAAGAACCTAAAGTTCTATCCTTGAGGAGATTAGTTCATGAAATAAGCAAACAAGAAAAGTATGTCCCACTTGATTTTTTCTCTAATTTTCTCTATCTATTACTGATGTTGAGCCTAGGACTAGTACAAAGGCAGTGGATTTCGAGAATAGTAAACTATGGAAGAAGGTAATGGTTGAATAAATGGATGCCTAGATAAAAATGAGACTTGGGATATAGTTTAATTTTCATTTGGAAGAAAACCTATTGATATAAAATGGGCGTTTAAGAAGAAGTTGAATGTAGAAGATAAGGTGGAAGAGTACAAATCTCACCTAATAGCTAAAAGATATTCCAAGTTGGAGGGAATTGGTTTTAGTTAGATTTTTCTCTTATTTCTAAAATAACTTCTATTAGATTTGTTTGCCTATTGTTGTTGCTTTTGATCTTGAAGTAGATCATATGGATGTGAATACAACATTTTATATGGTAATCCTGAAGAAGAAATTTATATGAAACAACCATAAGGATTTGTAGTGAAGGAAAAGAAGGATTTGGCTTGCAAGTTGAAGAAGTCCCTGTACAGATTAAAACAATCACCAATAATGTGGTATCAAAATTTTGATACTTATATATTGGGACTTGGTTTCTCAATAAGCAAAGTTGATCACTATGTATATTCCGAGCAAGATGGTTACCATTTTATTTATATGGTCTTCTATGTTGATGATATGTTGTTGATTGGAAACAACAAGGAATTTAATCATTAAGGATGTCAAAGCCCAGTTGTCTTCTAAGTTTAATATCAAATATCGCATAGCTGCAAATTTTATTTTGGCCATGGAAATTAAAATAAATTGGGCCAATACAAGATATTGGTTCAATCAGAGAAAATATGTTGAGAAGGTATTGTAGAGGTTTAATATGCATGAATGTAAATAAGTAAAGGTCCATATTCCTATAGGTTCAAAGTTATCTACAAACCAGTGTTCGATCAATCAAGAAGAGGTAGAATAAATTTCATTTATTATGTATGCTAGTGTTGTTGAAATCTCAATGTATCCAATGGTCTTTACTAATCTAGACATTTCCCATGCAGTGGAAGTTTTGAGCATGTATACACTAAAACCAGGAAAGAACCATTGGACAACAGTAAACAGGGTCTTCAAATATTTACGTGGCACTTCAAATTATGCAATATAATACCAAGGAACATTGGAACTCACAAGAATATAGATATACAAAGATTTATTGATACAGACTAGGATAGATATCTTGACCACATAATATCTATAATTTGTTATGCTTTTAACTTATTTGGTGGAGCAGTCAATTGAATGAGCAAGAGGAAAAGTGTAGTTCCATTGACAACTATATATGTTGAATACATGGTAATAAATAAGTCATATGGTTTCAAAGATTGTGTTCAAGTATTGTTTTTTTTTTCCAGAAAGTAGTGAGACTAGGTTCTGACGGCTCAAACATAATTTTTTTGGTAAAGAACCCTACGTATCATTCCAACACAAAGCATATTGATGTACAATACCATTTTGTTAGAGATATGGTTGAACAAAACAAACAAGTTATACAACTTAACGAGAACTTTATACTCAAAATGAGAACTCTAGCCATCAAAACTCATATTTTTTCATAAAAAACACCAAAAAACAACCTTGTATCAAAAAGTGGTGCTATCAGTAGCACCACATTTTTTTTAGGTTAAAAATAAATACATGGACCAAAACAATCCTTATTATTATTTACAAAAACCTTAAAATCAAGCCCTGAATTGAAAACTAATGCTACCAGCAACACACTTTTTCAAAAAAATGCATTATCATATCATTTTATCATAATTTAAAATAGTATTTATTAAATATCTTAGTAACACTATATAAAACTTGCATTGAGTTAAACAAAAATTGTTCAAGAAATTATTTCACCACTCTTTCCATATAAAATAAAAGAATTTATGAAAATATTCATAATAAAATAATATGTTAAACCATAAGACATAGAAGTGATTCATATCAAAATTAAAACACTCCTTTAGAGTTGCCACACAAACAATTTCATCTAAATAAAAAAGACAAAATGGTTCATGTGCAAATATTCAAATCAACACATGGATTCAGAAACTACATTTTCTTCAAATGAATGATCAGATGAAGATGTAGATGACCCGAATTCTTCTCTACTATTAATGAGTGCACCATATGATTCTTCATGTATGCCCAATATTTGATATGACATATTCCTTCCGAATCTACACCTTGGTTTAGCAAAATCCCATGTTGCAACTATTTCTTGTGCCAACAATCTTTTGATAATCTATGTAGTATTGGAGTGAAGAGTGTCTTTCTTTGCCAACTGGAAGTCATAAACCAGTACGTCAACATCCTCTAACTTCAAACTGTCAATGCGATGATGATTTACATTTTGACCTTTTCTTTTTCTCTTTTTGCAAACCTTTTTCTCAAGCAGCATCTTTGGATTGTACACACCATCATATGGGTGTGTGTCTGTTGCATACCAATGTACTTCAATGGATATAACTTCTTCATTTTCTTTATTGAACTTCATAAGTTTTGCAATCTAGAATGGATAACCACATGGATATTCTATATCCAAAATTGCAATCTTTCAACCCTCCTTAATATTTTGTACTGGGTGTCTGTAAAGTTTGACCATTGCCCCATGTCATGCAGATGATATTCTAGACCCAGTATACTGGAGCAGCCGAATCCGGTTGTCCGTTAGTCGAATCTGACTATCATTTTAATAAGGAATATGAATAATAATAATATATTGGATGATGGATAAAATATACAATAAGCTCGCTTTTTATATGGCTTGAGCCAACATAGTGAAGGGTTACACCCTTTCACTAGCAACCTAATAGTCTAATTAATATTGTATTTTATATTTGTTACATTGCCACTCCCTTTAAGGGAGATTTGTCCTCAAAGCTCGATTATTCCTTAATGTCATCCTTCATTTTGAATCGGTGTCGGTATTAGAATCGGATGAGATTTTTGGTGCAGAGACTTGCACTTCCTCTCCATTGGTGATTCTGCACTGTATTGTCTAATTGTTCCTACATTTATGGCCTGGGGTCCAGCCATCACCGCATCGACGACATATGTTTTTATTCTTTTTCTTTTTATTATTAGAGTAACCGTCAGATGACTTTGAACTATTTTCCATTTCATAGGCATAAGATTGAGGTTTGTGGCATTGATGGCTGGGAGACCAAGTATCTGCACAGTACCTACATTGTGTATCTTTTTCTTGTCGATAATGGCTATCGCCTTTTGTTTTTATTCCTTCCAATTTGTGTTCTACATCTTTTGCTTTACGTCTTGCTACTTCTACGTTAGATATGTCATGTAACTTTAACTCTTTTTGGAGGTATGGTTTAAGACCCCCTAAATAGGTTTCGAGTCTTTGCTTGTCAGACAACCCAACTACTCATGTTGATAAGGATTCCCATTGATGAGTGAATTCCTCAAGTTTTCGACTTGTTGTAGTCTGGTAAGTTTATTGAAAAATTCATCTTCTTTGATTCCTTGAAACCTATTAAAAAAATCATTTTTGAACAAGTTCTAGGTTTAGATAAAATTATCTCTCTTCCACCATAAGTACCAATTATAGGCATACCCTTCCATATGCATTGACGCATATTTCACCTTCTCCTCGTCATATTGAATGTTGTAAATGTCGAAGTATTCTGCTGCTTTGTTTATCCAAGCAACGCATTGGTATTAACTCCCATTATATTTCGACAACTCTATTTTTGCCTTAGGTGGGTGCACTTTGTATGGGAGACGTTGATTTCCTTTTGCCTTATGGTTTGATGGTGTCTCAAAACTACTGGATGATGAAAGTCACATATTTGAATTGCTTCGTTGTTGGCGGTGGTTTTTAGTTTTCTTATTCTCTACTATTTTACTGATAGTGTCTATTTTTTTGTTTAATCATGCCTCCATCTCTGGAAATACTTGTGTTTCTATCTCTTGCTTAAGCGTTGCATTATTAATCTTTATTTCTTTTCGCAATTCTTCTTGATTCTTTGCGAGTGTTTCCTAGGTGGAAACATGAATTGAGGCATCTAACATGTCTGGAATGCTGACTTGTTCCAGACTGGGTATGAGCCTTTGTAACATCTCGATTAATGTATTATGGTTCTGCGTCATGGTGCTCATGCTCTGTGTTAAGGTGTTTATGTTTTGAGTCATGGTACTCATTTTGTCATCCAAATATTTTTGTTTTTCGTTCAGGATGTCAAATTTTTCATCCAGCCTTCTTTCTAGTACCAGAACAAGCTCGTCTTTGAGTAATGTATTGTTATTTTGCATCTTTTCCTTCAAGGATTTTAGGTCAGCGACAAGGGACCTGATGTCCTTCTCCACTTTTTCGATTTTATCTTTCAGTTCTGCCATGGTCTTGGACCTTGTATGCGTAGGTGTGTATTTCAACGCTATTTTTCGCCTTTTAAGGTGAAAATTTGAATAATAATATATTAATTAATTAATTTATTATTATTATTATTATTATTATTATTCATAAACTATATTTTGTATATAGTTTTTTTTTAACAATTATTATAATATTATTTATATTATAATAAATATAATATTTGAATTTTTTTAAATAAATATAAATATATTATATTTATATTATGTTTTTTTATGTGCGGCGAACTGTGGAGGAAGGTGATTGCAGACTATGTAGGCGGACTATGGAGGAATGAGTCCAGGGCGAGGGTGACGAAGGAGGGCGAGGGTGGATCTTTGTAGGCCGCGGTGAGCAGAGATGATGGACGGTGCGTGGAAGTGGAGGTGGAACATAGTGGAAGAGTAGAGAAGGAGCGTGGAGGTACGATGAGGGTGCTGCAAGGGTGGAAAGTAGCGCGTGGAGGGAGATGAAGGGTTGAAGCAATTAGAGGGAGGTATGGGTGAAATGGAGCAGCGAAGAATTGATGAGCAACCAAATCCGATTGGTCTGATACTAGTCGAATCCGACTATCATTTTTAATAATGAAATATAATAATGTATTAGATGATGGAGCAGGGAGGCGGCATGAATGTGGAGGGAGGTGATGAAGCAGGCGTGGATGGAGGTGAGGGAGGCGGGTGGATGGAGTAGGGAGGCGGTGTGGATGGAGACGATGAAGGGAAAGGCACGTAGAATGGGGATGTGAGATGGAAGGTGACGAGGGGTGGAGGGTGATGGTGGTAGCTGGGGGATGGAAGGGCGGCGGGGTGGAGGGATGGAAAGGCGACGAGGGGTGGAGGCTATGGTGGGTAGGTGGCTAGAAGGGTGTTGTGAAGGAGCCACGAGGGATGCGTGGAGGAGGAGCTGCGAGGTGAAGGGTGCTGCGAAGGTGGAGGTTGTGGTAAACAGGTGGTTGCGAGGGTGTTGCGAAGAGGTTGCGAGGGTGTGTGAGACAGGAGCGAGGTGAAGGAGGCGAGTTGGGATGGAGGAGTAAGCAATAGAAATAAAATGAGGAATGATGAGCTGAGTCCGACCTCAGAGTAGGAGAAGCTGAGTCCGAGTTGAGTGTTGGAGGAGCCGAATCCGAGCTCAAGTCGAAGGAGCCGAATCCGAGCTCTGATACTAAATGGAGCAACCGAATCCGGTTTTCCATTAGTCAAATCCGACTATCATTTTAATAATGAATATGAATAATAATAATATATTGAATGATGGATAAAATATACAATAAGCTCACTTTTTATATGGCTTGAGCCAACATAGTGAAGGATTACACCCTTTCACTAGTAACCTAATAGTCTAATTAATATTGTATTTTATATTTGTTACATATGCATTTCCCTTTTCTCTGCTTGAGAATACTCGACACCTTCATGTTCAACATTTCTTTCCTCATTTCCATTTGACGTACTTTGTGGCCAACTAAATGGAGTCTTCAAAAAAATATTTTCATTTGTAGAGTTTGTAATAAAGTCATTTTTCTCCATGAAAAAATACTCTGACCAAAGAAATCGACAAAATCAAAATATTTTTATGTATTTTTGATAGAACTTTTGATTTATTCCAATCATTGAGAATAATAAACATATATATTGTATCAGTGTGCATTTTAAATCTTGGCAGTTGATTGCAATAACAATAACTTTGAAGCTTAAACTTGACGAATTGGGATGAATTTCAGAAATGCTAAACTTGATGTAGGCCCCTATTCAACACTTGTTGAGTACTTATTACCCCATAGTAGTGTTTTCCCATCAGTATTTTTTATATGAAACTGATGTTGGAAGCTAATGTCATTAATTTTTTCAATGTACCTTTGTTCACCATGTGATCCCAATATAAATCTTTGCATTCCAATAGTTTCCTCTAACGTTAGTACAATAGGATTTGGACTATATGTTTTTCTAATAATTTCGATTAATGATGGAAAGTTCCCAACATTCTTCCTCCCCAATGTAACTATAAAACAACTAAACATTTGATCAATATGTTCATGTGTATACCCAACAATTAGGAAACCAAATTTAACCTTCTGAAAAATTCCCAATTCAACAAGCATGTTTAGATAACCAAACATGATCTTATTTATGTTTTCCCAATTGGTGTTGTCCAATTGCAGATATATAACTCGAAGAATATTACATACCAATGAGTAAACACATGGTGAAGTATGTTGATGGATAGATTTTCATCATTATGAATATTTGGAGTTGTAAAGTAAACCTTTGGAGACATATGACCATTAAAAACCACACAACCAACCAAGTGAAACTGAATAAAATTACCTCCTTTAAATTATTTGGTACACAAACAAAATGTGGAAAAGTGTTCTTTTCTGATTCATGACATCAATTATCAAACCCATGTACTTATGTGGATCATCATAACACTTCTTGTGATTCTATATAACTTTTTTCGTTCAACTGATTATTGATTTCGATGTGCTTGAAGTTCCTTGATAATAGAATCTACAAATAAAATATAAAGAAAACATTGATGAGCTTTCATAATTGATAGTTATTGAAGAAACTAAAGTTTTTATATACGTACCTCATTCTATCCCTTTTGATTTATTTCTTCCTTGCTTAAGAGAAGCGCATAAACTGCAAACCCCCATCCTTGACCTCTTAGAAATATGGACGTTGTTGAACTTTGTTTTCCATAGTCTTGTTAAAATATGCATATCTGATGGAATTTTTATTTCCTTTGACATCTTGAACAAATGCCTTACACAAGTTGTAGATTTCTTGCCTTGAGAAATTATGTGGAATGTGTATGGTTTCTCTATCTGGAATACTCTCTCCATGCTTAGAAAAGAAGTCATGCATCCATGACATTGCAATGTTTGTTATCATCCCACAAGCTTGTGCATGATATTCTTTAGAATAAAATGTAGGATCCTTTTATAGCCTTGTTTGGATTCTTGATAGTCGAAGATTACCAATTGAGTGAATTATGTCCTTCTGCGAATCAAAATACTTCCAATGTGATATACATAACCTACCTTTGTAGAAATCATGCATCCCACTAAATATGAATTTTGCATATTTTCGTTCATTGACATATATGCTCGTATTTTCCCCAAGGCATAATTGTAGTGTATTTGTTTCAAACAATGTTTTTGGCAACACTCACTTGAAATCAAATCAGTAATAGAACTTGGACTTGTAAGCAAGCATTTCCTAGACCTTGTATAACTGGAATGCTTTGGATTAATAAAAAATGGTCAATCCCTACACTTAATCTTGCTCACTGGTACAATTTTCCTTTGTGTTTTATGTACCCTTACATCATCCTCTTTAGAATGAATTTCCTCATCACTGAATAATATCGTCCCTCTCATTGAGATTCTCATCAATAGTAGGAGAATAATTATACCCATAACAGTCAATTTTATCATTTGAGGTTAAATCAACATCATTGTCACTATTGATATCTTCATCATTGGTGGGTTCATCCTCACCAAAATCATCATTTGTCCCATTAAAATCATCACTTGGAGGAAAATCGTCATTAGTACCATCAAAATCCTCACTTGGAGGAAAATCATCTTCACTATTAATGGCCTTCATCCTCACCAAAATCATCATCTATCCCATTAAAATCCCCACTTAAAGGAAAATCATCATCAGTGCCATCAAAATCCTCGCTTGGAGGAAAATCATCTTCACCATTATTGGTGCCTTCATCCTCATCAAAATCGTCATCTTCCCCATTAAAATACTCACTTGGAGGGAAATCATCATTGGTGCCACCAAAATCCTTGATTGGAGGAAAATTATCTTCACCATTATTGGTGCCTTCATCCTCATCAAAATTATTATATGTCCCATTAAAATCCTCTCTTGGAGGGAAATCAACATCGGTGCAATCAAAATACTTACTTGGAGGAAAATTATCTTCACCATTATTGGTGCCTTCATCCTCAACAAAATCTTCATTTGTCCCATTAAAATCCTCTCTTGAAGAAAAATCATCATCGATGCCAACAAAATCCTCACTTTGAAGAAAATCATATTCACCATTATTGGTGCATTCATCCTCACCAAAATCATCAGTCAGTCACATTGAAATCCTCACTTGGAGGAAAATCATCATCGATGCCATTGAAATCCTCGCTTGAAGGAAAATCATCTACACAATTATTGGTGCCTTCATCCACACCAAAATCATCATCAGTCCCATCAAAATCCTCACTTGGAGGAAGATCAACTTTGGTGCCTTAAAAATCCTTGCTTGGAGAAAAATACTGGCTTGAAGGAAAATTATCGTTGGTGCCTTGAAAATCCTCACTTGGAGGAAAATCATCATTGGTGCCTTGAAAATATTCACTTGGAGAAAAATCCTAGCTTGGAGGAAAATCATTGTTTGGTCCTTAAAAATCCTCCCTAGGAGGAAAATCATCGTTGGTGCCTTGGAAATCATCCCTTGGTGCAAAATTATCGTTGGTTCCTTGAAAGTCATCATTTGGAAGAAAATTGTCATCATGTTGCTCAGTGTCTTTAAAATATCCACTTAGAGGAATTTCTTCATAATCATCATCATCATTACTACCTTTAAAATCCCCTCTCAGAGGAAAATCATCATCAATGCCTTTGAAATCCTCACTTGGAGGAAAATTTCCACCATCTTCATGTACATCTTCAGAAATTGAGATTAATTCAAATGATTCCATAACTCCTCAGTAAAAATTAGAATGATAACCCAATCTTAATAGAAAAGTGAATGAAAACTCCCCACACTCACTAATACGTAGAAAGGTGCAACTGTCAATCCCCAAAAATCTTATAGCTAAAAGAACAAAACTTTCTCTCCCAAACATTCGTGAATCAAAATTTTCCTTGCTAAAATAAATCGTACCTTTCTAACGCATTCATAAAACTAGTAAAATTAATCTAATCTATCGTATAAAAACATTGTAACAATACTAATTAAATCACATGTAAACTATGCTATATAAAATTTGTAATAATACTAATTAAATTACATGTAAACTATGTTATAAAAAATTTGTAATAATATATTGGTTATTTACATTAATTTCTTAATCCCACACTCATAACACTAGTAAAATTTAATTTAACGCCATCCTATTTAAATGTAGTAATAATGCATTAGATAATTACATTTTTTTTATTCTCACATCCATAAAACAAGTATTGTTGAACCTAATATTAGCTATATAAACTATTTTGTTTTTCTACTATTCACATTTCAATTTGGAGAAATTTAATAGTGCTTTGAAGTTTAGTTTTTTTATAGTTTTTTGGCAATGTATTTTTGTCCTTTTATCGTTTTTTTTAATCCCACATTCATAAAGCGGTAAAATTAAACTTAATCTATGTTATATAAACACAGTTATGTTTTCTACCATCACCTTTTGAAAACAACAATTAAAGACATTGGAGCAATCTACAAGGGCTTTCAAGAACACCGGAGATTCATCGGAGGAGCTTCAAACATTTTCAATGTTTGTTAAATTTTTGTTTTTATGTAATGTAAATTTTTAATTTTTAATGTAATTTTTTTCCTTTGGATGCATGGGGTAAATTTAATTGTAAAATTTTTCCTTTAGGCTACGCATTGGGAACCCAAAGAGGGCCCAAGGGGAGGAGTGTAGCTTCTCCCTCATTATGCTCCTCCCTCATGTGCCCAAAGGGGAAGCCATAGGGCATGCCCATTTGGGTGCACAAGGGAGGATCTACACTCCTCCTCTTAGGCCCCCTTTGGGTGTCTAGTGCACGACCCTTTCGGTTATGTATTTAGTACCCAAAGGAGGCCCGAGGGGAGGAACTTCTCTCCTACCCTGGGCACCAATTGGGTGCCCAAAGTGTGCCCCAATGATCGGATCTTTGGGATCCCAAACGGGGCCCTAGGGAAGCATTGGAGATCCTCCCTCACGCACACAAAGGAGCGTTCCCTAAGGATTCCCCTTTGGGAGCACAAGGGAGAAGCAAAGCTCCTCCCCTCAGGCCCCCTTTGGATGTCAAACACATACCCTTTTGGCTATGCATATTGTTTGGGTTATGCATTGGGCGCCCAAAGGGGTCCCGAGGGGATGAGCCTAGCTCTTCCTCGTGCATAGAAATATTTTTTTAATTACATTGTTTTTATTAATTTATGTTAATTTTTCAGGGAATGTTTGTTTATTTTTTAAAATATATACTAAAAATTTACATTTTTTACTATAGGGATAATGGCATCAAGAAAACTATATGTAAACATCTATGGAGCAAGATTAGCAATGAAGTCATTGAAAAATACATTTGATCCATATAAGAATGTTTCCTAGGACGAAGTTGTGTCCATTGAGGATTTAAGAACTAAGAATGATAGAGAATGGAAACATGCACCAAAGGAAGGGAAAATGGAGTATTCTTGTTTTTTGAAAGATAAATATCAAGGCAACCCAGACAGTATTCAATTATATTGTGCTACATTTGCATATCTAAAAACATATTATCACTCATTGGGATTGTTGTGAGATATTTGTTTGGCATCGAGTAAATACCTTGTGTATGCACTAGTGAAACAACATAATACCTATGTCAAAATACAATATTGTTTTAATGTTTCAAACAATAAGCTCGACGGAATTTTCACAAAATTTTGTGCAGGAGTCGTGCACGATATTGAGCGCAAGAGTGTAAGTTTCTATATTTTTTTATGTTTTTTAATTTGTTATAATTTGTATGATATGACAATGTAATAGATTTTAATACAATAATGTTTTATTTTGCACGATTTGGCTATGCCACTTTCCCATATTTTGAATGGAGTTTATTCTACATAAGAAAATCATATGGATGGCATGAATGCCACTCTTAAAAAATGAGAAACGTCAAAGAAGAAATGAGTGCAAAATGTTCAAACTGAAGAACTACAACCATAGAAAGGAAAATGCATCTAATAATCAAATGAAGTACCAAAGAAGGCTACATTTAAAAATATATCTCGCCCAACTGAACATGATCAATGAATTGTTGCTAATAAGGATGTTACTTATGTTGGTAAGAGTAAGAAAAACTCTTCCAAAAGAACTATGGATTATGTTGTTTCCATTCTTGGTAAAGAGGTTGTTCATTTAGATAAAACGGCTTCAAGACAAAAAATGAGACAAGATGTTGAATCCAATGTTATAGATCAAAATTAGAGTGAAAAATCGGGGAAGAGTTTGGAAA
This sequence comes from Pseudotsuga menziesii, assembly GCA_001517045.1. NCBI lineage: Eukaryota > Viridiplantae > Streptophyta > Pinopsida > Pinales > Pinaceae > Pseudotsuga > Pseudotsuga menziesii. The sequence continues at coordinate 294,873 of LPNX010891936.1, read as the reverse complement.
TCATCACTCAAGGTGGTGCTCTAGATGATGGTGTTATCAAGACAACACAAAATGCCATTCGAGATTGATTACATAGAGATAAGTTGGTTCACAATGGGAATACATTTGATTTAAATTCGTATAGACTTTATAAACCCACAAAAGTCCAGGAGAAGTATCAAACTAGGAAACCACGTCGCTTGCATGTCCATAACTTGAAAACATTGATCAGGCACAATCGTTATGCATGTGGTTGACTACCTAGTTCTTGTTGACACAAAATATGTTCCCGTTAGAGATGAATTTGATGAATCAATATTTTTTCATTCTAAGTACTAAGTTGTGGGGTGAAATCATTTTCTAAAGGAAGAAGATATTTGATGCAAGAGTTTCCCAAAAACCTTATTTTTCAAACAGTCTAATGCATCAGTTATGTTGGTTTAACTTATGTGGAAACAAAATTATTGGCATGGAATTGTAACATAGATAATGACTATAGGATGTCCATAGAATTCATTCAAAGGGTCATATTTATCCACAATGAATTTGAACAAATATGTAGTAGGGAAATATCAAAATTTTATGCAAATTTATGGAAACAATGTTGTATGGAATAGGTTTCCCAATTAAAGAGGACAATGTGATACAACCTAGAGAAAGTGAATATTTTCAGTTGGAATTTAGAATGTGGCCAATATGGATTTTATTAATGAGATATTTATCACGTGGGAGAATATTGGCATAAAAAATCAAAAGGTAAAAAGGATATAGTAGTTGCATGGAGCACTGGTCAAGGAGGCCACGACGTCAAGAATTTGACAGAAGATATGATTATAACACCTCGGATACCATTGCAAGGTGTGAAGGATGAAAGACATAACTACTATGATATCACATGTAAATTCAAGTGAATTATCCATGAAGGAAATGTGAAATGAATTTGAAAATTAAGTTTGAAGATTGTTTTTATGTTTTAAAGTTTATTTTTCGAGTTTAAGATGTTATATTATTAGATATGATTGTAAATGTCATTTATTTTTACATCATGTAGTATTAAGGTTTACATGAAAATACAAGAGGATATGGTTAAAATTTTAGGTGAGAAGAGTTGGGATGATGTTAGATGCAACTATCTAGACTCAAGCTCCTTAGAAAACTTAAAAAAAACATTTGTTGCATACAAAAATGTATGTTGATTTATGAAATATTCTATTTTATTTATTTGTGAGTCAATTCATTTATATTTTTTTACTTATAGATATAATTATTTTTTCAAATATGTCAAAGAAGAGTATAGTACCAGAGTCTTTCAAAATTCATATTCAAAAAGCCAAAATAGAATGACAAAGAATATAACGTAATGAAAATGTTGAACTTGATGATACCCTTGGTCATCACGTTTGGAATGGGATCGACAGTATGCAATATAAAGTTATTTTTGATGATTTTTCAAACATTTCAAATCTTATTCCTAAAAATTTTAATGTCCCTAGTTGGAATTTTGGATAAAGTTACAATTTGGGAAAATTCAAGCTTAACTAGTCATTACTCTAGGGAGTTCCAATTGACACCAAATGGTCCCAAATTTGGTATGAAATGGTATGGTTAGTATAATAACATCACAATATTACATTTTAACACTTTTATTGTGACTTCAATCCTCTTCATCTTGGTTTGGGGCTAATGAGAGAAAGTCAAGTTTCCTAGGAAAGAGTAATAGGCTAGTATTTCTTCGTTTGGATCTGAACACCACCGAACCTTTCCGAATTCATTATGGAAGGAAACTATGGGATTTAAAAAATTCTAAAATACCTCATACACTCAATGGTATAATCAGAAAACTCATTTTTACATGTTATTCAAGTTTGCACAATTTTTGCCAATTTCTAGCTTTGGACTAGAGAAACCCAAGTTGATACAAATGCACCCAAATGAATTAAAATTATGTATGAAATGGATTAAGGGGTATTATCACATACTAATTCATATTATTAATTCTCATTCACTTTCCAAATCCTTCCGCAACTTTTTTTTGACCCTAGGGAAAGATGGACAAAAACACTAGGAAAATCAATGTTAAAACCCCCAAGGGTATATGATACTTTTGGTTCTCGAATTGCAATACGATCCTCCCAAATTTCAGAAAAGAGTATGGGGATACATAAAATACATCAATTTCTTCCATGATTCATGGTTATTAATATTCTCAAGTTGGTTATGAGGCGCAACATCTAAATGGTAACTTTTAGTGAATTTGCTTAAGGGGAAATGTATTAATAGCTCCATTTTGACTCACGGAAAGTAGATTGAATGGTTCAGATAATGACATGAAATATAAATACCATAAAAAAATAAAATTTATTATCCAACAACATTAAACATCATGGAAACTCCTTCATACAAATATGATATACAACTCTTTCAAAGTGGAAACCAAATACATGAAAACTAGTTAATCAAGAGCTTGGAAAGGTGAGCATTTTTGCATATGTATTTCTTAAATTTTGATGAATAGGGACATAATATTACATATACAAACATCATGTACCCAATCTTGGGCATCAACTAGACTCATATAAGCACTAGAACCACTCCAACAAGTGTGCCATTACATGAGAGTATGGGGAATGATGAAGTAGGAATGAGAGAAGGGAGATATAGATCAGTATCACAATGTATAAGAATTCAACATAAAACTAAAAAAAATCATTCATATCCAAATGAGAGGTCTGAATGGCCTCTCCATCCACCAACTTATAAAGTAATCCAACTCCCTCGAAATTGGTTCACAAGCTGGGAGAGTGAACACTCACCGTGAAACGGACAGGCAAAAGCTCTCCAAAATGCCAAGGGAAAATTATAAAATGATCAAAATATATTATCCTTACTCATGAAATCCTTTTTTAATTTCATGAGTCCTTCTAAGGTCGAATTTCCCTCCATGGGCTTCCTCCAACTCATCTTAGTGGTTTAGTAACTCATATGACACTTGTCTCCCTCTTCATGCTCCAATTATTTCCCCAATTAGAATGGATACCTACAAATCCCAAATGTTCCCTCTTGGTGGCTATTTTTATCCCTGTCATGTCATATTTGTCATAATTCTGCAATTAGGTCTGAATTTGTTGTACTTGTCATAAAATATTTTATCATTTGTTGTCATAGAGTGCATGTAATCTCCTTCCAAGTGGCACACATTAGAGGAAATATCAATTTAAAATGGGCCTTCCAAAAAGAATACAAAATCCATGCCTTCATGTATTAGCCAATCAAAATGCTTTAAAGTTAAAAAAGGGTGCACCTCTTAAACAATTTTTTAATATAAATTTGGGGATATGTATCATAAAAAAACTACTTTTTTTGTTCCTATCCTGTGTTTTTACTCAAATTTTGATTGCGAGAACTCATTGGATGCGGAATTAAATTCTGCATCCAATGCGTACCCACTCGGCATACTTTTGATGGGCCCCACTACCCCAAAAACAAGAAATACCTGAAAAAACGTGATGATGATCACGTTTTTTCAGGTATTTCTTGTTTTTGGGGTAGCGGGGCCCATCAAAAGTATGCTGAGTGGGTACTCGTTGGATACAGAATTTAATTCCGCATCCAATGAGCTCTCCTGATCAAAATTTGAGTAAAACCACANAAAAGTAGTTTTTTCTTTTCTTCCTCCAAAATTAATAAATATTATTTTATTAATTTTCCTTAGGAGGCCCATTTTGAGTTGAAATTTCCTCTAATGCATTGTCTTCTAGTCTCTTACTCTTCCATGGGAGTTACTCTCCTTTACTAATTCGAATTACTTGGCTCATGATATGCTATTTGACACCACATAATCCTCCAATAACATTACATTACCCATGGATTCTAATTTGGATGAAGATCATGCCAAGTGTGTGGGAAATTTAGTCACCCAAAGTATCCACAAGATTCCAAGTGTCTTCATGAACCAATGCCACCTTATTTTCTTATTTGAATGGGGACATGACACTCCTCCCCACCCAATATTTCTTGTCCTATAGAAATTCCAAGTTTGTGTTCTGCAAAATTTGTTCATCTTCCCAAGTGACATCCTCAATTGGTACTCCTTCCATTGTACCAAGTGCTCTCTTATGGTTATGCTCCTTAAATCTATTTAGCTGCAATTGGAGTAGTTACACTCTTGTACAACAATTTTGTATTTCCAAAAGTAAAGAGTTGTGGATTTTTCATATTTATATTTGTTGTGACATCACCACTAAACACCAAAAGATCAATTAATTCCATCAAAACAAAATTTGCACAAATGATCTTTACCTCCATATTTTGGAAACCATTTTCTAAACTTTCAACCCATTTTTTCTCATTGTATAATTCTTTGAAGTTGTACTGAGTTACCAAAATTTTAGTCTTTAATATATTAATAAAATTTCAGAGAGAAACCACCATGCTTGCTACTGCACTAGTCTAATTACAATCACCTTCTCAAGTGGTGACTCAATCTCACATATTGCTTGCTTCCCCAAAAATTGAAACCAAGCAATACCAAGATCCTATTGCTTGGATTTTTCCCTTCCAAACATCATGAGTGCAAAATATATATCATGAAAGTACATAACAAAATCATACAAATGTACATCAATAAGGTACCTCATCAAAGAATCACGAAAGTGCTTGTACATCTGAGTAACATAGAGTTGGCAACATAGAGTTGTGAGCACCCATCAGTAGGTACTCCTTCATAGTTTAAGCATCCATCAATAGATGCTCTTTGGTCCATGTCCACAGAAGAATGTGTCTTGGAATGATATTTAATAGTTCCAAGGGACTCTTCTTCATTCTCATGTGATGTTTATTCACCTTTTTCAAAGTTACTTGGGAGTGACTTTCGATCCTCTTGATGTAATGCTTCTTTAGCTTCACCGCCCATGGAACTAAGTGTCTCATTGGTATCCTCCATACTTGTGTATTGTTGATTGTTCCTTAATGAGTTCACATATGCACTATTAGTCCTATATACAAACACCCAATAATCAAAGTCTTCAAAAATAAATGTCTTAATTGTCTCTCCCATTACAACAATATATGCTTGATATTGTTGGGGCAAAGTTTTACATGTTTCTCTCAAGATTTATAACTCATTCATAAGAGTAGCTCGTGGTGGTTTGGAACATGCATATTTAATTAATTTCTTCCACTCATATACTGCTTCCTTAATTCCATAAGGAGTGTCAAATGTATCTTCATGATGGGAACTACTACTACCCCATGTTGCCATCTTACCCCTAAGTTTGCTAGCAGTCAATTCGAAACCTTGGATAAGCTGCTTAGTCGCATCATAAAAATATGAATTAATGAGTTTATTAAATTCATCCCTATCATCCATAACTTCAATAAGTTCCAATACCATGCTCTGATACCACTATAATGTCCCTACTTGGAATTTTGGAGAAAATTACAATTTGGGCAAAATCAAGCTTAACTAGTCATGACTCTAAGGGGTTCCAACTGACACCAAATGGTCCCAAATTTGGTATGGAATTGTATGTTTAGTATTATAAAATCAAAATATTACCTTTTAACACTTTGATTCTGACTTCAAACCTCCGCAACTTGGTTTGGGGATAATGAGAGAAAGTGCAAATTTCCTAGAAAAAGTAATAAACTAGTCTTTCTTTGTTTGGATCCAAACACCACCAAACCTTTACAAATTAATTGTGTAAAGACCCTATTTGATTTAAAAAATCCTAGAAGACATAATATACTCAAAGGTAGAATCAGAAAACTCATTTTGACATCTTATTCAAGTTTGCACAATTTTGGCCAATTTCTAGATTTGGACTAGAGAAACCCAAGTTGATACAAATGCACCCAAATGACTCAAAATTATGTATGAAATGGATTGATGGGTATTAGGAAATCCAAATTCATATTATGAATTATCATACACTTTCCAAATGCTTCTGAAACTTTCTTTTGACCCTAGGGAAATAAGGACAAAAACACTAGGAAAATCAATGTTAAAACCCCCAAGGGTATATGACACTTTTGGCTCTTCAAATGCAGCACAAACCTCCCAAATTTCAGAAAATAGTATGGGGATACATACCAGGAAAAAATTTATGCCATTATTCATGTTTATTAATATTTTCAAAATGGTTATCAGGAGCAACATCTATATGGTAACTTTCAGTGAATTTGCTTAAGGGGAAATGGTATTAATAGCTCGATTTTGACTCATGAAAAGTATATTGAATGGTTCAAATAATGACATGAAATATAAATACCATAAAAATAATTCAAATGGATTCCCAAACAACATTAAACATCATGTAAGTTCCTTCATACAAATATGATATACAGCTCTTTCAAAGTGGAAGCCAAATACATGAAAACTAGTTAATCAAGAGCTTGGAAAGGTGAGCATTTTTGCATATGTATTTCTGAAATTTATATTTACTAAGAATAGGGGAATAATATTACAGATCCAAACATCATGTACCCAATATTTGGAATCAACTAGAATCATCCAAGTGCTAGCACCACTCCAACAAGTGTGCCATCATCCAAGTGCTAGCACCACTCCAACAAGTGTGCCATTACATGAGAGTATGGGGAATGGTGAAGTAGGAATGAGGGAAGGGGGAGATAGATAAGTATCGAACTGTATAAGCCTTCAAACTGAAACTAAAACAATTCATTCATATCCAAATGAGAGGTATTAATTTCCTCTCCATCAACCAAATTGGAAATGTATCTAACTCCCTCGAAACGGGTTCACAAGCAGGGAGAGTGAGCACTCATTGTGCAATGGACAAGCAAAAGCTCTCCAAAATGCCAAAGGAAAATTATCAAATGATAAAAATATATTAGAATTCCTCATGGAATCCTTTTATTAACTTCATGAGGCCTCATAAGGTCTAATTTCCCTCGATGGGATTCCTCCAACTCATCTTAGTGGTTTAGTAACTCATATGACACTTGTCTTCATCTTCATGCTCCAATTCTTTCACCAATTCAAATGGTTGTCTCTAACTCTCAAATGAACCCTCTTGGTGGATATTTCTATCCCTTTCATTCTATTTTTGTCATACGTATGCAATCAAGTTTGAATTTGTCATACTTGTCATAAAATCTTTCATCATTTGTTTGCATAGAATGCACGGAATATCCTTCCAAGTGGCACACATTGTCTTCTAGTGTCTTCCTCTTCCATGGTAGTTGCTCTCCTTTACTCATTCGAATTATTTGGCTCATGATATGCTATTTGACACCACACCATCCTCCAATAATGTTACATTAGCAATGGATTCGAATTTGGATGAATATCATGCCAAGTGTGTGAGGAATCTAGTCACCCAAAGGCTCCACAAGATTTCAAGTGTCTTCATGAACCAATGCCACCTTATTTTATTAGAATTTATTATTTATGTGACCCATTAGATGTGAATAGGGTAAACTAAATTACTTTTGGGTCCCATGGCCCCTTTATTACAAAATTTATGTCTCTATCTCAACCTAGGGAGCTAGTAGGTTGGTGTAACATTATTTGCAAGTTATCTTATTTGAATGTGGACATGGAATAAATGAGTACTCCCTAGTTATTGCATAGATCCATCATGGATACAATATAAAAAACATTACTTATGGTTGTGATCCTTATACTTACTAATCATTCAATATAGTGGTTTCATGATTTATGGATGTCACAACATCACCTCTATAGATATTTCTTGTTTTCCATTCAGATGTGCAAGGGGGAGTAGTGCTAACAATCTTCAAGGATAAATAAAACTCAAGGAAGCAACTTTATTCATAAGATATTTGCAGTGTATTATTAAGCATTTGAATTTAGAAATAAAAATATTTTTCAATAATTCAATTAGATTCCTATCAATTTTCGTTTCGGGCATAAGCCTAATATTCGTAGCTCCATCAGTGATCCATTTATGAGTGATACTAAAAACACACATCTTCCATGTTGGACAAAAGTTGATACCTATGAATCTCTTTTAATCAATGAAAAGAGTGAAGGAAAATATTAATCTCGTGGTTAAAAAGTTGACATATGGAAAAAGAGATTTGAAAGGAGAGACTGTAAACAACTACTAGAAGCCACAAGCATTGATAAATGATCTCATAGACACATTTTCAAAAGAATGAGATTGGGTTTTAGATTTGTTCTCGGAATCAGGTAATATTTCTGATATTATATATGAAACTAGTGCTATTAATCTATATTTTTTAAATTTATGTTTTAGCATGCAATTTAAATTTTTTTTATGTGGTGATTAGGTACAACAATAGCATGCTCCTTACAAAAAGGAAGAAATTACATATCCATTGATATTGATCCATTACGGTGCAATTATATCAAAAAAATAATTAATGCTTTGAAAGTTCTTCTAGATGAAATGCAAGAGGTTGGTTTTAAAAAAGGAGAATTTAGTGAGTTACTTGTGACAAAGATGTCAAAAGAGCCTCAACCACCATTAACAGGGATGTTCAGAAATGATCACTTTGGACATTTTGCTCAAGTAAATGACCTAATGGTAGAACATATTGAGGTTTAAGAAGAGAGCCAAGCTGCATAAAATGTCAACTTTGATAAAGATTTCGGCCTGCATGATATTCTTGATTAGTTTCATCTCGTTGAAAAACATGTCAAATTTGACAAATTTTTGATAAGATATTTTTGTAATGTTTTAACTTTAAGATTTTATTTGAGAATAACTATTATGTTTTTAATAAGTTATTTACAAATATATGGTATATCTTTTGTTGAGTTTAATTGAATCGTCACTTTATGGAAAATAATGTTAAATAATACCATTTATATATATATAGTTGAAAACACATTAAAAATGGTTTGAAATGTCTTCATTTTCTCTTTTCTTTTTTTTACAAATTTTCCCTTAGAAATAACTTATTTAAGAGAAAATTTTAAAGGAAAAACCTCTAAAATGTATATATTTTTTATTCTAACTATCTTCTAAATGTTTAAAAAAACTCAAATATGTATATATTTTTTCCTTATAACTAGCTATTAAATGTATATTTTTTTGTAAAATTTGAAAAAACGGATTCGTAAATAAAAATTATAGTTTTTTACAACTAAAAAGTTTCAAAATCACAAAAAAATGGCTCGAAATGAAAAATTGTATAACTAGTATACATACTTTTTGAAACAAACATAAAAACAACTACTAAAATTGACCGTCAAAAAATGAGAACAATGTTGGGTTCTCGTCAAGTTGTATAACTTGGTAATAAAGTATTGTTGGAGAAAGTTGATACCTTGAAGAATGTTGGATATTCATTGACAAGTTTTGTTAGTATTGAAAAGTTCCCTTGGTGTAGATAATTAGTGGACATTGCTACCCTTAGTAGTTGATTTCATGAATGCTTCCCTTTCCCCCCTTATTTCCAAGAAAACAACTGGGAGAATGTTGAACATGTGTTATACTCTTTGTAGGTTCCCAGGGCAAAGTGGATCTGTCTTTTGTCTCTTTTTAGTATTTTCAACCAATGGTTTTTCATCTTGTTGTAAATTAATTTCGCTTAAAGAATTAGGACTGTAATCTAATCGATCGAGTAAATGGATGAAGGTTTTGGATGCTATAATATTTTATTGTAAACATTAAAGATAATACAATATGATAGAGAGTGGAGAAACTCTAATGTACTTTGGTTTTCCTAGTTTTGTATTTCCATGGTAAAACTCTATGTACTATGTGTGTGTGTCATTAATTCTTGCGTTTCAAGTTTTGTTTGATATTGTTTTTCTTACACAAGTTTATCAAACTCTTCACTAACTCCGTAAAACGCATCTACAAAATCTAATGAGTGTGGTGTACTAGAGCCATTATGCAGGGATGGTGAAGCTCCACTAGTTACACTTGGTTTTGTGATTTTTTTGTGGTATGGAATTGTAATATTCAAAACCAACTACTCCTTGAGTTCACAAATTGTGGATTTCTTCAAGGGGGCACAATTTCTCACTTGATAACATTGTATTTCTCATTAACGCCTACACCTTCTATTTCACACAATTATCCTCTTATTCAACTCACACTATTCTTTATATCAATGCAATGCTTTAAATGTTGAATTAATAAATCCCTTCCTTCGCTAGTTCTCCCCCACACATAAGAGTTAAATTAAAAAATGTTTAGAGTCATCCTTAATCTCCATTGAACCACAACTTAACTCCTGGGATTGACTCTCGCTCACTCTTAGTGGTATGCTTGTGTCGTGCAATATATTCGTCGTATTATGGGGTTGTAACTACTCATTGGTGAGAAGCCAATATTTCAATGTTGTTATTTGAAGATAGAGAAATACTTTCAATTCCTTTTATGTTTTTGCGCTGAGGGGCGCTTTCTACAACCCAAAGTGGATGAGATGTGTGACATTTGTCACAATGACATGGCACATGTTGGCTTCAAAAACTAAATATACAAAAAAAAAACCAAGCACATGTCAGCTCCAAAATTAAATTGGCTATCTTGTAAAATACATTCATATAAATATACCTCGAATATCAATTTCAATTTTCATTCATACATCCTCACATTTTAAATAAATCTTTTAATAAATAGTTACAAGACAACTAAATCTTTGTGTATACTCATAGATATTTTAATAATAGTTACAAGACAACAATAGTTAGCCTTTCCTTGATTTGATCTACAAGAGAGACATATACTCAAAACAAAATAATTATGGATTTAGAATAATTATTTTACTACATAATCAATTAATGATGCATTTTTTGTTGATTTGTAGGATTCCAAATTGGAATAGTTAGCAATGACATGATTGTGATGGAAAAGATATATGATTATGTATTGTTAAGTTAATAATAGAACAATAAGTTAGATATTAGTTTTGTGATAATTGCAAATATAATCAAGAATTGGGTAAATTGCAAGTATTTTACTTTATAATTCATTAATTAATGCAACTTTTGTCTATTTGCCTATTTTTCATTTCACTACATTCTTTAACATGTATTATAACTAAACACCATTATTAATTTATTACAATTCACTATTTTGATGGTGTAATTTTTTTTTTGGATGAGATTATTTCAATGTGGTAATTTTTGTTTTAAGAAACATTGTTTTGATGCAACCAAAATGAGCATAGATCCATCTGACTCTAATAAGGGCAGAGAGGGATCAAATTCCTAGAGGTGCACACATTTCCTCAAGTTTAGGACTCTAAAATGGGTTTGCATTTCAAGAGATTTGATCATTCTCGACACTTCATAGAACTAGAGTTAAGATGTATCTATGCTAGTGTATTTGCATCGCCATTATTGCTAGAAGAGATCTCATGTGTCATGATGTGTTTCCTTGTCAACCTCCTCTTTGAAATTACTATGATTTCCATCAATTCTATGACATTCTATGTTAGATTCGAAATCTTTGGCTTTGACATTTTCATTTTTACTTTCTTCATTAGAGAAGTAGTCATCTTGATATTCTAAAATATCCTTTTGAATATGTTATTCACCTTCCCAAATGACACTATATTGAAATCCCTTCCCAATTGTTTTACCTAATTCCTAATTCCATCCTCTTCTTGTATATTTTCTCCATTTACTAACTCACATTAGAATAGTTAGGAGTTTGATTGTGATGGAAAATGTGTTGTAATTTGTGCAACTTCAGAAGTTATTCTTATTGTACTTGTATTGTACCTCCTTGTACCTCCTATGGGAGATTATATTGTTGTAATTATTCATTGTAAACCTTGGGGTGAAAAGAAAACAAAAGAAATAAATAAAAGTAAAATTATAAAATATATATTTTTATTGCTCCCCCAAGAGAATTCGGCCCCAAATTATTTTCTTAGGGGATAAATAGTATAAATGGGAGGAGCCCCTCCTCATTATAACATAGAGTCACACAAGTAAAAATTCGCATCACTGGGAGAGAGAAGTTCACACCTACAGAAGGAGAAGATTGTTGTGGGGTTTCTTTCTCTGGAAAATACTTCTATCTTTTCTCTCTTATTTGTACATTGATATCATAATTATTATCTCTATAAGAAGGTTGTTTGGATTTCTCCCATTTGGGTTTCCCAGGATAAAACTCCTTGTGTTATTTTTTTTGCTTTTGTCTTTCTTCTAGTGATACTATTGGTAAATGCAATTAAGATATACTGCTATAATATTATGAAGTCTAACATGGTATCAGAGCAGTGCTAGAAGAATCAATTGTTGAAACTCTGTCGGAAACCTAACGGAACTAGGGTTTCATCTTTCAAAGCCTTAACTCAACCTTTTGGTAGAAAAAGAGCCTTGGAAATTTTGCTCTAACGATGGAACATATTTTGGTGAAGGCGGAATTCAATTCTGAGAACTTTCAATTTTTGACCTAATTCTCCAACTGCAACAGAAATTAGGGTTTCAGTTTTTGACCTACTCCCTTCACAGTTTTGGCTTGAATCTACCTCTTCTCAACTCGCCTCTCTAGGGTGCATTTATCTGTGGAGGCAGTTTTCCAAAACTCCAAACTTCAGTTTTGACCTTGTCTCTGCTAGGGTTTTAGATCCAAATATACAGTCAAGATGATCAGTATGAAGGTTGAAGATCGTATGGAAGGGGCTTCCAACTTCATCCCCTGTATTTCTAGGGTTCTTCTTCTACTAAAATAAAATGACCTATTACAGTTTGTAAATGCAAAGGTCCCAGAACCAAAAGCTGAAGAAGACAGACCTCGGTGGAGGAAGAATGATGCAAAAGTAAGAAGGATTTTGGTGGACTCAGTTAGAGACCACTTAGTTCCTCGGATTTCAGAAAATACAACAAGGAATATGTTCAAAACCTTGAAGAGGCTATTTGAACACAGTAGCATCATTGTGACTCTCATGTTGAGAAATAAATTGTCAAATATGAAGATGATGAAGTCCAAGAATATTGTCTCATACTTCATGAGGATCACCGAGCTTCAGGACAAGCTAAATCCCAGTGGAGACAATCTTGAAGAAAAGGATATCATTATGAACAACTTAAAAGGTCTCCCACCATATTGGGATTCTTTCATCCAAACTATAAGTGGTCAAACTAAGTTTCCCAAATTTGATAAGCTATGGGCAGAATGCACCCAAGAAGAGATGAGAATAGTAGCACGCCAAAGACTTCATGGCACTCAACCTAAGGAAAATCAAGCATTCGTATCTCATGCCAAGAAAGGAAAGGGAAGGGTAAGGAAGTATTACAATCACAAGCATCAAGATAAGAGATCAAGTTCTCCCCCAGATCAGAAGAAACAAAATAAAGATCTATCTCGGATACAATGCTAAAGGTGCAAGAAATACAGTCACTATGCTAGTAGCTATCAAAGTTCTCACAAAAAGAAGCATGAAGCTTCAACTGCTGATGTAGAAGAAGAACATCATCACAAGAAACATAAGAATGAGTATCGTACATAATTCTTCTTCATATCATCTCTATCAGTTACTATTCCTACCACTAGTGATACTTGGCTCATAGATAGTGGTGCATCTAGACACATGACAAGATATAAAGAAAATCTCTCGGAAGTAGTTGAGAAAGATTCTCATCTCCGTGTTGTACTTGGATATGATGCTAACTACACTATGTTGGGATCCAGGGCTACCTCCCTTCAGCTTGAGTCTAATGATACTCTACACTTAAGTGATGTGCTCTATGTACCTGGTATGAAAAGAAATCTTGTTTCCATCTCAGCCTTAGAAGAAAAATGATATAAAGTAGCATTTTCAGATGGAAAAGTACTTGCTTGGAAGAAGAACTCAAGCATGGATACAACCAAAGTAATTGGTATGAGAGATGAGAGCTTATATCGACTAAACATGTAATGTCCCTTTTTTAAATTTTATTAAATGACCATTTTTTTCACTTTTTCCCCAATTTCAACCTTAACTAGTTTTGATGTCTAGATCTCCAGATTCACCCAAATGCTCCCAAATTTTCCTAGAAAGTACATGACTAATATTAAAACTTAAATATGATGTTCACGTATTTTTTATGACCCCCCTATTACTCTTGCAAACTTGTTTAATATTCTGTTCAAAGTAGGGGTCTTTACTAGCAAATTGGGGCTCCAATTCCCCTTGGGTAATTGCCGGAAATGGATTCTCCAATGGTCTCAAAGTCACTCAAATTTATGAAAATATGTAGGAAATATGTAAGGGAAATTTTTAATGACTGATATGCATAATGGTTCAGTTTATACAGGCTTTTATGACTCTCTCCAAAACATCTCCCAAATCACTATTTCGACCCTTGGGGAAAGGCACCAAATCTTCTCCCAAAGCAATTAAAATAAGTAAAATGGATTCCAATGCTTAAGTACTGAACATGAAACTTGTAATACACATTAATTATATTCCATCCATCATACATTTATCAGAGATGCATTCCTCCATTCGAAATAATCAGCATTACCATGGCATATATCAAAATAGAGTGGAAATGGTCATTATTTGCTCATTAAAAATCAATTAGACATACAACTCTTGGGTATTTCGACTTAAAACTTTTTGAGAATGAAGAAAAGAGAATTTTGAAACGATTACAATCAGAAATGGACAATTAAAGGCTCTCCCAATTCGAAATCATCAGCATTACAATGGTTCACAATAAGATAGTGGGGAAATGACATTATTTCTTTATTGTTCAACATTTTTACATGAATTCTTTTGGGTATTTCGACCTGAGAGTATTCTAAATGTGAAATACAGAGAAAATAAATCATGAAATAATATAATGGGGCATTATAATATTCCCCAAATAGATCAATATCTCATCCAAAGCGTAATCCCTCCATGAGCAAGAATATGCAATAAAAACTGGAAATGGTTGAGAGAAAGTGTTGCAATAGAAGCAACCATGATCTTCCCTGTAGCTTACACCTACAAATAAAAATCCATTATATCTCCATGAAATACCTGAGTGGCCTCTCCAAACACCAACTTGGATGGGAATCTTTCACCCTCGAAATTGGCTAAGGCAAGAAAACTTGTCATCCACTAGCTCTCACAATTCACAAATGAAAATAAGCTAGTCTCTTGGTTGATTCCTATATTTTATAAACATCCTTATCCTTCTAAGCTTACCAATCCATCCATAAGCTCAATCGAATTCGAATTTTGGTTTGGGTTCAAGATTTTCCATGTGTCCTCCATTTCCTAGCCTTCCATCTTCCCCCAATTTGAGTAGGAACCCATTGAGCTACCCCAACTCACATGAGAGCTCTCTTGGATGTTCTATTTAGACCTGACATGTCATATATGTCAGATGTTATCCTTCATATTTTATTTGTGTCATAGGTGTCATAGCGTCTTCATCAGTGTTGTCATAGAGCTAGGGAATCTAGTCCAAGTGTCTCTCTAGCTCCAAAATGCATCTTCCTCTTCCACTCCAATTCGACCTGAATTGACTCATGCCAAGTATATTGAGCTTCCAACTCATCCCAATACCCTTGTTCTTCTTATGGATTCGAAATGACAAGAGGAGGATGCCATGTGGCATAGAAAATCTAGCTTGTGTGGGTCCCACATTCTCCATGTGTCTTCATGATCAATTACCACTTTGATTTTTCCTTGTATTTATTTATTTAGATCCTTTATTAAATATTTATGCCATTCTAATGTTCAAACATTATTAATTGTCCCCCTTATTCCAAATCCCAAAGATTCCACCCCCAACCTAGGAAACTAGTAATTTTCCTCCTTGGCAATTATTTGACCCTTAGCATCAATTTGACAAACTCTCATGAATATGGAAAATGTGATTAGGCCATTGTGACCCAATGCAAAATCTGGGACATGAAAAATTCTCCCTTCCCAATATTGCTTGTCCTCAAGCAATTTCAAACATGGGTGTTGAAGAACCTGCTTTCTATATGATTCTTTGAAGTTGTCACTAAGTTTCCTAACTTTGAGTCTGTGAGATTCCATGAATATTTGAGAGAGGAACCAGCATGCTTGTTATTGCACTACTTTGATTAAAATCACTTTATTAAGTGGAGAATCCATCTCCTATACTGCTTGTTTCCCAAAAAAATTGAAATCAATGGGATTAAAAACTATCCGAGGGTCCCATTGCTTCTATTGCACTCTAACAACTAAGAGTGCTCTCCAACACATACCATTAGGAAAGAGAATTTCGGGATCCCATTTTCTTGTATGCATTCTTCCAAACATAATGAGTACATAATATATATCATCAAAGTACATAACAACATAATAAAAATGTACATAAAGGAGGTGCCTCATCAAAAAATCATGAAAGTGCTTATACCTCCAAGTAAGAAGACCACCATTTTCCAAGTGCATACAAGCTTCAAGTGACCAATAAAATATGCTCCAATGACATAGGTGAGGATCACATGTCCCGTAATGTTGCTCCAAAGATATATAATGTGCATCAATATAATCATCCATGTGTTCGTTCATCCAAGGAGTGAATGAAGAACCTCCACCAAAATCTGAACCAAATAATGAACAAAAAAAACAAGGAGACTTCAAATGACTCGGAGTAGTTTCACCCATACATCCATGAATGAGAGAATCATAAAGATATAACAAAGTATGTGGCTAGAAAAAAAAAATTTCTCCAATCATAAATCTATTCACCCCAGTGTTGGATGAATTTCCTCCAACATCAAATGAAGCAAGTGTTAAGCAAGAAAAACCATGAGTCTTCAAGTGACTCAAATGCATATCATAGGTGCATCCATGTAGATGTGCATCATCATAAAATAGCAAAGGATGTTGCTTCAAATGTGAACAAGAGTGTGCTCCAACCATGTCATCATAAAAAGTAAATCTAGGAGTTCCATACTCCTCATGCGGCATCACAAAAAAGAACCCTTTCACCCCTACTTCATTGAGACTAATGATGCAAAACATGGAATTGTAGGATGTGGGAGAATGAACTAACTCACCCAAATGATCAAAAAGTGCAGAAGTTTCATTATGGGAAGGATCCATATGGGTAGTATCATGCAGCTCATTTAAAAGTGTGAAACATTTGTCATAGATTGGTTCTAATGTAGAGGAATCATGCTCTTCTTTAAAAATTGCACAACCTTCATCAAGAGACAATTCAAGTTCCTCTTCCACCACATCAAGTGTTTGGATCTCTTCAAGTTCATCTTCAAACACATCAAGCACATTCAAATTTCTACATTTCTCATGATCCACCATGTCATGGGAATCCTCCATACAATCTACCATTTGACAATCTGAAACATAGGAGGAAAAACAAGTATCTTGCAACTTTTCAAGAAGTTTCTCATTTTGAATTTTGAGCTTATGATTATCCTCATTATTCTTCAAGTATGCATCATGTAAAAATTCAGTAAGCTCAACCAAATTGTTTCTATCAAAAAACAAATACATGAAATTACCTTCAATGTTGCACATTGCTCTTTGAATCTTCTCCATGTATTGAAGGAAGGTTGGATCCTCCAATGAAGAAATTTTCCAACAAGAATTTGACACCAATTATTTAGTGTCATGTAGTATTCTAAGGGCCTCTTGGATCTTCTTTTCATTCATATTTAAGAACCCTTCAAGAAAATGAGGCTCTTGCAAATGAACCTCCTCATCTTCTTCCTTCTTGCTTGGACCAACTTCATGAAGCCCAAGTGGTGATGGGGAAGTTGATTTTGTTTCTTCTTAAACTTCTACAAGGTCTTCATTTTCATGTTTACTAGAAATTTGGCTTGCAGCAATATTTTGAAATCTGATCTCTATGTCACCAATGTAGAGTTGTGAGCACACATCAGTAGGTACTCCTTCATAGTTCAAGCATCCATCAGTAGATGCTCTTTGTTTCATTTCCAAGGTAGACTGTTTCTCAAAATGATCTTCAGTATTTTCAATAGAAACTTCTTCATACTCATGTGATGTCTCTTCATCTTTTTCAGAGTCACTTGGGCGCGAATTTCGATCCTCTTCATGTACTACTTCTTCTACTTCACCTATTTCAGAACTAGGTGGTTCATGGGTCTCCTCCTTTTGCTCCTTTAAGCAAGCTGATACATTTTTCCCCTTGGTTTTCTTAAAATAATTATATTTTTTCCAAATTTGGATAGACAACAATTCGAATCCTTTCATAATATTCTTGGTCATGTATTCAAAGATAGGTTCCATAATTTTTATAAGCTCCTCACCATAATATGAGGTTCCCTTTTCATCCCTAGTCATAGTTTCTTCTTCAACAAAAGCACTTTTGGGTTTCAATATATAATGGTTGTCCCTAAATTATTTTCCTAATAAATATCAGACCATATTTGGTGCCAAGATCATGCTCTGATACCACTGTAATGCCCCTTTTTAAAATTTTATTAAATGACCTTTTCTCACTTTTTCCCCAATTTAAACCTTAACTAGTTTTGATGTCTAGACCTCCAGATTCACCCAAATGCTCCCAAATTTTCTCATAAGGTACATGACTGATATTAGAACTTAAATATTATGTTCATTGATGTTTTATGACCCCCCAATTACTCCTTCAAACTTGTTTAATGTTCTGTTCAAAGTAGGGGTCTTTACTAGCAAATTGGGGCTCCAATTCTCCCTCGGTAATTGTCGGAAATGGATTCTTCAATGGTCGCAAAGTCACTCGAATTTATGAAAAGATGTAGGGAATGTGTAAGGGATATTTTTAATGACTGATATGAATCATGGTTCATTTTATACATGCTTTTATGACTCTCTCCAAAACATCTACCAAATCACTATTTCGACCCTTGGGGAAAATGCACCAAATCTTCTCCAAATGCAATTAAAATAAGTAAAATGGCTTCCAATGCTTAAGTAATGAAAATGAAACTTGTAATACACATTAATGAAAGTACATCCATCATACATTTATCAGAGATGCATTCCTCCATTCGAAATAATCAGCATTACCATGGCATATATCAAAATAGAGTGGAAATGGTCATTGTTTGCTCATTAAAAATCAATTTGAGATACAACTATTAGGTATTTCGACTTGAAACTTTCTGAGAAGGAAGAAAAGAGAATTTTTAACTGATTACAATAAAAAATGGACAATGAAAGGCTCTCTCAATTCGAAATCATCAGCATTACAATGGTTCACAACAAGATAGTGGGGAAATGACACTATTTCTTCATTGTTCAACATTTTTACATGAATTATTTTGGGTATTTCGACCTGAGAGTATTCTGAACGTGAAATACAAAGAAAATAAATCATGAAATAATATAATCGGGCATTATAATCTTCCCCAAATAGATCAATAGCTCACCCAAAGCGCAATCCCTCCATGAGCAAGAATATGCAATAAAAACTGGAAATGGTTGAGAGAAAGTGTTGCAATAGAAGGAACCATGAGCTTCCCTATAGCTTACACCTACAAATAAGACTCCATTATAGCTCCATGAAATACTTGAGTGGCCTCTCCAAACACCAACTTGGATGAGAATCTTTCACCCTCGAAATTGGCCAAGGCAAGAAAACTTGTCATCCATTAGCTCTCACAATTCACAAATGAATAAAAGCTATTCTCTTGGTTGATTCCTATATTTTATAAACATCCTTAGCCTTCTAAGGTTACCAATCCATGCATAAACTCAAGCCAATTCGAATTTGGGTTTGGGCTTAAGATTTTCCATGTGTCCTCCCTTTCCTAGCCTTCCATCTTCCCCCAATTTGAGTAGGAACCCATTGAGCTTCCCCAACTCACATGAGAGCTCTCTTAGATGCTATATTTCGAACTGACATGTCAGTTATGGAAGATGTTAGCCTTCGGATCTGATTTGTGGCATAGGTGTCATAGCATCTTCATCATTGTTGTCATAGAGTTAGGGAATCTAGTCCAAGTGTCTCACTAGCTCCAAAATGCATCTTCCTATTCCATGGGAGTTACTCTTCCACTCCAATTCGACCTGAATTGATTCATGCCAAGTATATTGACCTTCCAACTCACCCCAAGACCCTTGGTCCTCTTATGGATTCGAAATGACAAGAGGAGGATGCCATGTGGCATAGAAAATCTAGCTTGTGTGCATCCCACATTCTCCATGTGTCTTCATGATCAATTGCCACTTTGATTTTTCCTTGTATTTATTTATTTAGATCCTTTATTAAATATTTATTCCATTCTAATGTTCAAACATCATTAATTGTCCCCCTTATTCCAAATCCCAAAGCTTCCACCCCTAACCTAGGAAACTAGTAATTTTCCCCCTTGGCAATTATTTGACTTTTAGCATCAATTTGGCAAACTCTCATGAATATGGAAAATGTGATTAGGCCATTGTGACCCAATGCAAAATTTGGGACATGACAGAACACTCTACCAGTCCAAGCCCTAGTCTATGAATCTACAAGTATGGGTGAGCTATGGCACAGAAGGCTAGCCCATCTAAACTACAGAGCTCTCCCAACAGTAAAGAGCATAGTTATAGGTATACCAGTGCTACCGGTAGACCATGATGGAACATGTAGAGGATGTGCACTTGGCAAGAATGCTAGGAAATCCTTCCCATATAGTGAGAGAGGATCCAAATAAATATTGGATCTAGTATGCTTTGACTTGTGCAGCCCAATGACAGTTTGCTTCATTGGGAGGATATCATTACTATGTAACATTCATTGATGACTACTCACAAAAGACTTGGATATACTTTCTCAAGACCAAGGAATCCGAAGAAGTACTAAGCAAGTTCAAATAATTCAAAGCAGAAGTCGAAAATTTGTCTGGGAGGAGGATCAAGATCCTAAGACTAGATAATGGTGGAGAATACACCTTTACATAATTCAATAATTTCTACAAGGAAGTAGGAATTAAGAGGGAGTTCACAGTTCCCTACAACCCCCGGCAAAACGGGGTTGCTGGAAGAAATAACATAAGATTTGTGGAGGCAGCCAAAGCCATGATACATGACCACAGTCTACCTATGTTCTTATGGGTAGAAGCATCCTAAACAGTTGTAAATGTACAGAGAAGATTCCTACATAAGGTAGTAAAGAACATGACCCTGAAATAAGCTTTCATAGGAGTAAAACCAGACGTGGGTCACCTATGAATCTTTGGTTGTCCAGTCCACATCCATGTGCCCAAGGAGAAAATGATGAAGTTAGAACCTTCAGGAAAGAAGGGAACTTTCGTGGGATACAATGAATCTTAAAATGCCTACAGAATTTATATCCCATGATCCATACAGATTGAAGTTAGCATGGATGTGACCTTTGAATAAGAAATGGTTGTTAGGAAAGGCAGAGGATCAAACATGGAGATTGATGATGAGGAGATGCTAGGATCAGATGATATGAGATTGTCTCCCCCTCAAGCTCAAAGGGAGATAGCAGAGAAAAATGAACCCATCGATACAATTGATCCAGTTGAGACAGCAGATGATCCCAGAGATATTACAATAAGCCGAAAAAGACCTAGATGGGCACAACAAACCTTATAGGATGCAGAGGGGCACGAAGCCCCACATGGCACTTTCCGAGAAAGAAAAAGACCTCAGAGGTTCTCCAGTTATGTGGAATTGATGAGTCGCGTCATTGACTCAGAACCCACCACTTATGAAGAAGCATCCAGACACCAAGTTTGGGAGGATGCAATGGTGGAAGAATATCAATCCATCATGAAAAATGATGTGTGGGAGATTGTATCGAGACCTGAGGGGAAGTTAGTTGTGACTTCCAGATGGCTATAAATAATCAAACATGGAGCAGATGGTAGTATTGAAAAATACAGGCTAGGTTTGTTTCCAGAGGGTTCTCTCAGAAAGAGGGAGTCGATTATGATGAGACATTTGCTCATGTGGCTCAATACACTTCCATCAGATCGATCATTGCTATTACTTCAGCTATGGGATGGAATTTGCATTAGATGGTTGTGAAAGGTCATCAAGTTAGTTGGTACTATATGTTGATGACTTGTT
This sequence comes from Pseudotsuga menziesii, assembly GCA_001517045.1. Taxonomy (NCBI): domain Eukaryota; kingdom Viridiplantae; phylum Streptophyta; class Pinopsida; order Pinales; family Pinaceae; genus Pseudotsuga; species Pseudotsuga menziesii. The sequence goes on along the minus strand of LPNX010891936.1, from coordinate 272,982 downwards.
TCTCACTAGAAATGAGAAACTTATCGTATGGTGTAAGAAGAAACTCGCCTCTGAGTTCGAAATAAAGGATCTTTCATTGATGCATTACTTCTTGGGATTAGAAGTATGGCAGAGGTAGAAGGATATTTTCCTAAGTCAAGGAAAATACACCATAGATATACTAAAGAGATTCGGAATGTTGGACTGCAAGTCCATAGCTACTCCGATGGATGCAAATTTGAAGAAGCTGAGAGATTCTGCTTCATATTCAAATTTGATCGATCCCACTATGTATCGCCAGCTGATTGGGTCCTTGATGTATCTAACGAACACCAGACCAAATATTTGTTTTGTTGTGAATACCCTCAATCAGTTAATGTGAGAGCCAAGGCGAATTCACTAGATTGCTACAAAACATGTGCTCAAATACTTACGTGGCAGTGTGGGATATGGTCTACGATATGACTCAAAATGTGACTTGAAATTGCAAGGGTTTACAGACTTAGATTGAGTTGGATGCACTGCAGATAGGAAGAGTACTTCAAGATGATGTTTCAATTTGGGTTCTGCCGTAATTTCCTGGTGCAGTAGGAAGCATAACTCAGTAGCTCTAAGTACTACAGAGGCCGAGTATATGGTTGCTAGTTCAGGAGCCTGAGAAGCATTTTGGCTTCATAAACTTCTTGCATGATTGTTTGGCCAGATTCCAGAGTCAACCATGATTCACTGTGATAATAAGAGTTGTGTGTAGATGTGAGTGAATCTCGTATTTCACGACAAGTCGAAGCACATAGAGATTTGATATCACTTCATGCGTGATATGGTGTAGAAAGGTGCGGTTGAGTTACAGTATATTTCGACAGATGACCATACTGCAGATGTTAACACTATGCCTCTTCCCAGAGTGAAGTTTGAATACTTTCGAGGAATACTTGGAGTAGAGGAGAACGTATCCCTCTTTGAGAGGAAGAGATGACTAACAAGCATTTATCATGTTTTTCCCTGTGTACCTCTACTCGTTGAGGTATGGGAGAAATCCCATCGGTAGATGACACTGACAGGTAGTAGATGGTCGGGTTCACAAGTGCCTCTACTCGTGCAAGTGCTCAGCCAGGTATGGGAGAAATCCCATCGACAGATGAGTTAGGAAGGCAATAGATGGTCATGTGATTGCACAGGTACATCTACTCGTTCAGCTTTCTCAGCCAGGTATGGGAGTACCTCATCGGAATATGAGACGAACATGTCGTAGATGGTCGAGCACATTTACTTGTTCACGTTCTCATCCAGGTATGGGAGTACCCCATCGGTAGATGAGACGGACAGGTAGCAGATGGAACTAGAAATGATAAAAAAGCTTACAGTGATAGGTTGACGACCTTCAGTATGTATAGAGATTATTTAGATAGATGAGATGTACAGAAGAGACCCAGATGTTGATGATGACCATATCTGAAGAATACCTTCCTCCTTGAGAGGGAGTGTTGGAATTTGTGCAACTTCAGAAGTTATTCTTATTGCACTTGTATTGTACCTCCTTGTACCTCCTACGGGATATTATACTGTTGTAATTATTCATTGTAAACCTTGGGGTGAAAAGCAAGCAAAAGAAAGAAATAAACATAAAATTATAAAATATATTTTGTATTGCTCCCCGAAGAGAAGTCAGCCCCAGTTAATTTTCTTAGGGGAAAAACAGTATAAATAGGAGGTGCCCCTCCTCATTACAACATACAATAACACAAGTGAAAATTCGCATCACTAGGAGAGAGAAGTCTGCACCTACAGAAGGAGAAGACTATTTTGGGGTTTCTTTCTCTAGAAAATACTTCCATCTTTTCTCTCTTATTTGTACACTGATCTCGTAATTTTTATCTCTATACAATCTTTGTTGGGTTTTCTCCCATTTGAGTTTCCCGGGATAAAAATCCTTGTGTTATTGTTTTGTGCTTTGTCTTTCTTCTAGTGATCCTATTGGTAAATGCAATTAAGAAATACTGCTATAATCTTATGAAAACCTAACAAAATGGTGGTTGGGCCTTATGGCTCAGAGAAGATGTCCATGTGGGTCATGAATGAGAAGAGATGTCCATGTGGGTCATGAATGAGAAGAGATATGAGATATATGTCTGACTAAGAATTTGACTTTCATACCAAATGGAGTAAAAATCCCATTTAGATATAGATCGATAGATGTTTGTTTTCATATGCTTAAAAATAACTTTTTGGTAGAATCGTCACCTTTTAATAATTACATGAAATTTATATCATAACCTAAGTTCTATAATATTATAATTTATAAATATGATTTTATATTCATTGCAAATTTTTATACTATTTTGATAAAAAAAGAATATTGTTTATCCACTTTATTTATTAACCAAGCATTCATCTATAATACTTAGATTTAACACATTAATTTCTAAAAAGACACATAACCTTAAATTTAAACACCATTATTAACGCTTTTATTTAGCATTTCTTATACTAGATAATTTATAATAATAAGAATACTGCATATTACTTTTTTTATGTAAGGATTCACACTCAATTGACAATGTTGCATACTACTTATATATATATATATAACTTGTGGTTGTGCTAGTGTGTGTGGATATATACACACATACACACTAGCACAACCACAAGTAAAAGTGGTCGATGAATGTGGATAGGCACAATCAACCACTTAGTTTTGTGAAGATAGCTGGCTATTAAACAAAGGCTAAAATATATAATTGTATATTCATTATTCATACCAAATTGTTAAGAGTTAATATTAGCACAAAACAAATACTATTTAATAAACAAAAACTGATATGAAGAAACAAAAACAAATTGTTACCCATTTCTTTAACCACCTTTTAACTAAAGCTTATTTAAATCTTAATCAAGATGCATCCATGAAATGAGTCTCTCCTATACACTTATTACACTTGGGTTAATTTTATTGATTCTCTAAAACAAATCTAAAATCTGAACTAATATCTAAATGCAAATTGACAAAATAAAAAATTAATATTTTTCTTTTATCTAATAATATACTAATTAGAACTTGATTCCATAACTTATATATTTATTTGGTTATAATTCAATTTAACACATTTATTAAAATAATCATAATTCTTGAATTTAATAACTTTCTTAAGTAAGACACTTCAAAATCCATGTTCTATTTCCATTCATATATTATACATACTTTTATCACTAAACTATGTTTCTTTCTTCACACGTCACGCATCTAATACATACAATATCCATTCATTTATACTTTTATCATTAAACTATGTTTCTTTCTTCACACGTCACGCATCTAATACATATACATATATCCAATATGGGAAGCATTATATATATATAAATAAAGTGAAATATTTGTTTTCACAATAATTAAGTTTAAAGCAAAACTATTAATTTAATTCCTGATAACACTTCAAAATCTCAACCTTCTACTTTGATATCAATTCGTATATTATGTATGCTTTTTTATATATGATTTTTCCATACTGTCCAAGTGTAGTCATGTATTTCTTCTTTTTCAAGATAAAAGAAGAATTTTAACTTAAAACAACAACATATAATAGCTTTGAGTGTTTGCTTAAGTCTATATAAAGAGTAAAAGAAGAATTTTAACTTAAAACAACAACATATAATAGCTTTGGGTGTTTGCTTAAGTCTATATAAAGCCTTTTTCAACTTGCATATATGAGACTCATTCCATGGACAACAAACCCTTTTGGTTGTTCAATATGTATTTATTTCTCAATAATACCATTGAGAAAAGTTGTTTTGACATCCATCTGATGCAATTTCCATCCCATAGTTGAAGCAATAGCAATGATCGATCTGATGGAAGTGTATCGAGCCACGTAAGCAAATGTCTCATCATAATCGACTCCCTCTTTATGAGAGAACTCTCTAGCAACAAACCTAGCCTTGTATTTTTCAATACTACCATCTACCTCGTCAATATATATACATATATCTAGGAATATATGTAAATGAAAAATTTGTTTTCACAATAATTAAGTTTAAAGCAAAACTATTAAATTTAATTTATGATAAAAAGACACTTCAAAATCTCAACCTTGTACTCTGATATCAATTCATATATTATGTATGCTTTTCTATATATGATTTTTCCATAGTGTCATGTATCTCTTCTTATTCAAAAGTTTTCAAGATAAAAGAAGAATCTTAACTTAAAGCAACAACATATGATAGCTTTATTTAGAAAAGGCTTTCTCATATACCTAATATGACGAAGATAAGCATCATTTGGTAGGTTGACAATAAAGTTGGTTTCAATAAAATGGAAAAAGACCTTCTCATATACCTAATATGACAAAGATACATACTTAAACATCATTTGGTAGGCTAACAATAAAGTTGGTTTCAATAAAATGGTTGCATAATTAGAGAAACTATCAAATGACATTGATCATGTAGCAATCATCATAACATATTATGATGTCGTAATAGACTGTAATTTAGTTTTTTGTTTTTAATATTACGAATTGAGATCATATGTTTTTTTTTAATTGTTAGAAGTTTGTGCCAACCAATTGGTCCTCATGTTCATTTTCATGTTAAGTTGTAGTTAATTTGATTTTGTTTTTGGTTATGGTAGGTAGTTTGATTGTTAGGTCCATGTTTATGTTAAGTTATAGTTAATATGTTTTTTGTTATGGTAGTTAGTTTGATTGTTAGGTCCATGTTTATGTTAAGTTATGGTTAATGTGATATTTTTTTACTTATAGCTTACAAGTTACAATTTTCTTTTTGGTTATTGTAGGTAGCTTGATTGTTAGGTCCGCAATTTTACTTATTAGATAGTCACTTGTAAGCTAGTTGTATTGTTATTTCTAAATGAATTGGTTTTGTACTTTGTTAGTCCAAGGAGTAAGCAATATTATAATATTCTCTTAGTGTACAAGTATTTCATTGTTATAAAGGGAGAAAAAGTTATAAAAGAAATTTAAGGAAATATAATTTAAAATCACTTCAAAGTGGCAATATTTTTTATTTTCAAGATGACAAATTGCTAAATATAATGCATGCAATGCCACCTATCCCACATGCAAAGAACACATGAATAATAGGGTTCAAATAAATTGTAATCCTAAAGCAGTTCTTCAAAGCTTGTAGTCATATTGTCCTTAAAGTAGACACCCATTAGGTCATGTCTATCCTTATCAACAATTGAAGTTGCAAAGATGCTTCACCACATTGTTGCATCCCCTCAGACCCCACCCACATTTCTTCCTTTCGAGGAGTTTCTCATCCTAATAGGTTTGGCAAATCTTTTAGGGAGGTTTAAGCTCATACTAGTAATGTAGAAGCCTCTCGTCCTATTGGATATTGTCATGAATAATGTTGCCTCATCTCTTGTCCTTTCCCTTGGTTAAGAAGCCCAAAGTCCATCATTTTTCTAGGGTGCATGGATAGATATTCCATTTTAATAAATCTTTAACCTCAACTCTAAGATGTCCCTAAAAAGATTTCATGCCACTTGAAAGCCCTTCTTCAACCAGGCACTTACATATGACCCCCTTATGCTAGTGGGTTCTTTATAATGGAGCTTAACTTTGTTGATGCCACCAAACATATCCTCCACTCAATGTCTTGATTTATATGGCATGTTGGTTGATCCATCTCCTCTAATCCCATTGCAAGCACATTAACTTCAACTCTAATGAGGGTTAATCTTCCAATTTATCTTTGCATCTGTTAGAATAATCCTTCGGGATTATTGTAAATAAATAATTAATAGGAATTTGATTAGATAGGAAGCCAAACAGGCTGAGCGGAAGGTGAAACCCAACCGCCATGTACTTTGTATAAATACAGGAATTTGCATTGGAAATGAACATTGAATCGGGAGTTATTACCAACAAGTGGTATCAGAGCCTGGCTATTTGCCTGCCATAACTCCTGGCTGCATTGCATGCCTGCCATTCTCCCTGTGTCATCAGAACGCTGCCATTCTGCCTACCAGTCTGCTCTTTCAGAGCTGCCTTCCAGTCTCTCCTGCCTGCATGCGTTACTCCTGGTACTCCTCCTCCAAGTGAAACCCTAAAAGCTTGCCGCTAACCCTAATTTGCAGCACCCTAACCCTAAAAGCTTGCCATTGAACACCCTCTTTGCTGCTACGAACCCTATTTCCTCCTTCTGCTGAAATACAGCGTGGAGATGGAAAGAATGCCACTAGAACCCGCGATCTGCAGGTGATGACCTGAGACTGATTGACGACAATATTGTCCATGTGATTCGAAAAACGTACAAAAATGGACGTCAGATCTGTCATATTGAAAACCAAAATGCCGAAAGGAGGGCCAATGCCATGGAGCTGAACACCTCTATTATTGTTATTCGTATAGGCCTTACAATAGAAGAAACCGTTGGAGAAAACCATGCCCCAGCTAAGTTCCATCCGGTATACACAAACATTCTCGTCCATGAGTTTGTGGAGGAATCGTAGATTTCCACTATTCTCCCAATGACCCAACGCGATGTGCCAATCGCTACCACTTTGTATTTTTCTTGGATATCCGCGACTTCCCTTCCTCCTGCACCCATACGGGCCTGCACGATGCCCATGGTATCGGCGTTCTGTATTAATCTCATTCGCGGAAGTTGTAAGGACGTTTGAGTCTGAGGATTGCAGACAATGTGAAGGAGTATGAACGGAGAGCTGTGAAAATTGCTGTGACTGAAGTTAAAGAGCTGAAACCTGTAACGAGGGACGACTCCACAAGAAGCACGGTGCTGAAGACACAAGTTTTTACTGGCTGATGTATTCACGCGCTGCAGAATATAGTGCTGCGACTTCATACTGCTAGCTGTTGATTACATTGTTGGCACTGGTGCTGTCAAGAGCTGAAGCTTCATCCTGTTGCCTGCGTGGAGACTGCTGCCTGCCTGAAGGCTGCGTTGGAGGTACATTTTGGATATATATAATAGCGTGGAAACTGCCTTTTGTAAAAACAAGATTTTGTAGGATCGATTCTTTCATATTCTACGCTATGTTCACCGAGCGGCTGCAATTTCACATTAGCTACATGTTTTGATCTCCTATTTGCAAGGATTGTTGGGCCATTTCACAGTGAATTTCAGATACAAGTATATACACGCTATAGCAAAATCTTTGGAGACCCGTATCATTAATTCTAATGCTGCGATTTCTTTGCCATATAAATTGTGACTGCTGTGTATAATATATGCTGCTGTATTGGAGTTACCGGTGACTGAGAATTGATGCGTTGAATATATATGTGCTGGATGCTGCATGGTATTTTTTAAATTGCTGAAGACTACGTTGTTATTATTCCATGACATGAAAGATCATATTGAAAAGAGGTTCGGACGGTGTAAAATTTGAATTTTCTTGTTGATTGCGTGCTGTAAAAGTTTACATTGAAGACTGCATCTTGTAATCGAGCTGGTGCTCTCCCTCAAGACTTCTTTGAAGACTGAATGCACAAAGACTGCTGCTGAAGAGCGTTGCAAGTTCTTGAAGCTGCGTGAAGCTGAGTTGAAGGCTGTCTGCGTTGAAGGCTGAAGATGCCTACGTGGAGGTAAAAAAATTTGGTGTGATTTGTTGGATTACACAAACCCTAATTTTTTGACCTAATATTTGTGCATGGAGTGCGGTTGCAAATATTGCTCATATGTATGATATGGCTGCTCATTGGCATTGTTGTAAAGCTTGAGGAAGGTGGCAGAGACTTAGACCTGCACCTTTACTCTTTCATCTTTTCTCTTACTGTTTTAGTTGCAGAATTGTGTAATAAATTGCA
>LPNX010891936.1:239395-262234 GCA_001517045.1 Pseudotsuga menziesii | reverse complement strand
AATTAATAGGAATTTGATTAGATAGGAAGCCAAACAGGCTGAGCGGAAGGTGAAACCCAACCGCCATGTACTTTGTATAAATACAAGAATTTGCATTGGAAATGAACATTGAATCGGGAGTTATTACCAACAGCATCCAAGGGGACTTTGTTGATTGTCGTAAATGTGTTGGGAAAGTTTTATTTTTTTCTCCCCTAAAATGTTTAAAAGACACATCACAACCTATGTTAGGTTGCATGCTAAAGTGGACTTTAAAAAAAGAATTCCATGAAGAAATCTAGGTTGCAAGCATCAAGAACAAATATCGGATTATGAACATATTGCCTTTATGTATACAATGTGGTTTGATTATGTGCACTTGGTAGCTTCTTGTTCAAAATGGTGTGAAGTTTGCTAACGCCCCCCTAAAACCCTATAGAGAAAGGGTAGATAGTGAAATCACAAGTCCACTTGGCCAAGACAATGAAGAGAATCATCATGTGGTGGAGGTTGCAAGTTTCGCTGAGGATGTGAAATTTGAAAAAAAATCAAGTCCCTAACATCATAGACCTCCCTGACAAAGATGTTAACGTTGTTACCTTCTTGCAAAACATGTTAGTCTCTTCACCCAATATCCCTCCTAAGGGGGAGAAACTAGGGGAATGAAATGAAGATAGTAGGGAGAACAAGGATAACCAAAATAACAATCTTAAAGATGTTGCTAAAGAAATATGCCATTGAATTTTTATGGATAAACTCAATTGTGAATAATCATTTTTTATGGAATGGGGGGATTTATCGAGAACTAAAAATAAACCTGGTCAAAAGAAAAACCATCAAACATTGTCCAAGGAATACACTAGTAATGAAGTGACTAAAGATCAAGAGAATTGATAAATCACATTGTCCAAAAGGTATATACTAAGTAGTATAACTAAAAATCCGGTATACAATAAGTAGTGAAGTGACTACAAATCAAAAGAATTGAGATCAAACAAGATATTTATAGCATTGTTATTAACTCTATTTCACCCATGAGGTATAACTTGGAGTATTTTGCTCACTAGGTATAACTATAATTAGGTGTCATTTCAGTCGCTCGGTATAATTAAGATATTGCATGTGTAACTTTTTCTCCTATTTTAGTAGAAAAAAGTGGATTTGTTTTTGTTTTGAAATGATAGAATCATTTTATTAATATAACAAACTTAAAACTCAAGTTTAAAACTTTGTTTTGGGTTTTTTCTGACATCACCATAACATTCCCAATCCCACATTAATATTTGCAAATAGTAACTTACTCACACATACATACCCCCTACCCTTCTCTAGAATTGAACATATTGCCTTCGCAGAAAAATCCATATTCTTAACCATTAAAACCACTAAAATATATAACTTTAAACATAAACACCTATGTTTAAGCCAACATAGATCCTCTTGTTTTGACCTCATGTCGGGTGAGTACCCAACGTAGATCCATCTCAAACTCAGATGTAGATCCATCTTAAACTCAGATATATCAAGCAGTGAGAAGCATCCAACTTCTTGAGGTGTAAATATTTTTATCTTAAATTTTGTACATATTCAAAATATATTTGCAGATCAATACATTTTATCCATTTATACTGGTTTTATTTTTTATTTTATTTTATGAACTTGCATAGAATTTTTTAATTATATTTATTTGGATTTAATGTCTTATTTTATGAGCCAACATGAGTTTTTGAATTATTTTTTATATTTGGTAACATTACAGAATGTTACATTAAGTGACAACATCTCCTTCAAGTTAAGCTATAAAACACCAAGCTACTGTCAATACAATTAATATTTATGTTAAAATGTTGTAATTCCACCATTGCTTCGCTGGGTAGTGAAACAACATATCCTTACATTAAGTTTGGGATCCTTCAACCACATGTCAAATCAATTTACTCACTCCGACTATAACCCTATTTATACAAATATTACTTTGGCAATGCGTTTGAATACATTTTAGGTGATTCAAGGCACAAATGTTTTGAATAAGAAATTTAGTTGATGATTAGATCAAAAGTTCTACCGTCAATTTCAATTTCACATGCAATAATTCATGTACATCTCGCTTCTTTTACGAGATTAACGCCATCAGATTCTACCTAATCTTGATGTGTACCAACGATGACTAAAATAAAGATGGTATAATAATTTAAAAATAGCAGCTCCACCCAAAATAAATCAACACTAACTATATTTGGCCAGTTTTGATTGGTCAAACAAAATTATCTGACATTAATAATTTACCCAATGTATGTTAACATTTCATGTTGTACTTTTTGACAAAAAGTCACGTGATGGGAATCCACTGCCTAAACTTATTTGACAAAAGCCAATCATGGGAATCCACATACATCAAATGACAGAAGCTGCATTCTCCCAACAGCATGAAAAAGATAGAAACTGCATTCTTACCACATCATGGGAAATTGGGAATCCTCCTACGCACCAATCGCTTATAAAATTTCATATTAGTTCTTTGCGTGTTATGTTTCGAATTTGACCTAGTATTTAATAATAAATCTCTTCGGTTGTTATTAATCTAAAGTCAAAATTATAGATTATTATTGGTAGTAGAATATTATTATCATCATTATTACATAGATTAATAAGTCAAAGTTATTTGATTCTTATAATTTAACTAATTCTTGCGAGGTAAGTGGCTCAATCCTCTATATTAAAGTCACTTTCGTATATAGGTAGAAGGCCTGGTCTCAAGAACCCCTAAGCTGAGGGCAAATAATAATGAAATTGGACCATTCCGAAAATCTTTGTAGTTTAAATATTTTTGTTTTTTTATTTTTTGTGGGTATATTTTTTAGTTTGTTTTGTTTAGGCTTCATTGTAAATCTTAAAAAAATCTTAGAGACATATATTAGTTGTTAAAATTGCATAATCTGAATGCTATAAAGGTATTTGAGGGTGCTGAATCTATTTATGCATTCAAGAACACAATTTAAAACCTTCCAAATTTAAAATTTACTAAAAAAAATTACTGGATTACACCCAAAAACCACCAAGTTCAAAATGTAGAATAAATAGACTAGTCCTATACTAATAGCTATACAAAACTGAGTGATTTAATCCATAGAATGATCCACATAGGGCTAACAGCAAAAAAATCCCCTTAAAGCATGACTAAAACTGGAGCTTACTCTTACAACCACTTTTAATATTGTATTTCAACAAAGCTATGAGTTTCAAGTGCCAATACTGCGTTCAACCAGACGTCATATGCCCTTTTTGATCGAATGTTCTCTGCAACATGACTCTGTTTTAAATCCTAGTTAGGAATGGATTGCAACTACATGTTGAAACTCTTGGTATTCTTGTTCCCTAGGCTGAAATCTCATGGGTAAAGTCAATTTAACAGAAAAAATAATATTATAATACTGAACATACTGAAGAAGTACCTCACTATTATACCAAAGATTTGACATTGTATGATGAACTCAGTGCCAGTGAGGCTTGCATGATATTGTCAATATTGGACCACCTTTTGTGGAAAGCATCTAATAGCGATATAATTTCCTATTGAGAGCCTTCCATGTAAAGTATTTGTTTAAATGAACATTAGAATTGATATTCTGGAAAATAGTATTCCATGGAAAGTATTTGTTTAAATGAACATTAGAATTGATACTCTGGAAAACAGTATTCCAAAAAGATAGCCAAAGTTTTGTTGATCCTTTGGAGAAAGTCCCTTAGTGCAAAAGATTGAAATAGAGATGTTTAACAGACCATTTAACTTCACAGGAAGATAGAAAAGACCACTAAATCAGATATACTGAAGACTTGACGTAGTCAATTTAGTCTTACAAAGCATCCAATTGCACATATGATACATATTTTGTCGCATGGAGATGATACGTGATAAAGTAAACTGTTGTGTGTGGCGGTAGGAAATACAAAAATAACTTTAAGCACCGATGTGTTTTTCCAAAAAGCAGTGTAAATTTAAATTATCTTCAACAATAAATGAAAATTTACCTCGTTTTTCCATGATTATATGGAAAATCATTACAGATTTATTGCAAAAGCAGCTAGGAAGATATAGTGCAAGGTAAACGAATGAACCCACCAAATAAGAATTGATCATACAAGTAATAGTTACTGTGTAACAAGAGAAACTAATCATTAACGTGGTTAAGATAGTTGAGCTACAGTATACAAAGAGAAGAAACCCAAGCTCGAGGGGCCCTACACATGTCTGCAAAGTGGGCAACAGGGACTCGGGAGTAACTGGACCAGGTATGGAAAAGTACCAACACAACTGACTGGTGGTGAAGAGACTGGAGACGCATCTAAGGAAATTAGGAAATAATTTTTTAAAGGAAACAAGGAAAGATTTTATTAAAATTCAACTTAATTTACATCGACCCTTAACATGGTTAATTTACTAACATATCTTTACTCTTAGAAGAATTGCAATAATGACTCGGGCCTGGGCCTTCAATGATGGAAACTCTTGCTCTTGACTAAATGCATACATGAAACTCCAGGTACCTTAGGTAGTAACAATCCAGCTCATTCTAGTTTCTACAACTCGCCCTGTGGTTAGGATCCTTTCCGCCAAGGTTTCCTTCACTAATAAGCATAGGGAGGGAAGACAGCCATAGAGAATGTTAATGTGTGCCATCACCTAAAGGAGCCATACCAGTAACCAATACAGCCCGAATTACAACTTGCCCTGTGGCTAGGGGATCCTTTCAACCAAGGCTTCCTTCAGTAATAAGCATAGGGGGAGAAAGACATACATGAACGGCAAAGTACACCGTCGCTGAAAGGAGGCATACCAGTGAGGGACTGCATTCTGAACTGATTCTGAGTTCAAGAAATCCTTAATAGCATAATAAAACTGTCTGGAAAATACCTAGATAAGACTAAACCACAGACAAGACGCATGATTATGTTACATTCAGTACTTCAAAGGATAGAGAAGTCCCAAAACTTATACCCAGCTATTGCAGAAATTAGTAATTAATGTTAACTTATTTGCAGGGTATGTTTTGTTTCCTACTTTGGTTTGTACATTTTCAGGCTTGCACTTGATCAGACAAGAAAGCTCCTCTCCCATATTAAGTAATATAAGGAACTTTGGCAATATAACAAGTGAAGCAAATATAAAAATCCTGAAGGACAACATACCACCGAATATGTTGACAGTTTAAGATAACTGCAGCGCTGGTCATATGCATCTATGATCTGGTTTGATCTGGGTAAAGAGAATGAATTGCATAAATGCACATCTTTCACCTAAATCCTTGTCAAGAAATCAGAACAACAAAGAAATTTACAAGATGATAAGAAAATTGGGTCCTTGAAGCAATACCAAATGAATATACAGAGTGGATTTGGCAGCGTGGACTGAACCCGAAAATACAGAAATACAGCACTATTTTACAAAGCAGAGTGGCCTACCCTCCCATCTAGATAATTGAGAGAGACATATATTCTGATAACTGCAATTGCATAAAAATTTTATCATCACCTAAAGAAATCACTAAGAGGTTTTCCATGTAAAGATGCATGCTCCTTCCAATACGAATTGATGACACATGAAGAATGCCAATGAGAATGCAAACTTTCAATAATTGCATACCAGGCTTGACGCGCAAGGAGTCTCCGTGCTAGGCCACAGAGCTACCATTTTGTCGAATCCAAGGAGATCTTGGTTAAATATGGCAGATAACAGATACAATCCAGTGGACAGTCAAGGCATCATCTCTGTTTGAACTTTTACCTCCTCAGGCCTTCCTCCAACAATAGCCCTAAGTTCCACAAAATAGGAAAGGTCGCCTTCTTCTCTTTTCCCATCTATGACATCCTTATAGGAAGCCATCAACTTGTCCCACTTCTCCCTGCACTGTTTCCCATCCCTCTTAATACCCTGTTTCCCCAACATCTCTGCAAGCTCTTCCCACAGAGCCGCCCTCCTCGCAGAATTTGCAAACCTACCATCCATCTCGCCTCTCAATTTAATCAGCTGCAAAACCTCACCCCTCTTCCAGTTCTTGGACCGTTTCTTCGGCCCGCTGCCTTGGCGCAACGTATCGGAGGCAGAAATAACACCGGCACCGGCGGAATTTCCCATGGCTGTCTCCGCTGCAGCAACTGCCCCCCTCTCGCCGAGAAGCTTTTGTGCAAGAAGAATCATTGCATTGTTAAAAACATTCCTGTGAGCCCTCTCTTCTATCCTCCACTTCTCCTCCCTCTCCTGCCTCAGCTGCTCTCTAATCTGCTCTTTCCTCTCCAGCGAATCCAGCAGCTCCTTGAAAAACCTCTGCTGCCGAGAAATCACTGCCTCCAGCAGGGTTTTCACCGCTTCGATATCAGTAATAGGAACATACTTACCGCACCGTTTCCTCTTCTTGAAATACGGTTTTTCCAACAGCAGATTGTCATCATCCGAATCCGAATCACGATTCTCATACATTTCCCGGCCGGAAATCTCCACATGTCGAGAATTTACATTCTCGTTATGCGCAGAATCGCTTTCTTTCTTGAGGTTTTCCCTGCGCAAGCATTTACCGGAGAGCAAAGGATGGAGATCTTCATAATACGGGTTATCGTTCCTATCTTTCAAACCCTCCCTGACATCTTTAAAACCCGCCATTAATTTCTCCCATTTGTCTCTGCACTGCTGGGCGTCCCTGAAAAACTGTTCTTTCCGCAGAGACTCGGCTATTTCGTCCCAGAGTTCCGTCTTTCTTCCGCTGCGAGAAAACCTGGGCTCCAATTCTGTTCGAAGCTTTATGAGCTTCAGGGTTTCGACCCTGGTCCAGTTCTTGGACCGCTTCTTGTGCTCTCTGTCTCTTTTCTTGTCGTCTTCCTCTGTCTCCGGGCCATTAAAGGCGATATTGGTTTGCTGGGGAGGGTGTTTTTCTGCGGTGGATGTGGAGACGGGCATGATGTATGGAACAATACAAGTGTCGCCAGGAGGGGGAAGCAGGGCGTGGGGAATTACCTCCTCTTCATGTCCATGACCATGATCATCATCATCGCGATCGTGCTGCTGCTGGGTCGGAGATGAATTTATCATTTGCAGAGGCTCCTCCATTCTGATTCTCGCTGCTTCTCCTCCTCTTCTACTCTGTTCGCTCAGAATTCAATTCATGGGGATTTTTTTGCATGATTTTGCTTTCACTGCACACACCAACCAAAAGTCCTCTTCGTCCTGGCCGTGAATCGATCTTGTGGCCTGCTCTTTGCAAAACAAAATCTGTGGCAGATGGGGAGGACGACGGCGAATGGTCGCAGTGGAAAAGACATGAAGGACCGAATTCCGGCAACAGTAACAGATGTCGTCATATGGGAGGGAGAAATTTTGTAACAAGTTGAACCCTAACTCCAAGTTGAAGTCTAAGTCAAATAAATTATAATGAATGTTACATGGAGATGATGATGTTCTAATGTCCCAGGGACAAATAAGTCCTAATATACCATCATTACATCGTATGCTACAATCTATCTGGTCCGAGGAAAGATTCTTGATCAAGTTCCAACCGTATTTTACAAGGAAAAATAAGTGTAACTTTCATAATATATATTATTTTAACCCAATATTAAGCGTATTTTTAAAAAAGGAAAATTCATGTTGAAAAAAAAATGCATGTAACTTTCATATTATAATATTTTTATAATTAATGAGAATTTTTTATGACTTGTAGTTAGATTTTTAAGTTTTTTATTTTTTATTAGGTTTTTTTTTGTTAGTGTTTCTAACTTGTGGTAACTACCACAAGCATGTGGTCTAAGAAATTGAGGCATCTAAAATCGGAACCTTGGACCGTCTAACAACAAAGACAACCCTCGCATACCAATCATGCTAGTAAGGCTTACTTTCTCTTAAATATTTTAAGTAACATGTCCCAAGATTAATATTTTGTAAGTGTAGTCTCAAGATTCAAATTTGATGAGTATAAATAATTTTAGTGATGGGCTAGCAAGATTTAGTTAGAATGGGTCTCATTATAATAAAAAGGTAAGAGTAATAATAATTAATTAAATATATTTTAATTTAAGATTTATAAGTAAGAGGGATTGATTTTTTTATATGCAAGATTTGTGTTTCAAGGGATTTGATCTCTTGATATATGAGGGGTGGTTTTTATGCATCTTATTAAATAAGTGTGATTTTTCGACATATTTTGTGTTTATATTCACATAATGATTAATTATTTGTGGGATAAATATGCATTTTTTTTCAGTATCTCCTTATGAATGTAAGCATATCGATGCCAATACACCATGATTTTTATGCAAATAGAGATGGGTGTCTCTTACTCATATAATGATTGATTGGTTGTGGGATAACTATGTGTGCTTGTTTGGTTCCTTCCTCCTCCTTTGTGTGATGTGTTGTGTGGGCATGAGTGTGTATGCGCTTGCCCACATCTCCCTCCTCCTTTTTTAGACATGTTGTGTGTGTGTGTGAAAACAAAAGGCATGTAAGTCCCACCATACCATGATCTTATAATGGAGGAAGTGATGCCTTGTATTAACATAATGGTTGCTAATTCAACTTCTCCCTCTTCATCTGTGGGAATTGTTGTGTATTGTTTGTAGGTTAAATACATGTGTATGTGTTCATTGTCTTCTTTCTTATCTGTAAGATGTGTTGTGTGGATGTGTATGTGAAAACAATAGGCATAGAAGTCCTAATGTACGTGATCTTTATGCTAATAGTGAGTGTGGTGCCTCTTTCTAACATAGTGTCCACTATTTAAGAAATAAATATGTGTGTTTTTCTACTCTTTTGTTGTTATTATGTGCTGTTTGGGTGTGTGTAAACAATAATGAGATACATCATATTTGATATATTATCATATTCTATATCTTGTAACAAGAGCTACGAGGTGGCAATGTCCCCGACATTGTCACGTATTTTAGCTAGATGGGAACAATGTATTTGTATTTAATTTGGTTTGACAACATTGACTATGTATTGGTTATGAGGATTTACTACCTTGTTATAGTCTCACTTACAAATGCTTTTTCTTTTTTCAATGAAGATGGGTAAATCCATATTTTTTGGTGTATATTTAGAAACATGTAATTGTATTCATCAAGTAAGAGCTAGAAACAACATGACCATAATCATTATATTTGTTTTGGCATTTGAAAAGCATTTCCAACCAAGAACACAATTTACCGCAAAAGTTTTAAACTCCATAAAGGCTTAAATGAAAATGTAGAGAAAGATGGAACTCCCAGCCAAAGCTTAAAAATTGTCATAAATTACGTTAGGAGCAAAGGCAAACAAATAATTGGAAGTGGAATTCTTCACTCCAATGAACTTGAGGACCAATATATATAAGAAATGAGGCAAAACCAATGTCTTGTAGGGTAATATTGGATTGTGTGTGCTAGAATTTGCAGCTCAAAATAACCGATAGAGAACAAAAAAGATAAGGAACTGGAAACCCAATCTAGCACAACATAAAGCAATGAATTTAATCTAATGCACACCTCAATTTTGGGAAAATCATGTAATTTTAATACATATCTGATCTAGACTAATACAAGAACATCCCCTCACCGAAGTAAAACTGAAAACCCTAAACCGATGCAAGAAGGTGAGCATGTTCTTAAACTATGACCGGTTAAGGCACTTACTTAGACAATGAATAAGAACATGCAATTTCAACAAGGAAGAAGATCTAAACTTCGTATTGACCAACTCCAAATAAAGTTGTCGATAAACAACCCATGGGTAAGACAAAATTAAACAGTTTTTTTTTGTATGACTTTGTTTGAACAACACTTGTTTTCCTAATATTTCATCAAATGGCAAAGTTTACTGAACACATAAGCAATATACCCACATACATGATTTTTCTTTTAAAAATCCGATGAATAGAAAAATAGTTTATCAGTTGCAGTTGCAATTCACAGCATATTGTTTTATTTTATGAATTTTAATAGAATGTCTAATATAAAAATATTTTTGGTGTATACTGAACATAGAGAAGAATTTATTTTATGATTTTAAAGAAAATATGTAATATTAAAAATAAAGTAAAAAAACCTAAAGCTTACAACCTTTAAAAGCTTAATTACCATGTTGAAGACACAAAAGACATAGTGATGAACACATTCAAGGAAACTGTTCAACACGTTGTCAACAGAACTGTGTGAAGTGGTCGACCATGATGACAAAAGTTATGATAGAAAAGGACACAAATTCCTTGATCGGACATTGAGAAACCAGACGCGACTAGTTTCCAAATAACAAATAATATTATTGAATATGAAGCATTGATTCTTGGGCTAAGGGCTACAAAGGATTTAAACATTCAACAATTGACTGTGTTTGGCGACTCCAAATTAGTGACTCAATAAGTGAAGAATGTATATCGGGTCAAACAACAATTGTTAAAAGTATACCGTAATGAGGTATGGGATCTGATAGATAATGTTTTCCTAGCTTTGAATATATCTTTAATCCCAAGAGATCATAAACAGACAACAGATTCATTAGCTTTAGCAACATCACACTTTAAGGTTCCAAAATTAAGACAACTCAAGTATCCAATTGAAGTAAGGTACAGACCTTTAGTTCCAGATAATGTCAAGCATTGGAGAGTTTTCCATGATAATCAAGAGATTAAAAAGTTTTTAGAATTGAAAGGTGAGTTTCTACTTCACTAATTGACCAGGGTCAAGCTGTTGAATTAGATGAAAGTGCTTCATGTACAAAAAAATCAATTGGCAGCCACAAGATAATTGAATTAAAAGGAAATTGCATTCCCAAATGGCTTGTTCCTCTTGAAATACTATTTTCAAAAGATGATACTTTATTGAAGCCTACCATGTAATCTTCTGAAGAAAATGTCTTAAGCTACAATATTGGTATTGTTGATGAACCCAAAATGATTAAAATATACAAGACACTTTCAAAAGAGGAAAGGAAAAGGTATATTAAACCGTTGAAAGAATTTGTTGACATTTTTGCTTGGTCATATGAATATCTGAAAACTTATAACACCATCATAATCCAGCATAAGATTCCATTAAAGCCTAATATTAAGCCTTTCAGACAGAATCTTCGAAGACTTAATCCAGCATTCTACCAGTTATTGAAAAACAGGTAAAAAATTATTAGATGCGAACATTATAATACCTCTTAGATATTCTTCTTCGGTAGCAAATCTAGTGCTAGTACGTAAGAAGAATGGGGAAATAAGTCTTTGTGTAGACTTTTGTAATTTGAACAGATGCTCCCTTAAAGATAACTATCCATTGCCCAAAATTGATCAAATTTTGCAAAGAGTAGTGGGTTCCCAGAGGATATCAATGATTGATGGATTCTCTGGCTATAATCATATTGTTGTGCAGCCATAAGACAAAAAAAACAACTTTTACTACTCCTTTGGGCACATTTATGTATGATAAAATGCATTTCGTTCTCATGAATGTTGGTGCTACATTTCAAGGAAAAGGTATATTAAACCGTTGAAAGAATTTGCTGATATTTTTGCTTGGTCATATGAAGATCTGAAAACTTATAACACCAGCATAATCCAGCATAAGATTCCATTAAATCCCAATATTAAGCCTTTCAGACAGAATATTAGGAGACTTAATCCAGCATTGCTACCAGTTATTGAAAAACAGGTAAAAATTTATTAGATGCAAAGATTATAATACCTCTTAGATATTATTCTTGGGTAGCAAATATAGTGCCAGTACGTAAGAAGAATGGGGAAATTAGTATTTGTGTATACTTTTGTATTTTGAACAGATGCTCCCTTAAAGACAACTATCCATTTCCCAAAATTGATCAAATTTTGCAGAGAGTAGTGGGTTCCCAGAGGATACAATGATTGATGGATTCTCTAGCTATAATCACATTGTTGTGCATCCATAAGACAAAAAAACAACCTTTACTACTCGTTTGGGCACATTTATGTATGATAAAATGAATTTCGGTCTCATGAATGTTGGTGCTACATTTCAAAGGGTTATGGATATAGCTTTTGTTGGCGAGAAAGAAAATCTTGTAGTTATATATCTAGATGATATTATAGTATTCTCCAAATATGATGATAAACATCTAAAGCATTTGAAACAAAAATTTCTTAAGTGCAAGAAATTCATATTATCTTTGAATACAAAAAAGTCTCTTTTTTCCATGGTTGAAGGTAAGCTCTTAGGGAATATAGTATGTGTTGAAGGGATTTAGACAGATCCAAAATGTTTTAAATCCATTTTGATGATCAGTATTCCTAGAAAAAAATAAAGGATTCGATCTTTCTCTGGAAAAATAAAATCTCTAAGGTGGTTTATCCCTAATTTTGCAGAGAATAAACAAATCACGGATATGCTTAAGAAAGATACGGAAGTAAAGTGGTCAGTTGAGGCTAGGCGGTCATTTCAAAAGATAAAGCAAGCACTTATAGAGGTAGAAGTGTTGGTAAGTCTTGATCTTTCTAGAGATTTTTCAATATTTTCATTTGCATCTGAAGATACTATAACTATTGTATTATTGCAAAAGAATTATGATGGTTTAGAACAACCAATTTCATTCTTTAGTAAAACATTAAGGGATTCAAAGCTTAAATATAGTATAATGTCCCTTGCATTGGTCAAAGCTATGAAATTCTTCAGAATTTATGTTTTGCATCCCAAAGTCATAGCTTATGTTCCAAGTGTAGCAGTTAAGGAAATTCTGGTGCAATCTGACAGTGAAGGAAAAAGAGGATGTTGGATAGATAAAATCATGGAATATGATTGTGAGATTAAACCTACTAAGTTGGTAAAAGGATAGGGTCTAGATAAACTTCTAACGGACTCAAATTGTCAGGCTTTAGATCTTCGTTTGATAGTCGAGCAATCAATACAGGGATCACCAACATAGCAGAAAAAGGAACAAATTTATGACAAATATCTTGATTCCCCATGGTATGGTAAGATTGTTTCTTTTTGGTTTTATTTACAGTGTCTTCCTGATCTGAATAAGAGTGAATATAGATCATTAAAGTTCAAGAAATTCTATATTGGAAAGACCCTGGTGGTATGTTACTTAAATGTTTGGACAGGTCTGAGGTCGATTCAGTTACTGTAGAGTTACATGGAGGTACGTGTGGTGGTCACAAATACTGGAAAGCAACAACATTCAAGATTCTAAGAGTATGATACTATTGGCCCACACTATTTACAAATGTGTATTCTGAGGTGAAAGCTTGCATTGAATGTCAAAATTTTGTTGGTAAGCACAAGTTGCAATCTCTACCCTTAAAACCTATTGCAATTAATGCTCCATTTCAGCAGTCGGGTTTAGACGTTATAGGTGAGATCCATATTCCCTCTAGTGGCCAACATAGGTCACTAGTGGAACATGAGAGATTAGTGACCAGGAGACCAAAACTTTTGGTCACCATAGTTTTTTTCAAGGGATAAATGATCGAAATTGATAAATTTAAGTGAGCTAACTTAAAAAGACCAAGATAAATGACCACTTTTGGTGACATGAAAAAACTAAACTGAAAAAGACCAAGATAAATGACCAAATTTGGTCACAGGATATCTAGACTAAAAATGACCACATAACAATTGGTCATTATTTGGTTATTTTTAGTTGTGTCACTCCAACAATGGAAAATTAAAGTTTTGACAATGGATTTGTAGAATTTACTAAAGTCTAACATGACATACAGATTCAGAGGGGGTCTCTGAATCCATGTGTCATGTTAGAATTTAGTAAATTCTAGACCCCCTCATGTGTCACAACTTAGCTATTGATGCCAATTTAACTATTATGATAAAAAACACTTGATACACTACTAAACTAGGAGTGGTTTTGAAACAATTTTTTAAGACAATAATTTAATTAGGTCTCTATTCTACCCATTTTTTTCTTTTCCTTTTCATTTAATTATTTTTATGTCGTTAGGCATTTTTTTCGGAGGTCGGGTTTGAGAACATTGTTCACAATTTCGTCGTCCCTCTTGCCAACATTGATCAAATTTGAAGGGTGGGTCTTAATTTCAATTGGAAGGGAATTTATTCTATAAGCCCTTCAGAGATGAAGGGCAATATAAATAATTGTACTTCAATTGACAAGTATAAATTAACTAAACCCTTTCACCAAAAAAATGCAAAAAACAAATATTGTTCTTTCAAATGTTTACAGTTTTAAACAATTAAGCACTCCTTAATATCTACATGAAAAAATGATATATTTTCAATAAAACTTATTTTGAAGACATTAAGTTGTCATATGTGTATCATTAATTTTACAGTTCAGTAACATAACAACTATTCTATTGTATTTTTTCTAGTTGGAGCACACTTCATTATACAAAAAAACTACTTAGACTATGCCACAACCATATTGGGGCATCCACGTACAATCTAAGATTGAGAGATGTAAGAATGATAAGGAGCATTAGGCACCTAAAAAAAACTAATACACAACTTAGAAAACATTAAAAAAAAAATCCCTACATACCAAGCAAGTTAAAAAAGCTAGCATAACCTGGGTTGGGGCATTGAATTTTTTTGTTCAACACTTGTCGTGAAAGCATACATGTATGGCATGGAGGTGAAATGGAATCAAGCCTAAGTCAATTGAATCCTTGCAACTCAGTGCATGTCTGCGTCTCAACAATCCACCTTCTAAATTGAACCAAAATACCAAAAGAAGTTTATTAATGGCTATATTTGAGAAAGTTATAGGTGTGTGTAATTAAGGGCTAGGGGCTCTAAAATTTGTTGTGTTTTGTACCAGTCCATGATTCAGTGAATCGACAGTCACGGGTAGGAATTTAAGTTATTTAATGTAAACAATTAATGTGTATAACCTCTATGTCGTTATTTAATGTAAACAATTAATGTGTATAACCTCTATGTCAAAATCGTTTTCCATGCTGATGCAGGCCACTACCCTCTTTATTGTCTTACCAAAAGGCATGATAATGAGGAAGAATCCCTAAAATTATGGACTTCACCTTCAAAAAAATGCCTTGCAATCACATTGGTAAGGACTGATAAGAAGATCACAACAATCCAATGTGTCAAATCTCATTTGATAGTTTTAATTAAAGACTTATATGGTAAATTTAATATAAGACTTACTTATAATTGTCTCTTACTCTTTGTGTCTTGACACATTTAATACTTTATGGTTGTCTTTGCGCCTTGACCCAATTCGTATTATAAGGTGAGGATGTGCATGCATAATAATCCTTAGTTATGACTACGCGATTAGGTCCAAGGATTTAAAGAGAAGAGGATGCTAAGACAAGTAATTTTTATATGTATTTTGGTGGCGCTAAGGACAAATGTTTGGAAGGATGGAGGGAGATTACATCACAATCATGCCACCCATCAAATTGAAGACTATTCTAGAGCCACAATTGTTTTTTTAATATTATTAATAACCATTGTTTCTCCATATCATGTGTCGAATGGCACCTCTCTATAGCAATGCATAAATCACCCTTTGCACAGTTTGTGATCCTAGCTACATGCCATTATTTGTATTTGAATGACATCGACTGTTGTTTATAGTTGTTGCAAGTCCATGATATTCATGCAAGAAATGAAGTCTTGTAGAGGAGGACATGTCAAACCGACCTTTTGAATTTCATTTTGACTAAAAAAAAGTGGACATTGGTAGCGAGGTTCACATAGGTAGTAGGCACAAGTTTTGATCTCCTTTCGAGCCTATTAGTAGACTAGTAGTTGTTGTATTTTTTTATAGCTGTAGTTGTTGACACATTGTCACACTTTAGATTGCAGCCCCAAGTGACTCGGGAGTTAGAGTCACATCTCGATGGCTAGTGACTCGTAGTCATCAATGATTATCATATTTCCAATATTTTGAATTATGAGTTCAACTTTATAACATAGGAATTTCAACATCTTAAGAAATTTATATAGATGGGTAATTTGAGATGTTGCCCTTCTTTTGAAATAAATTATGCCCTTCTTAATTCTTAATTGGAAGGTTAAAATTCAGATTTTAATTTTTTTTTAAAGCAATTTTAACTTTACACTTCTGGAAAAGAAGGGCTGGGAAGGGTTGGGAAGGGTTCAATTTTGAACGCGGCTTGCCAATGAGATTTTTCCCAGTGTCCTCTTCATCTTATGGGCATTGTCCATTGATTTTTACTGTGTCTGCAGGTGTCCATCATCCTGCTCGCATTGATTTTCATTGCATTGCATACCTTAACATCCAAATCATACCTGCCAATTAACATCAGGTCAACGTGTTCAGCAAGAACATCAGATCACTGTGTTCCATAAGTAATTTTGTTTACCATGAGCAACGACAAGTTTTGAGAAGCGTAAGAACCATGTTTATGGGTAATAAGAGATTTGATGGGCGTCGATGCATTCCTGGGCTTTCCAAGGTATTGAGAGAGGAGCTTTACTGAGAAACTTGGTTCAACTTGTTTAAAGAAATGGTGGCTTTGTAAGCGGGTGGAGTTGCCCAATCTCTCATGGCTCTATTGGGAAAAATGTCCCATTCTCCTTGCCTTTCTTGGGTTTTGATGAAGAACTTAGGGGTTCTATAAGTATTCAATGGTAAATAAAAATATTCCCTGCCTTTCCTGGGTTTCGATGAAGAATTTAGGGGTTCTACGAGTATTCAACGGTAAATAAAATTTGTTGTGTTAATGCTTGTATGTTTATTATCGCACAACATTTATGTTTCTTAGGATATGTGACGTTGAACAGTGAAGACCATACGAGGGTTAGCGCAGGTTCCAAAGTTTAGGTGCTCTGAATTAGAAGCACAGCCAAGTATGGAAATATTGGTATATCTTTAAAGGGGTTATGGGAACATGGATGTGTGAAACTGAAGTGTATACGGGGTTTGGTGCAGGTGAGAAAGCTTAGAGAGCTAGATGTTTCTTGGTGCTCTAAGTGAGAAGAGATTCCAAGTATGGAAACATTGGTATCTTTAGAGAGGTTTTGGAGAGGTTGTGGGTGGAGGGATGTGTGAAACTGTATAGAGCTTCCAAGTATGGAAACATTGGTATCTTTGGAGAGGTTTTGGAGAGGTTATGGGTGGAGGGATGTGTGAAACTGCATAGCATACGGGGGTTGACGACTTAGCGCAAGTACCACATTTTATATTCCTAGATGTTTCTGGGTTTTCATAGTTAAAAGGGCTGCAAAGTATGTAAACATTGCTATCTTCGGAGGGGTTGTAGGAAAAGGGGTGTGTGAAGTTGCAGAGAATACGGGGATTGGTGAAGCTTAGATACCTAGATGTTTCTGGGTGCTCTGAGTTATGGGGGTTGGTGAAGCTTAGATTCCTAGATGTTTATGCTATCATATATCATATGTATCATGTATTGTGTTTTTTCTCTGAAACTTCCACATCTAGAGTTAATCCTTCAGTCAAATTCTTTCTCTGAATTTTTCTGTTACCGAACAATCTGCAGATTGGATAAAATTTTTAATTAGAGTGAAGGTATGGAGATGTGAACTTGTCCGACTAAAATTTACCCAATAGGAATCTTGCTGGAAATATATCTCCTTCACTTGTCCATTTGGCATCACTTAAAGTTATCATGCTGAGCGACAATATGCTCTCTGGTACAATTCCATCCAATCTAACCCAATTGAATTCTTTAACTACTTCAATAATAAACTAAGTCCTCCTATTTCAAAATTCTTTGCACGAGTCAAAGTGCTTACTTTGGGAATCCTCTGATGGTCAAGTCATCATCACCTCCTCCTGTTAGCCCTTCCGTGTCACCACCTTTCGGGAGACCTTCGTCACCATCTCCAAATAGATCTAGCCCTTCTGTGGCCTCTCTAAATGTTTCTACTCTAAGCAATTAGGTTTCCCGAGTACCACCTGTTGGGATCAATTCAGAACCCAATGCAAATGGTACTAAGTCAAATGCTCCCACAAATCCAATTGATGCGAATAAAGGCAAATCTGAAATCTTCATGAATCTCTGTTGGAACCATTGTTGGATCCGTTGTTGCAGCTGTTCTGCTATTTTTTCTTGTGCCTGCTGCATTCTACATATACAAGAAAGAGGCGACCTGTACAAGTTGAAGCACCTAGCAGTCTTGTCACTGACAGAAGAGACCCATCAAATAGATCAAATCACTGGTGAAAATTCAAGTGGCCAATAATAATAATAGTGATGGAGGAAACATTTTGAGTGATACTCGAAATACAAGCAGTGGACCTAGTGAGTTTCATGTGATGGAAGCTGTAAATATGACTATCAGTGCAAGTTCTCATGCATGTAACCAGGAATTTCATCTCTGAAAATAAGCTTGGAAGAGGTGGGTTTGGGGCTTTATACAAGGGGCAACTATATGATGGCACCATAATTGCAGTTAAAAGAATGGAAGCGCCAATTGTAAGTAACAAGGTATTGGAGGAATTTCAGTCACAAATAATGATTTTATCTAAAGTTAGGTGTAGACACCTAGTTTCCTTGTTGGGTTACTGTATTCAAGGCAATGAAAGGCTTTTGGTATATGAGTACATGCCAAAGGGTGTTGCTCTTAGCAGGCATATATTTGATTGGGACAATAATGGGCTTGAACCAATTTCCTGGAAGATACGCCTCAGTAGCTTTGGATGTTGCTCGAGGATTGAAGTATCTACATGACCTGTCCCACAGAAGCTTTATTCATAGAGACCTTAAACCATCTAATATACTTCTTAGATATGATTTTTCAGGCAAAGGTTTTAGATTTTGGATTGGTGAAGTTGACACCAGAGGGAAAATACTCCGTGGACACCAAATTAGCTGGTACTTTTGGATATCTAGAACCCGAATATGCTGGTAATTAAGCAACTTTTCATTTTCCCCGAAATATTTATCTGTGATATTGTGTGCATTCTTAGTTGAGTATTTAAAGAGACTAGAATGGCACATATGTGAGGATGTCACATGGATTACATTTAGAACATTGTTACAGTGTATTTACAACATCAAATAGAAATTATTTCCTTTCAGGTTAGTGGTATCTGGGAGATCTTGTTAATTGAGAACGTTTTTTAGTTTTCATAGAAGGATCATCAGTTGATAAATTAACTTGGGAAATACTTGATTTTAGGATTTGGGAATAGGTATATAATGTTATAGTAATCAAGATAAAAATTGACTTCTGATGTTTGCTGAATATTTGCTTTGTGTCAGTTACTGGACGAATCACCACAAAAGCAGATGTGTATATCTTTGGTGTTGTGTTAATGGAGCTCATGAGTCATTACTAGAAGGAGAGCACTCGATGAGAATGAACCTGAGGAGAGCATGCATTTAGTATCATGGTTTTGCCGAATGAAATGAGACAAAGAATCATTAATGAAGAAAATAGATCGAATTTTGGAAGTTACAGGAAACTTTTGAAAGTATTTCCACTATTGTTGAACTAGTAGGTCATTGCACTGCATGTGAACCATATCAACGGCCTGATATGTGCCATGCTGTCAATGTTTTGGCACCTTTAGTTGAGAAATGGAAGCCCAAAGATATAGATAATGATGATTCTTGGGGAATTAATTTTGAGATGAGTCTTCATCAGGCTCTAAAGAAATGGCAAGCATTCGAGGACAAAAGTGCAAATGTATTGGATGATATCCAAGGAAGTCTTCCAACACATCCAACATGGGTTAATAATTTACATTTTCAAGGGAAGATCTTCGTGGAAAACCTGTTTGTGTTGTTGCAGTATATGATGTTGAAGAAACCATATTGGACTCCGTAAATTTATTCCCAGAGTGAACCCCATATTTGTATCTTGTCAAAACAAACATATGATTTGGATAATTAGATACTTGTGCTAAGGATCCACATATATCATTTCCAACAAAGGTTCCATTCAATCCATCTATAACTCCAAAAGATTAGTTGCCTAATTATTCCTTCATCCCTTTTTGTTACTCTAAAAACCGTGCAGAAATATTAGTCAATGACTTGCCAACTTCGTTGGGAACAATGTAAGACTTAGGACGGGTTGGGTTCAAGGCAGAACCATGTATAACCTCCGCTGTTGTATTTGTTTCTCATGAAGTTCTTGAAAGAGGAGAAGCTGCAACTTGAGGCATTTTCACTAAATTCAGGCTCACTCTCGTACCAAAAGAGCAATGTCCATTTCCAACAAGTTGAGCGTCCTGCGGTAGCATGGCTCTTTCCTCGATAAATATTCCTTGTGATTGGATTGGGAGACCTACAGAGGTAGTACATGAAGATGTTTGGATGGAATTATAAAGTATAAGTCTTTGCAAAAATCAAAAACTTTGAGGCATTATAGGAGGACCCTCATTTAACTTTCTCAAACTTGGCATTGAAGCTCCTTCATTTTCAGCAGTAAGTTCAGATGATATGACAAGTTTGTTGGCAGAAATTAGAATTAGTATCATTTGATACTAAAAAACCTCTAATCGTGTCTGAGTTCAAGGCAATAATTTCATTTGATATTGTAGGTGCCTCTGGTTGTTTGAACAATACAATGGCTCTTAAAAGACTTAGATTTCGTTAGACAAATATTAGTTGTATGTGTAATCACATGAACTAGTTGTTGTACTAACATTTCCTTTACATCTTTCTAGTTGTTTGGTCCCAAGTTGTCTGTAGGACCTATAATGAATTTTGATAGTTGAATTTAATCAGAGTTTGATCAAAAAGTGATCAACAATGCTCGGTTTTTAATTTTCTCTTTCAGTGTTTGATTAGTTTGGTTATGAAGTTTTTTACTTCATTTGGTTATTTTGTTGAAATATTAAGGAAATTCTTACAATTTTTGTCAATTTGTTTCCAGCTGTGGCAATGTGAACTTTGATAGGAGAACACAATGTAATAAATGTGGAGCAACCAATTCAAGTGTAGGAGGTGAACAGGGCAGTGACAACAGTGACAGTTATGGCAGGGTTTGTAATTATGGAGGAGGATCAAATAAGGGTGTTGGCGGTTGGGGTGGTGGATCTAGTGGAAATAGTTATGGTGGTGGAAGGGGTGTTGTTGATGGTAGAGGAGGGGGATATGGAAATCAGGGTGGTCAAGATGTTGTTTCATATGGTGCAAATGTTGGAGCCGGGGGATATGGAGGCCAGGTCGGTCCTCCTGCTCCTTATGGTGCCTTTGGTGGTTATGCAGGCCAGTAATCAAAACCACAACTATTAGGATCAAATATGCATTTTATAATCTAAGAGAGCTAAGGTTGTATCCAAATCATTTCTTACCAAATGCCCTAAACTCAAGATAACTAAGAGCTTCCGAACATCATTTCAGCCTACACAAATGAGAACAATGATTTTACAAGTCACGGATGACTGTTTAACTGCAGATTGCTTTCACTTCTGTAGTTTATCCTGCTTTGATTTTAGCTTATATGGGTCAAGCTGCTTACCTCTCAAAACACCATCATATCGGAAATAACTATGCTATTGGTTTATATGTATAATTTCAAGGTACATTTACTTATGCCTGTGTTCATTATATGTTTATTCATATTTTGTTGCATTAGGTCATTTTAGTGAGAAAGTTACCTTTATTTTGACAAAATGAATCAAATAATAGAATATTGTGTAAATATCTTGGTAGAGCCTGTACGGTGGTTGGTAATATGAGTTTCAATACTTGCATTAGTGGTTGGAAGTCAAGCAATCATCACTGGGACATTTTCAATTATCAACCAAAGCTTGGCACTAGGTTGCTTTCCGAGAGTGAAAGTAGTGCACACATATGACAAAATATATGGACGAATCTACATTCCTGAAATCAACTGGATTTTGATGATCCTATGTCTTGATTTTACTATTGGTTTTCAAGATACTAAACAAATGGGAAATGCATCTGGTATGTTTTGGTTTTGTTGTTTACACCTATGATCTTATGTATATTTTGGATTAACAATGGAGCAATTTTGTCGTGAGTGAAAGGATATGTTTTTGACACTCAATGTAATAGGTTTTACAATGTTTGGTGTTGTCATGGCATGTTCAGCTGTCATCACAGTTTTGTTGGTTACTACCTATCTTACATCATTGGCGATCATTATATGTTGGCATAAAAGTATTATGCTAGCAATATTTTTTCTACTTTTCTTCGGATCTATCGAAGCCCTTAACTTCTCAACTTCTCTCATTAAGTTTCTAGAAGGGGACTAGGTACCTATGCTTCTTGTTCTCATATTCATGACGATCATGTATGTGTGGCATTATGGGACAATAAAGAAGTATGAATTTGACTTGGAAAACAAGGTATCCATAAAATGGTTGCTTGGACTTGGTCCTAGTTTGGCGATTGTGCGGGTCCCTGGTATTGACCTCATGTACACAAAACTTGTCTCTGGAATACCTGCAAATTTTACACATTTTGTAACAAATATTCAAGCATTCCATCAAGTGCTTGTCTTTATATGCATTAAATAAGGGCCAATGCAGTATGTACCGCCAAAAGAATAGTTTATTGTTGGTCGTGTAGGGCCTAAAGAGTACAGGTTATACAGATGCATTGTCAAATATGGTTATTGGGATGTCCATGGGGATACTAATCATTTTGAGGATCAACTTATTCTTAACCTAGGAGATTTTATTCGTTCAAAAGCAAAAAACTCTTTCTCAAGTGACAGTTACACTGCAAATGGAAGAAAGGATGTTATTGGAACCCCTATGCATGGCATGGCGAGCATTCTAAGTTATGAAGTAGTAGAAGAGAGCATGCAGCTTGTTAATATATCTTACACTGTGTTACCAATGATCCAAAGCATACATGATCTTATAGAAACTGACTGTCCTCATCTAGCTCGAAGAAAAAAAGACCTATTTTTTGTTCCTATCAGTCCTGATATTGATCCTGATGTCAAAGATGAGTTGCAATAACTGTCACG